>JASCZI010031545.1:0-16617 GCA_036250425.1 Stylosanthes scabra
GGACGTTAGCTTTCTAACGCAACAAGAACTGTATCGTTTGGAGTTCTGTAGTTCAAGTTATTATTACTTTAGTGCACAAAGGTCAAGATTGACAGCATGCACCAAGTTTTAAAACAGCTAACAAGTTATAAAACTTTTACGGCTATAGTTTTCGCAAAACCTTTTCTTTAAAAACATTTTCTTGTGTGTGTAAGAGAGATAATAAACTTTGATTCTTGACAAGAAGTTTACCTAAATCCTAAGATACTAAACCATCTTCAAAGCTTGCGGACTCGTCTTCTTGTCTTGTTGCTTACTTCCAACGCTTATCCTCAACTTCAATGTTTGTCTTGACGTCGTTTGCATCTTTTAACGCTTATCCTCAACTTCAATGTTTGTCATTCATCAAAACCTAATCAAATGAACTTATACATATTATAACATGGTTAACAAAATTTTCTAATGACGACATCTAAGCATTTAGCCTCTTAAATTCATTCTTCAGCCGTCACATTAGCCATTGAACTTACTAATTGTATACTATTAAAGTTAAAATAAAATTAAGATTACGATAGTATATATATATATATATATATATAGGTGCGGGTAGGTGTTATGCATTGGAAGAGTTTATTTGAATTGGGTGAAATGAACTACCTACAAAGTAGGTAATAACTCTCTTGTTTTCATATTAATGGTTGTTTTGAAATTTGAATTGATTTAAAAAATTATGATTCACATGATAAGAAATTATTGCAGTTCACCGAAAAAGAAAAATATAAAACACTTCAAATAATAATAATAAGTAAATAAATAAATAAAAGATAGAGTACAAAACAGAAAGAAAAAAAATACATCATGATCATTACTATTTGTGTTTAATAATTGAATATAATTTTTATGCACCGTTAATGTAAAAGAGTTTTATCCACACATTCAATCAAGTATTTTCACATCATCAAAAATAATTAATTTTCAAACCCTACTTCTAAAGTCATATAAATGCATGAATTTGATTGGACGATCGTGTAAAATTCTTTACACTATCAGGGTATCAAAATTAAACTCTTAATAATTTCTTTAAGGACTTATATAATTCACCAGAAAATATAAAATTTAGATGAAAATTACTTAATTAGAACAAACTACAAAATAGTACTTATACACAAAATAATATTATGGAATGATTTTGTTTTCATTTATTTATTTTATTTATAAATATCAACTATTTTAACACTCATTATTAAATAAAAACTAATAATATTGCATGATATCTTATTGTTAAATTTCTAGCATTTAACGTTTTTAGGTTAAACTTGCTCGTCAGGTTGATAGAAATTTTATACTTGAATAAATATTTAAACTTCTTCTTAAATTATAAAATTTGAATAAAATAAAGTAATTTTGATGCAATATATTTTAAATTTCAAATTATATTAAATATTTGTATTCTCAAAAAAAAAATATTTTATTGTAGATACAGGGAAAGAACGTCCGCAATGATAATAATTCTTTTCAGAAGTCATCGCATTATATTAATAAAGCTTGTGATTAGTCCATTTAACTAAATATTGATAAACAAATAACACATGAAATATTTTGATAAAAATATTTTTTCTCTATAACAGTTAATATAATTAAAAGATAAAAATAATAAAATAATATAAAGTAATGTTTTTCAATAATAACAATAATTTAAATATATTGGAAGCATTAAAAAAAAAGCGCACTATCACCCGTTGCAATGCTTTCTATTATTGATTATTAAAGTCAATTTTTCACAAATTATTTAGACGCTTGTTTAGCTAACAAAAAATGCAACACTCCTTGATAAAGAGCGTTATAGACTAAGCTAATAATAATAATGCAAAGAAAATTTGTATTATCACATGAAATTTCTTTTAATAAAAGAATGAATTATATTTTTTGTTTTTGAAGTTTTCTTAAAATTTTAAAAATATCTATAAATTTTATTTTGTTTCAATTTTATCTCCAAAAGTTTTTTATTTATATGAAATATATCCCTCACGGTTAATTTTTCAAGAATTACAAGACTAATTTAACAATAATTTCACAAAAACAACCTTCAACCCAAGCAAGTTACATAGAAATTAAAGTTCTGTAATTAATAATTACTGTTGGATTGGTCATAAGATTCTTAAAAATTTAGCTAACATAGATATATTTGATGAAAATAAAAAACTTATGTGATAAAATTGAAACAAAATAAAACTTAAGGATATTTTTAAAATTTTTGAGAAATTTCATGAATAAAAAATATATTTTTTTTCATAAGATAATAAATACTTTATTTACCAATATTTATATCTCTAAGAGCATTTATGTGTTTAAATATTGTATTATATTTCAGATAGAATGTGTCTAATTTGAAAATCGAAAATTCTATTTGCACACTAAAATCAATTATCATATATTTATACATGAAAATACATAAATATATATGTAGTTTTATTATTTTTAATGTGTATTTTGTATTTTGATATGTATTATATACTAGTAACATAACAAAGATTTTAATGGTTGATTTTGATTGCAAATAGCAAAATCCTTTGAAAATAACTAGATCTTTGAAACACTACGCACGGAATTAATAAAGATTCAATTTGAACATATTTAGAGTGCATTCGAAATCACACATCATTTTAAATAGGTAAAATAGCACATCTTAATATGTCCAAAAATTTCTACTATATAATAATTTGTTATGATTTTGATTTTATCTTTGATATTTTATTTTCATTTAGTCTAATTTTATTTAAATAATTAAAAATATTTTAAAATTTATAATTTAAAATTTAGATAGTTATAATTTAAATAACTGATTTAATTTAATCTAATTAAAATAAACATTTATTTAACACGTTAGTTACTATTAGTTTACAAATTTGTATATTACTAAGTTTTACAAATTTGTATTATCAAAATTAATTATTGACATACTAGTTAATAAATTAAAACTAAATCATATTTTGAAAGATAGAAAATAAGCATGTATCTGTACATTATTAAATACAAATTAATTCGATCAGAAAAATACAATATAAAGATATCAGTAAATAACATATTATCTTATTTATAAATAAAAAATCCTGTCAGTATATGTTAATTAAAATTTTAATTAATTATATTTTTATTTTTTGTTTTTATTTTAAATTTTATCCTTTAAAATAAAGGAAAAAAGGAAAACAATAAACAAGAATTAAGAAATAATAATGAAAATGTCTATTCAAACATAAAAAATGAAAAGGAAAGCATATTAAATAATATAAAAGTTGATAATATAAAAGTAAAAAAACACAAGACTTTTTGTCGAAGAGGGTGAATGACAAGAGATAATTGGATAAGTGTTAATGTGTTATTAATTGTTAGTGTGTGTTATTAATTGCTACTGCACCTGCTATTGCAAGTTAAAAAGTGAAGCACACAATTGCTGGTACACAATGGATTAGTGGGTAGCTCCGTGCTATTATTTTTAAGAGGCACCACAGAATTAGCCTTACAAGATAATTATTTAAACATTCGTCTATTTTCTGAATTTGTTTGCAAACATGTGATTAGTACATCTTGATTATGAATAGATCAGTCCCTTTGAATTATGGTTTGTGATGCGTTATAGTTACGGTTGGGTTAGTTTGAGTTTAGGAGAAAATAGAAACTGAACCGATTAAATTTTAATTAGTTTGATTTAGTTTGAATTTAAGATTTTTAGTAAATGAATTCGAATCAAATTGAACCAATTAAATTCGAGTTGAATTGATTTATATAATTGAATATTCGATTGAAAATAAAATTTTAGAAAAAAATAGAAAATATGAAAAAATGTTTATGTCAATAATAAATAATAATAAAAGGTAATATATTATCAGATTTATACTTTAATAAATATAATAATTTTTTTGGGTAACTTTAAATATAAGGGTAATGCTATATTACTATTTGAATAAGTGGTTTTGATTAATCAAGTTCAACATTATTTCGGTGTCAAATAGTATAAAAAATTGCACATAAATAAAGTTCTATTTGACATCGAAATAGTCTTCTATATTTAGCATGGAAATAAATAACTTGATTGAATTTGGTTGGCCAAAACCATTTGTTCACGTAAAATTATTGTAAATATAATAATTTGAGTTAGAAAAAATAAAATTATATATATATTATTATATTTTATTGTTTTTTAAATTAATATAAATCTAATTGGATAATCGAGTTGGTTCGGATACTGTAACATCAAAATCAATACACAAACCAATTAAAATTGAATTGGTTTAGATCTAACCCTGATTATACTCGATTACTCATCGAAAATAGAGTCGACATAATTAAATTAATTTGACTTTAATCGAATAATTAGACTTTCCATACAGATGGTCGTCCCTACTAATCATAGCTTCTCCACTGCGAAAATGTAGAGCTCCTTTTGTAGTTATCTCCAATTTGTTCCTTTTTTCCTTCCTTCCTTCGATTCTAGGGAGAGTGTATATTTGGTTAAAGTTTTTACTTGAATTAAAGGAGAGAAAATCTCTTTCCGGATGGATTTGGACAACAAACTTTGATTTATGTTCACAGACTTGCTAAGCTGGACAAGTGTCGTATCTTATAACCACATTCCCTAACACAAGTGTAAGTAGTTTGAGTTGTTTAAGTGTTTAGTTTCGGATTCGAACTTTGTGGACGATATATATGCAGAAGGGGATGTGGCCACGTCAAATCCCTCGAAAAGAACACTGAACAAGGCGTAAGGAAATTAATTTGGGACTACCAAGCCTAAAATATCATCTTAAAAAAAAGTATCCTGTGTTATTTAAAAGAAGAATGAAACTTTTGTTAATGAGTTTTTGGTCTTGCACAGGATTAGATGGCTCATTTTTTGTTAAATAAAGAGAAGTATTTTTTTCAAAAATAAAAGATGTAGAAATAGGATTAGAATTAAAAGTAATAATTAACTATTTGAATATGATAAATATATAAATATTTTTTTATAGAATTATTGTTATAATTATAATCATGAGGAAAAATTATTTTAAATAATATAGTAATTTTAAAAATCCTCTGAATATATTCCACTTATACATACTTACTATTTAGAATTGACGTATAAAATGCAAAATTATTCAATCTGTTGGTAGTATAGAGAAGTATGTGATAAAATCATAAATTGTCAAATATAGGGGTTTAAATTTAAAATTAAACAAACAAAGTTAATATGAAATTCAATTTGATAAATAAATTATTAGTCATATAACATATTGTTTGAATGTGAAGCTCCTATAAGTAACTCAACAAGTATCACAAGATTAGATTAGAATTAAGTTATTCTAGTTTAAACCAAAGAAAACTATTTCAGGAAGGAGGATTATCTAAATACTTAAACAAAATCATATTATTTTTAAAAAAATCAGTTGCTATATATTTTTATATATAAACACATGTTATTTTATATTTTTTTGATATATATTTTATATGATTAATTGAAGTAATGATTTTTTTTAACACAGCATGTTTTATATTTATTTACTTATTCATTCTTTTTGGTATGACTAAGTGTTTACGTGTTTGATTTTATGGTCAACAAGTGTTAACGTGTTGAAGCTGCCACAATAATAGAACCCACCATCGTATCTTATTGAAATAAATCAACAAAGTGGTTATGCAAAAGAAAAGTAAATTCCACTAACCAAAGGATTGATATTTTTTTCTCCCTCTTTTTTCACATAGTAGTTTATGTATGAAGCATGCTCTCCGATCCATTTCTTTTCCACTTTCTTGTTTTTATTGGTTTTCTACTTTATTATATATAGTAGAAGCTTAAGTAATTGACTCATTGTATTATATCAATTAAAGTCACAAATGATAACAATAATAAACAAGTTATGTTGTACCAAAATCAAACAGCTAGCCGGAAATATTCAAACTGTGGGAATACTTGTTTAACAAAAAAAAAAATATAATAAAGATAGTATAACACTTTACAGTGTTTTTTCTAACTTATACAATTCAAAATTAATAATTATTTAATGCATGAAACTATGGGCAAATTAAATGATAAAAGTAGACTATCATTTGCTTGAAGTAGTGAGCCATTTGTCATTCTATAAAAGAAATTTCACATATACAGTTGTTGATAAGGAACGAAGAATAATAATTTTTTAAAAAAATTGAAATTGAATAAAAAGGATAAATTATAATTAAAAAATAAATTAAAAATAAATAGAACTTAATCATTTCGCCTTCTATTCAATTTTTCGATTTAGTAAGAGAGTGACTCATCATTCAACCTAACTTGTACACGCTATATAGTTTTATTAAGAAATTTAAAAATAATTTTCACTTCACTAATGTTATCTAAATTACTTGATGTCTATAATAATTTATGAAATATTTATACACCTTATATTACGTTAAAAAATAAAACAACTGTTAGAAAGTCTAATTTGCTAACTAAATACATTAAATTTAAAATACATAAAATTAATTGAATTTTTAAAAATATAAATTAATAAATACTAAATAATACTTCTACTCTCTTCATATGTCATATGAAGCATTATCAATTGTGTTTTTTTTCCCTTTTCGAATTAAACATTTTTATTATTAGTTTACACCAAAGGAGAAAAATTACGATCAATTTATAAAAAGAAAATTATTTAAATTTAAACATGCATACATAAATTTAATAAAAAATCTAAATAGAAACAAAATAAATAATAAAATATAGTTGGTGTTTACTATATTCTCTGTGTTAGTTACATACAATTCTGCTTTCTTGTTCTGCAACGTACTGGCACACCTTCAATCTTATATATTCTGTTCTGCAGTGCCTTCTGCTGCATTTACACTAATATTGGCATATGGCATCTTCCCATCTTATTATCTAGTAAGCGACTAGTGCTACATATATAATTTAATTGTTATTGAATAAATATTAATCACATATTTATTTAAGGATAGATAGTTTACCTAGGTATCTATTAATTTTTTAATTTTTTAAAAGTTATTTTTATTTAATTTTTTAAATGGAAGGAGAAGAATGTAACTTTTATTTATTAGGGAAAATTCAAGGATAAATAATTTTTGTTTATATTCGTCCACAATTTTAATTAATACATACGTTTTATTGATTGATATGTCTGAAATTTTTTTCATCAATTTATAAAAATATACTAATTAATTAAATACTAAAAAAAGTGCTGTGTGATAATGTAGTTTATTAATATACTAATAGTTTATTAACAACAACGCCTAACTAAAGTGCAGTAGTAGATACATAGGAATTTCTCTGTAGAGGACCCAATCATTTGTAGAAAAGTTGGTAACAATTATTTCCTTTTGTGTTTCGTTAGTTGTCCCTTTCATATATATCGTTTGTGGTCTAGTTTCTGTGTGATTGTAACTTTAATTTGTGGTTAAGCAACCCTTCGTATCTTTAGTGTTTTTTAAAATCCCATTGCATACAATACATTCATGTGGTTTTCTGTTTTTGAACATGTATGCCTCTTTCCTAACAAATAACAACACTCACATATTATATTATTAATATATCTTTAATTATTTGAGAGACTTGCTCGTACACATCTGTTAATATGTATATGCGGGTACTTTTATATATATTAATAACTCACTTTTATCTTAATTATTAGTTTTAAAATTCCATTAGTTATTTTTTTTCAACTTTTTTCTTTCATTGAAATTGCTTTTCAGAGGTAAATGGTTAGTTATTAGTATATATATAAGATGCACTTTATTCCCCTCATAAATGGATATTTTAACCCCAATTTGTTTCATATATATTATAATTTGAATCAAATTATTATGTTTTAAATAAAACTAATGTTTTTTATTAATAAATTTAGTATCATAAAATCACTTCTTCCAAAAATTTAAATGGAAAGAAGGACATAATATAAATGATTATATCTTTAACACATATTTCATGCAATATATATATTTTTTTATTTTGAATTTGCGTAAATCGTTGTATCGATTTCTTTTTTTATTTGTCTTATGTTAATTTTTTTTTTTAAAACTCAATGAGGATTGAATTCTAAATCTTTAATTTAGGTTACAAACTCTAATATTATATCACAAAATCACTTTTTTAAACAATTTAAATAGATAAAAAGAAGCAATATAAATAATTATATTTTAATTTTTAGACTTATATTTTTTGTTTACATTGCCTTCTTTAAATGAGAAAACACTATATTTTTTCTTCCCTTAAGAATGAAGTATCTAATGATTGAGTTCATTAAAACATGGATCTATCTTTAGCTAATAAATTAATTAATCCAGTTTTAGGGATTGACCCAACATCCTTCAAATTATGAGTTTTATGTAGCGAGGGAAAACGTGGATTAGTAGAATTTCAATCACATGATCCAGGATGCCAAATGTTTCATTTCAAGTACTAGGAAGGAACATATGTTAGTTAAAGGCATAAAGGCAATATTCTATGATTGTAAGACACTATTATTGGCTGGCCTGGGCACATGTATGTCTTAACTGAAACATAGAATTTAAGGCTAAATCTGTATATCACAACATAGACATGTTCATGTTCATGCATCTCAGTTGCTGTTGGGGACGGTAGGAGTACACATTCGGTACTGAAACTACTTTAATAATTTAATTATTATTTCACATTCTGTGCCTACAAATTAGATCCTTTCCGGGAATTATATATTGCGATACTTGAAATTTATGTATATCCACTTCAATAATGCTTCCTTTTTAGTAAATCAACTTTTTTTTTTAATTTTTTTTTTATATATTATAGGTGATATATAGTGCCTAAGAGTATAAAAAAAGTTTAAAAAATTTAACATTTAATTTAAAAGGTATGGAACTATGAAAGTAAAAAAAAAAATTAAATATTTAAAATATTTATCTTAAAAAAAAGTTTAACAAATTCAGCACTATCTAAAACTATAGGAGCCAAATAATTGCCTTTTGTTATATATAAAATTTTGATAAAAAATACCCTTAGAACACACTTATGTAATATAAAGTGATTTTGCATTAATAGTACATATATGTTAAATTCTTAATAATATAAATAAAGAAAACTAAAGAATATATCATCTTTATCTATAGGAAAAAAAAGACACAAAAAAAAAATATCGTCTTTATCTATGTTTACCAAATATATCGAAATCAAATTAGATTGAAAATAGCTTTTCATATAGAGGAACTACTTTTTTTTGTAGAATAATGCCAAACTTGCTCTAATAATTGAAGCAGATCGTAACATGTCCTTTGATGGTGTTTCTGAAGAAGATTGCGTTTGGATCAAGAGATGAGACCGGTCATTAATATATAAAGAGATATGAAAAATAGGAATAAAAGTATTCTTTTTTTTTTAAAAATAATTTCAATTTTATTATTGTATCTTTTCATCTTTCTATTTTACAACTAAGTAAAGAATAAAATTATAGCCATAGTTAGAAAACTATATCATAACTTGCTTCTTTTAGTTTTTCTAAATGCGTTTGTTTTTTATTTTATATTTATTAATTACTGATAGAATAAATGCATGATATTGAATATTTTAAATGGGTAATTATTGTAAATATTACATATATAAAATTATAAATATATATTAAATTAAATAAGATACCTTAGGATTTTGACTTAGAAGCTAATCAAAGATATAATAGCCTAATAAATTGTGGAGCATGCATACTATTAGTACACCTTAATTAACTACCAATAAACTGATATTATTATATACTAGTATTTTTGCCTGTAATAATATTACGGGTTTATAAATATTTTCATAATAAATTATATGTCAATATTTAATATTTATCATAAAATAAAAAATTATTACTAATGTCTTAATAATAAATATTGAAGAGTTTATTAAATTATAAAGAGATATATAATATTATTAATATTATTCACTATGTTATTTTGGTCTTTACAAAGTGGATAACAAAATAAATTTACACTCAAAAATTGTTCTTTGTAAAAAAGATCGTCTGACCATGAATTAAGGGGACCAGAGTCAAAAGGTTCCCATATGGATCAAGGAGGTCACCTAATAAGTTAGGTTGGCAAACATTTAGGGATAAACTATAGCGGTCGTCCTACGTAACTCGGATTTATAGTAGTTAATCAATGTTTGTTGTGGTCAATCGACCAATATCATTCGACAGTTGAATGTGATTCTCACATTAGATTGGTTCGTAGTGGGTAAGTTATTGGTTAATTGGAAGCTGAAAGTGTTTGTTAAGATCAGTTGGCAATTTGTTGAGGTGAGTTAGGGGTGGTTGACTAGGAATATTGACAAATAGATTTTGAAAGTAACTTTTGTGGTAGGCCAGCAGACACTTAGTCAATATAGTTCAATGATTAGTTGGTCAAGATAAATAGATATTGAATAAAGAGAGTGATAAAGAAGACAAAAGTAAATTAGCAATGAACTCTTTAAATTTGAGAAAAATCATAATTTTAATTACAATGAAAAAATATTATATAGGTACTTAATATGGTGCATATAGTGTTTATATAATTTTATAGCACTTTTAAAAAAGTTATTAAAATTAAATTTTTTTGCTATTTAATATCATGTTTTAATTTAAAAAATAATTTTTTTTTTCAAAATGTAAAAAAATTATAACTTTAATTTTAACAATATTCATATAACACCATAGGTCTTAACCACTGTAACCATAGATAGAATAGACTCTACCATATTAATATAAAATATAATATACATAATAGTGCAGAAATATTTAAGAAAGGTGGAGAAAAAAATGGAGAGAATGAGAAAAATAGATAAAGAAAAATTGAAGGGCTTTAAAAAAATAGTTTTGTTATCAAATTAATTAAAAATTATAAATTATAGATTATTTATACAAATTATTAAACTATAAATATATTATATATAATATTATATAGTTAATACGTGAATGATGGAAAAAAATAAAGAACGGAAGAGATGGACACATAAAATGATGAAGGGAGTAAAAATGTTTATTCATTTTGGAGAGAAATATTTATATTTAATTGTCAAATTAATGATATATTATACAATTATAGATATTATAAATATAAGAAAAAATAAAATACGAAAAATACAAAGAAAAATGAAATAGAGAAGGAAGAAAGGAGAGATAGAAGATGAGAAGAGAAAGAATGGGAAACTCCTTAATTTTGGAGAGAAAAATTTTATTTTAATTATAATGAGGGAGCGATATGTGCATATTTTTATTGTAAAATTAAGGAAGAAAATAGTGAATAAGGATAGGGAGAGGAGGAATGAGAGAACTTCTTAATTTTGAAAGAAAAATTTGATTTGAATTGCAATGAAAAAATGTTATATGATACATTTTGATTATAAAATTAAGAAGGAAGATAGATAAGGAGAATAGGAAGAGGAGGAAGGACGGAGCTCTTTAATTTTAGAAAAAAAAATTTGATTTTAATTGTAACCAGAAAGTGCCAAATAAATTTTCAGTATGTTTTATATGTCAGAGATAATCTCAAAGTATTTTAAATTTATTCTTGAATTTTATCCAATAACTTATTTATATATGTATTATTATGTATTTCATTACATTGCAGTTTCTCATAATGTACCATTGGGCAGTGTCACCCGAAAAATAGTTTGCCATCAATAGGAATCTATGAGTATGAACTATGAAGTGAAATAATAAGAAGTGTTTTAGTAATTAAATAAGAAGAAATAAATGAGTGTGTGTTCAAGAATGGAAGATAATAATCAATAATGGCCAACAAGGAGATATAAACGCATTACGCAAGGGATGGTTATTATTTATTACACATACATTACATCCAACTTATTCATTTATGTATACCTTTATTTTGCTCGCATTTATCATGGTAGTTTATAATTTATATCCTCATTGATTGTATTCAAATAAGACCCATGAACTGATATGCGCAATTACTGAAAAACTTTGGTTTTGTATGTGTTGTTAGACAGGGAGCACATTGTTCATAACCAGAATAGCCTTCTCCGTTCTCTCAAATAAAGGCTGTGTTGATTTCTGTTAGCTAGTTAGACAAGGAAATTAAGGCTGTTTCTAGGGTTGTGTTTTTAAGACAAAAATAAAGACGGAAGATACAAAAATTTATTTGCTTACTTGTTAAAATTGAAGACACATAGAACATATCTATTTCTAATTTTGCATATTTGTATTCTTATTAGCAAAATTTAAAATATATATACGATAAAGAAAAGCTCAATGACCATCAATTTTATTTATATTAGCCATCAATTTTGGCCAGTATGTACACTTTGATAGTATATTTAAACATTTTTTTCTTATATCAACCAATAAAAATTTGATGGTTGATTAAGTGCTCGTTAATAAAAATTAATTGTGCTAATCGTGTAGCATTTCTCATACGATAAAGTATTATTTTTGTCCTTAATATGTAGACTAAATTAAAATTTAAAGTTGTGAATAACGTTTCAAACGTCCTATTTATATCTTTAATATTTTAAAATTGTATCAATATTACTCTATTGTCAACTATGTTAAAAAAAAAAATTGATGCCTCCAAAAGATGGAAACACAACAATCTTCTTCTTCACTGCTTGGTTTCTGGAGAATCTTTGTGAAATATAAAAAATCATATCTGTGTATATATATACATGTTAAACCAATTTGTATTGGTCGATTAGTTCATTCATTCATTTAAGTAAATATTGGGAGTTCGAATAATCCCGCCTTAGGTTGCAGCAACTCATTTTACTTTATCAGACCCTTAAATTAAATTTTCATCCGTAGCGAATTAATCGTTAGTTTGTCCGGATCATAAAATACAATAGAAAACCATATATAGTAAATGGAAATTTTCTTCCATGCAATGCAAAGATAAAAAAATAAACAGTCTGGATTTGATGCTTGTATCCTTTTACAAAAACCTTGCAAAAACTTGGCAATTAACTCCAACTTGTTGCAAAAGATCTTGTCATGCCAATTGCCAAAAACATATTGTATGAAATAATTGCCAAAAGACTTGGTTTAGTTTCAAGGATCATTTTCAACGAATATACTCCAGCAGAATTCTTTACAACCAATATTCATGACACTAAAATTTCGCTACACCAACCAAAATTAAACCTCTTTGCTATGGAATCGAATTTCATTAACTACATCTCCTACCTTACACATGTTAGATATATCTATAATGTCAGATACCCTAATAATTAAATGAACAACTGCTACTACTTGCATCTCTCTCATCATAAGTCAAATCCTTCCCTAAAATGTTACTACTAAAGAGTTAAAAACTGCCACTAAAGCTGTGCCAAGTGAATTTTGCCAGGGAATTATGAAGCACCAAGCACCAAGAAGAAGAAGAAGAAGAATTCTCACATCCAAACTTCAATGCTCATTAATTATGATGGTTCACTTCACAAGTAGCAGGCCTAGTTAATAGAAACACTTTCCATAATTGCCCCTATGATCTCTTGCTTTTGTTGTTGTAGACCTTGGATATGAACATCTTTGGAACCTTTTTTGAGAGCAATGATAGTAGCTTGGAGAGTTGCAAAGGTAGAGGATGATGCAGTAGAGGCACATTGATGTTAGAATAATCCCAATAAGCTTGCCCCAAATTACTGTGAATAATAGACTCATGAGAATCAAGTATATTCCATGGGATTCAAACTTGGTTTGCTTCTTCGTTCTTTTCTGTTCTTGTTTTGTTTGTAGGTTCTTTGATTCTAAGGATGATGGTGGTGTTGACTTTGGACTTGAAGGACAAGATGACAAACGTGGTGATGATGATGATTCAAGAAGGGATTTTGTTTCATAACTCTGCTTTGATCCAAAAGAATCATTGCTGCTGCCATTATAACGGTTCTTCTGGCTTGCTCTTCTATTCTGGAAAATCAAGAGATATTTATGAGTTAATTAACAAGCGATTATATAAAATCTTTAGAGATTATATTCGCGATAGATGTGAGACTTGTAATAAAGGACTTACCAATATGGTTTCGAAGACTCGAATAATAGTTTTCTTTGGAGGCTGCTGCATGATCTTCAAGCCCAGAGAGAACTTGGAGGACCCTTTTGGAAAGAACAAGGATTTGTTTTCAGGCTTCTTCTTCTTCTCGTCTTTCTCGAGTATGGCGTCGATGTCCATGACGGCGGGGCGAAAACAGACGAAAATGTTGTTGAGCTTTGAGAGGTTCCTCATGATGATTCTTCTGTAGGTGAAGATATTTTTTCTTGTTTGTTTGGTTTTGGTGTTCAAAGCAAGAGAGTGTCACAAAATGAAACAGGGGACTCTCTTTTTCCAAGTGAGAAGATTTTAGAGGCAATGATTTCTATTTTTCTTTTGTTTGGTTTTGGATTGAGAGTTAAGAAATGAAGGGAGATAGTGGAGATTTATATATATATATAACGTTGGCTTGGACTTGTGTATGGTTCTCTACTATACACCTGATGTGACACCTTCTTTTTTTTATTTTAAAAAAAATTAAAGTGTGAGTGAAAGTGTTGGAAGTGGGCGAAGGTAAAAGGAGAAACCACTTTGGAGCTCTCTATGAGGGACAGGTTCAAGGATGTTAACTCCTCTAGTCCTCTTTGCTTTTTTGAAAATGATGTTTATATTTTTTTTTTTTAAAAAAAAAACAACTTTTTGAGGTTAATAATGTTTAACATTTTCCTTTTTGTTTAAGTTTCTTTTCTTTTTTTTTTTTGTACAAACTATTTTGATGGCTATAAAATATTAATTTCTTGTCACCAAAAACATATATTAATTTCTTAGAAAATCGATATATTATTATATATCATTCTTTTAGTGTCAAATATAGAGTTATTTATTTATTTTTTATTTTTTATAAAAGCTCGCATTGTTTTATATATTTCTTTTTGTCTTGCAAGCCATTTTTTTTGTCATTTGTAAAGTTTAAATGATTCTTTTAAGGTATTGATTAGTAAAATCTTAGTCGTTTGCCTCCATATAAAAAAGAGAATAGTTATCATACACTTATTATTTTTAAATATTTGTTAAGGTGTTTAGTAGAAAATTTAATACATGAAAAACTGATAATATATATAAGGTTAAAGTATATATTTTTTGTCCTTAAAGTTTGTTAAAAGTTTAAATATACCCCTAAATTTTATTTTGTTTCAATTTTGTTTCGAAAGTTTTCGATTTTTTCAAGAATTTTATGACAAATCCAATAATAATAACATACTTTTATGCCTGATTTGTTTATGTTAAAGGTTGTTTTTATAAAATTATTGCTAAATTGGTTTTGGTTTTCTTGAAAAATTAATTATTAATGGTATATTTATATAAATCAAAAATTTTTGGACAAAATTAAAACAAAATGAAACTTAGAAATATTTTTTAAACTTTTAGCAAATTTTAAGGATAAAAAATATACTCTACCCTATATATAAAATTTATAAATGTATTTATATTTATTAAAATAAATACAAGATTTTATAAAATTCTACTAACGATAATTTTAAAAAGTACTCTTAAAAAATCCTCGTTTTATTACTAATTAACAAAAAATGGAAACAACAAAATAATACATTTATATTAAATGATATACACGAATATGTGTACCAAAAACAATGATATATATGAATATTATACTATTATAGCATATTTGCTTTTGAGAAAGAGAGGCTTTTTCTTTCACTTAAATTTTCTAATGCCATAAAGGTGTTTGTGAGAGCGAGAGAGACTTTATGGATCTTTAGGTAGGTGTGGGTGGAATTGAGATTTGAGAAGGATTTTGCTTTGCAGTGTATTGAATTTTATTGTTGTGTGTACAAGTGTACAACAAATTAACAATAAATATATCTTGATTGAAAACCAGTTTATTAAAAAGCATGTTTTGCTGGTGGACGTATTTTTAATTTTTTATAAAGGAAATTCTGGGTGCTTATTAACATTTTCTTTGTTTTTGTCTTATTTTTAAACAATTACTTGCTATTTTATTTTTTTATACTAAAAGTAGTATTGGTTTCTTAGCAGCTTTTTTTATATCTTATTTTCTATTTATTTATTTTAATATATAAATAAAAAAGTAAAAATTATTGATAAAAATTGATTTAATTATTCTTTATTTTCTTTTATAAAATCATAAGTAGTAGAATATAAAATATTAAAATAAAACAAAAAATATTTTCACAAATCAAACATAAGTAGTTAGTTAGTTTTCAATGTGTCTTGTGTGTACCATAACAAATTAACAATGGCTCAATAAGAATAATATTGCACTATATAGTATCTTATGTGGTCATCATTGTTATTTAATATTCTCATAATAATAAAGGATTTATAAAAAAATTAGAGTCCTAAAAAATATTTTTTATGATAATTAATTATCAATAAATATACTTTTTGAGAAATTTCAATAAGAAATATTATCAAGAAACATGTTTTGACAAATATTTACCTTAAAGATAATTTTAAAATAATTTTTCTTAATAATTGAGTGATCATTATTAAAATTCATGTACAAATAAAATTGTCATTTTGTTTCGTAAGTAATAAAATTTCAAATTGCTTATCTTGAGTACACCACCAAAAATATTTTCGAATTATTAACCTTGACAATAAAAATATCCTTCAACAAAATATTTTATATATATATATATATATATATATATA
>JASCZI010031548.1:0-14737 GCA_036250425.1 Stylosanthes scabra
AGTTGGAGGTGTCATTCCTCTAGCACAATTTTAGCATAAGGAGGTAGCATAAAATCCAAAACTAAAAGAAGTGAATTGATGAGATTAGAAGGAAATGATTTACTTTATACTCTCCATAGTACTTAATTATTTGTAATTTGTAGTTTAAAATCCTCTCACCTTTGATGAGATTAGATGGAAATGATTTACTTTGTCCTTGAAAATCCAAACCTGCGGACAACTACGAGAGGATTAAAAAAAGGAACCATCACATGTAATGTGTATATATTACAAGCGGCTGAAAATGTAGCCGCATTTGAAAAACTTGGATTTATTTCTTTTGTCGTAAATGTTAGTCTTACTTATAACTTTTATATGCTCAATGTTAGGTTATGCCACTAACTATAGTTGTGGACAAGGCTGGATGTTCACATATTATCTTGGAATTAATATGCATCAGACTGTTCTTGCGCGACCATGAATGAAAGTTTATGAAATAATTCTTTCGTACTCATAAGTCATAGTCATATTTATATATATTTTATTGGCAAGTTTAATATTCTGTTTTTTTATCCTAGCATGGGCTTCGTATATGTTTTTCAGAATCACTTTTTTGTTTATTTAATTTGGTTGGACCATACCTTTTTGAGTAGGCGGTTGATAATTACAATAAGTGCCAAAGTATTTACCAACTATAATATTACCAATTTTTCCAGATTAGTTAACATGATTATAAAGTGATATAATATAGAAAGATTATCCAGTATTTCATTTACTTTAACGGAATATTGTATTCTCCTATAAAAATAAGTTGCCCATGATGTTTTTGTTGTTTAATGAAAGGCAAAATTACTAAAGTAACCCCTTTATAAACACAAAGACTGAAATAGGCAAATTGCCAATAGGTAGCGAAATAATGCGGTGCATGAGGGGAGCCGAGGGATAGCACTTGAGTTTGGTCTCTCTCCTCTGCAACACATGACAGACATGAGTGTTTACCTTTTTTTTTTTTTTGTCAAATAAGGTTTTTTTGTTGTTTAATTTTTTTTTAAAAAAATTAAGTTAATAAAAAGCAAATATGAAATTCAGAGCTTCCTTTTAAACAAAATTAATAAATTCTTAATAGAATAAATTAGCACTTATTTAATATTTTTAAAAATAATTAGGTTGATTTTGCATTATTTATTATAAACACATTAGCAGAACTAAAATTTATTTTTTAAAAATTTAATCTTTTAATTTTATTAGTCGTAACCATTTTTCTATTCTATTAATTTTCGTACTTTTAACAATTACAACACCAGCCAATAAACATTCGGTTAATTATTATTTATTAATTAAAAAAATAAAACTAATAATTTAAAATGATAATTGATCATAAAAAACACTAAAATTGATTATCCAAAATACTAAAATTGATCATCCAAAATTTGAGAAAAATATTAGCTAGCATTACCTTTAATATTTCAAACTAATATATTTAAATTTTACTTTTGACAATTATCTAAACTATTGGAACCAATTTATTATAACTTTGGCATGTTAGGATTTATATGTGAATTAATAGTAGTCTCAACACCTCCAAAAAAATAAATTTTTAAATTCTACAAAATATAATATGCATAATTTTGATTTTACTTTAAAATAAATACAATAAAAACTAAGAAACTTAGCATATTTTCTATCAATTTTTAATTATTGTATATTTGTATATATTTATACATATTAGTTTCTTTTTTCAATTAAATAATTAGTCACCAAAATAATTAATCTTATCATAATAAAATAATCAAATATATAATAAATAAATAATCTAATATTTTATGGCATATAATAAATAAAATTTATGAAATGTGAAATAGTGTTTTTATATGCAATAACTGATTTTTGTATATATATTTCATGATTATTATAAACTTGATAAATAAAACAAGCCCCTCAAGACAATATCTGTGAACAACAAACCCGTGGATGATGTACTCGAAGCAGCTAATTAAATAAGTTACGCATATCAAATTCGGTTTAACCAGATACTTAAAACAACACCGTTTACACAGCTCTTAAGCTCGGCCGCGCTACATCAAGCTAGTATGTATTAAATTGATGTTGTAGTATTGCTTCTTTTATTTTTATGAACAAAGTGAAGATTTTTGGTAGCTACAATTCTTATCTGCATGAAAGTGTGGGGAGAAGTTTTTAAATAAATCAAATATCCATTTTTAATATTGCTTTTGTCAAGGTAGTAGTGGACAAATTAGTTTGTAGCGTTAGTTGATATAAATTTTGGATTAATTCCATTAATAATAATAAATAAATAAATTCATTAAATTTTTTATTTGTTACATATTCACTATCTATATATCTACTACATATAAACTAAACAATAAGAACAGAGACTAGCTAGCCACATATTGCTATTGGTGACCATGGTTGATGTTCGGTCAAAGGAAAAGTCAATAGAGAAATTAGATATAGGTTAAATTATTATTATTATTATTATTATTATTATTATTATTATTATTATTATTATTATTATTATTATTATTATTATTATTATACACATAAATGAAATTAATATGGGTTTAATTACACCATTGATTCCTCCCCACTATTGAATATGCACATTATGTCCATAAGGGAATTGGAGGAGTTACAAAACATGGTCATTAATTTGTGACCATTTGACTATTTTTGACCATTTGATATAGTGCAAAATCAATGGCTCCAATTCCATTTGTGCTCAGAATAAATAAGATTATATTCATGAAATGGGGGTATTTCTTGGTGTGATGTTAAATTCCATTTCTTCTCTAAATCCCTTCGTGTTTTTCCCATTTTAATACTTGATTTCATTCTCCTCATGAAATCAATCACACCATCAACATTAGATAATCAATTCTTGGAATCCATGAATGGTAATAGTAGTAGTAGTAGTGTTCATCATCATGAAGATGATCTTATTCCATTTCTTCATCATGATTATGTTGGCAATAACATGATGAATAAGGTTACTACTACTCCTACTACTACTACTATTACTAATTTTAATTATAATTATAATAACCCTTCTATGATTAGATTAGGGCTTCCTTTAACCGCCATAGATAGGTTCTTATGTAGGCAAAGCCAAGTCTCTCATAGGCAACACCAACAACAACACAATGATGATGAACTTAGTGTTTTTGATGAAGATTTGCACACTAGGGTTTCTAATTGTTATTCTGGTGATGGTGGTTCTTCAAATAATAATAACTCTTATTATAATAAGTTTGTGTGGTCTAATTTCACTACTACTCAAAAAGCAACAAGCTTTGTTGTTGGTGATGATGATCAAGAAAAGGGTTTCATCAATAAGTGGCTACAACAAATCCCCACATTTTGTCACAATAAAGAAGATGTTCAAGATCAAGGGATGAAAAATAATGTCAAAATTGTGGGAAGAAACCCTAAGAAAGGCTCTTCTTCTTCTGAATCCTTGATCAAAGGACAATGGTCTCCTGAGGAAGACAGGTAGGTTCAGAAAACACAAGAATATCTTTGTTCATATATGTAATTGTATTTCTTATTATGTTGACATATATTATTTTTCTTCTTTTTTTTATCCCTTTCTTCTATTTTTGGTTTCCCATGATATATATACCCAATTTTAGTTTTCAATCTTATGTTGATATATATAAATAACTTTTCTTCCGTCCTTTGTATTTTGCATAATTTTAGATATAGATGTAGCCAATTTTAGTTTGATGAGCCTTATTTTGATGTATGTATGAGTAAATTAAAGGAAACTGGAGAAGCTGGTGAAGCAACATGGCATAAGAAAGTGGTCACAAATAGCTGAGAAATTGGAGGGAAGAGCTGGGAAGCAATGTAGAGAGAGGTGGCATAATCATCTCCGCCCTGATATTAAGGTTATTACTTTCTTCCTAATAATTAATTTCATCACCTTAATTAACAAAAAATATATATAACACTATATAACTATAGGCTAATAAAATTGCAAGAATGATGATTACAATGTTTAGACTAACAAAATTGATAATGCAAATTTTTTTAGGGAAAAAAAAAGAAGTTAGTTTGAAGATTATGAAATAAATATTTTCTTAGTTATATGATAGATAAGTATATATATATATATATAGCTAGATTCATATTTTTCAAGGATCTAACTATATAATATATGTAGGTTGGATCAATTAATTTTCCCATCTTTCCTTTCTCTTTGTATCTGGTGGCATGGACTTAACACCATAGTCTTAACATTTTCATAAGTTTCATTCATTTAATTTGTATATACCTTTCTAATTTATGTTTTTCAATTTTGCGTGCTTTTATATATGTATGTATTATATTTATATTATGTTCTAAATATCATCCTAAACTCACGTTTGTAATTGATGATAATAAGGATTAAAGGTTTTATGAACTTCACTAAAACCAATGTTTCCCTCCATTTCATTGTTTAATTTCCCTCCAATATTCTCTTAATTAACTACATGATATTGAGTGCACAAGAATGCTCCTTTCCTTTTAAAAAATTCACAGAAACGGATGAGTCAAGTAAACTTCTTTTTGTATCATGACATAATCTAATGTAAGTATTATGACATGAAAATTTTAAATTACAATGTTCCCAAATCCCAAGTTATTTTTTTTATACATGTTAATTGCATGGTCCTTATTATTATATATAAGTTTTATGATCATATCATTACTGTTAATTAAATCTTATATATATTGTGAACCATATTCTAACATCTAAAATCTTACTTTTTTCTTTACTTTATTATATTGAATTTTACTTAAATAAACAACTGGATCATTTTTTTTTCTCTATATTCACAACCAAATTATTTATATTTGCAGAAAGATGGTTGGAGTGAAGAAGAAGAGAGGATTCTGGTGGAGACTCATGCCAAGGTCGGAAATAGATGGGCAGAGATCGCAAAGCGAATACCGGGTCGAACCGAGAACTCAATCAAGAACCATTGGAATGCAACAAAGAGAAGGCAGAACTCAAGGAGAAAGAACAAGAAGCCTTCATCATCTTCAACCAACTCAAACAATAATGGAAAACCACAATCTTCAATTCTCCAAGACTACATTAGAAGCAAAACCCTAATTGGTACCAATAATATCACTTCTCCTATTACTACTACTACCACCACCACTGCTATTACTAGTGAATCTGAATCTATCACTAATAATAGTGATGATAATAATAATCCATATTATTCATCACCAGCAATCATTGCTGAATCATATGATGATGAGTTACTCTTCATGCAACAACTTTTCAAAGAGAATAATAATCATGTAGTCAATGGAGATGGTGTTGTGAAGAACACTAATAATGGTGAATGTGGTGATGGGTTTGTTCCTTCTTCCAATTATTATCATCCTCCAATTCCATGGAACATTCACAACCCCCTCAATAATAATAATTGTTACCTTGATTCTGATCTCTATATCTCTCAATTGATGAACAATGGAGGTGCAACAAGTTCACCATCATCATCACTTTGCAATGATCAAAGGGCTTATGAGAAGAATCACAACATGGATTTTGATGAGTTGGTGGTTAAGATTCAAGATTGTTCAGATGTGAAGAAAAGGGAGATGGATTTGTTAGAGTTAGTTTCCACTCATAATCAGTTTTAAAGTTTTTTTTTCCCACGAATAATAGATTTATATATTTAATAATATTATTATGAAATCCAAACTTAGGATGTTTTATGGTTTATGACTTTTTTATTTTGATGAACTTTAATTTGAAATAATTTATTTCACTATTATTGTGTCATTTTAGGGGATTAAATTTGCTTTTATGTGTTGCATGAATCTGTTGTTTCATTGGATTTACATTTTTCTCATATTTTTATTAGAGATGTGTATAGTGGACATGATATGTGGGTTAATTCATTTAATTTGCAAGTCACATTATTTAAATTCACAAAATTTTTATTTGTAATTTTAACGGACTCTTCGTTTCGCACCATTTAACTCGAGAACTAAATATGTTTAGTGGGCCAAATTAAAATAACTAATTAAGAAATAATAACTAACAAAATAATAAGGAAGATTGTAGATTTCCTATATTCACATTATTTTAGTGGTAGAAAGTGCTGGTCAGGATTAAAAAAAAAAAAAAACTATGCGCAGGTTAAGATAATTAAGTAATTTTTTTATTTATATTGTTTTATGTTTAAGTTTTTAATTTAATATACGACCGAGTACTCAATTAAAATTAGGAATTTCTTCCATGAAATTGGATAGCTGAAATCAAACTAGTAATTCAATGATTGGCAAATTTAACAGTAGATAGTCTTAATTGTAATTCTTAAAACGGATCTTTCTATTCATCTCTTAATTAGTTTTTCTTTTTGTTTTTTATCATGTGTTTTCAGGAAAAAAAAAAAGTAAGAACGATCATCTGAATTATCTTCTCTGTTATAAGAAGTTTTAGGTTCACCTAAGAAAAAAAAAAGTGGACAGAATGCAATTTTAGACTTTAATTTAACACTTTAACTATAACAACATTTTCTATTTTGAGAAACTTTAAAATAGGATTATATTAAATTGTTCAAAAAGTATTCTTTTAAATTGTCTTCTCATTTATGTTAAAACTATAGAATACTTACAATATTTTAGATGGGTTTATTTGATACATATCTAAATGGTATAAACGTGAATTTCATTAAAAATATGTGAGGATTTATATTTATATTCTACTTTAATTTTTATAAAATATAAAAAGTAAAATTTATATTAAAAAAAGTATTTTATATTTATATCAAGTTACATTTTTATCGAATAATCTCCCTAATTGAAAACATATCTCAAAATAATGTGATGAGTTCAAGTTTTTCTCATCGTGAATGGTGCACAACTTGAAATATAATGAGGGAGTATAATATCATTATTTTTTAATCTATATATCACTTTAATAACCAGTTAAATATAAAATGATGAAAAAGTTTAAAATAACATGATTAAACAATCATTAATTCATAAAAATAATTTTAAGTACTTATATAAATTAAAGATAATATTATTCAAAATTTAGTAATAAATATTCATTATTATGTAAAATAAATTTTATCTTCTTATTAGTAAGATGCAATATCATTTACAATGTTGCATTAATTAATAAACAAAATATTTGCATTTCTTTATTTTTTCCACATTATGTCTTTCTAATTATATTAGTTATTAATTATTTAAGACACCAAAAAATAGTTATTAATTATTTATTTCCATAAAATATATATTAAAATAAAAATGTTCATTAAAAATATAAGATAAATATATATACAAATAAATATTTATTAATTTTTGTGTGTAAAAAACAGTAATGTTTTTTATATCTTTCTTAGTGGGTATTTTGTCCGGATGTTAAGAAAGTCATAACTAACAGAAGGTCTATGATGAAGATACTAAAATGTCTTTTAATGAGGATATTAAATCTTGATCGTTGATTTGTGCTATTCAAATCTGATGTGTAATTAAAGAAGAAAAAGAAACTTTAAATATGATAATATCCTCATAAAAAACACTTAATTATCTTTATAGTAGAATTTTTTCATAACTAATGATAAATTATAACGATGACTGTGTCAAGATTAAAAAAAAAAAAAATTATTGGGTGAGTTAATTTTATTTTTATATAAGGTCAAAGTTTATCCAACACAATGGGCATAACTAATGAAATGACTCATCAATGCATTCGTTATGGAATTCGAATTATTAGACCCATGTTGCCATGGAATTGATTCTTTTCAGTTTTTTCGCTATATTAAATTTTAATAAATTAAAATAATAATGATAGACCGCATATTTCATATTTGTGACCCTGAAAAAACAAGCGAACTTCTCATATGATGAAGAATAAATTAAACTAGCTAACTCAATTCATTTAATTAGCTGCGGAAATAAATTTCACGGAATTATATTAGAGAATTTTTAAAAATTAATAATTAAGCTATTATTTAAAATTTAAAAAAATTATCATTCAAAATAAAAAAATATTATCATTAAAACAAAATAAAAATAATTATTTATAAAATATATAAATTATTATTCGTAACTCATTTATTATTATTATTAAATATATTGACACTCAGGTATGTTGCTTACCAATGCTTTCACTAAAATATAATGTAGCATGTAACATTTTTAAAATCTGTGTTTTTTAATAGTACAAACTCGACCAATAACGAGAAGTAATAGAAAAAAATTATTAGTAGTTCGAAAGGAAATATAAAATTCTTATACTAATATGTTATTTGAATAATAAATTATTAATAAATATTTATACTATCATGCCTTTAGTCTCCTACTATTAATAAAATTCTTATACTAATATGTTATTAATAAATATTCATTCTCTGTTACTTGTATTACCAACCATTTATTTATTTATTTATTTATTTATTTTTATCATTTTAACCCACAATATTTATTATCTCCCACCTATTAACCTTTTAAATTTGTGTTGTTTTGATCTTCCCACTTGTTTTTGAAACTTTTGAAGCTCAACATTTTTTTTTTGTCCTACTTTATATATCAAAATCTAAATGATGTTATCAATATGAAATATTTAGCCACAATTTTAGCTAAAATATTTACCAACAGAAGCTACTCATATTATTATTTTATAAATATTTACTACAAATATAATTTAAACCCAAATCATTATATTTGAAAAGTAAAAAAAAAGAAGACAAGCTAGGATAGACATTGTAGTCCCTTAGTTTTATACAAAAAAAAAAAAAAAATTCAATTTGGTCTTATAGTTTTATTTAAAAATAAATAAATACCAAAAAAATAAATAAGAAAAATTGGTCTCTAATGTTGCAATTTTTATTTATATATTTTTCAATTTTCTCTTTCTTTGAAATAAAATAATTGACAAAAAAATGTTAAAGTGGACAGGATGTGATGAGGTTTTTTTAAAATAAATAAAAAATTTCATATTTACAACTTTATATAAAAATACAAATACTTTCGTAATTTGTCCGTTTTAAATTCATAATTTTATAAAAGAACTGATAATTTCCAAAAACTTGAACTTAAATACAAAATTTGAATTTTTGTTAATATTAGTTTTGATTTTTTTTATGAATAATTCTATTTGTACACCAAAATCAGCCACTAAAATCAGCCGCCAATGTACAATACATATTGAAATACAAAATACACACTAAAAATAAGTTAAACTACACATGTATTTTGTATTTCAATGAATATTATACTTGGTGGCTGATTTTAGTATACACTAGCATACTTTTTTTTATATATTTTATTTGAATCTAAATAAAGATATTTTTTTATTGGCATTTATGTTTTAAGATTAATAGAAGGTAAATAAATGGTAACATAATAAGTTGGTCTAATTTTTTGTTGGTCCAATTTCACAGGCATAACAATAATTTTTTTTTTTTTACATAAAATGTCAAATGTTTGTATTTATGTATAAAATGGTAAATATATAATTATTTTATCTATTAAAAGAAAGCTTTTTGATAAGATTTGAAATGAATTCAATAATAAAAACGAACACACAAATTAAAAATTACAAAATTGAACTAGTGTTTTTTTTTTCACTATAGTATTCTCATGAAATACTGACTACCAATATAAGGTGAATTTAAATTTAATTTAAAAGGTTATTGCTGCACAATTGGTTTCCACTGTCACTGTGTGCTTTGAATAATAGAGAGGAAATTGATGACTAACAATCCATACAATTTTAATCCTTGTTAAATGGTTATTTTGTTCTCAATTGAAGTTTAATTACTTCAAGGACAATATAATCATTTCTTATTACTAATAGGTGCCAAAAATAAAAATTGATGGTATATCATTGAGTATATAATTCACATTTATAAAAATGATGATAATAATAACTACATGTTAAAGAAAAATAAATAAATATAAAACTTGTTGATATTATATTATTATTCTTCATGGAAAAAATCTTGCATTTTCTCAACCATTCACCTTGATGGTGTATGATAAATTAAGATATATTATCACCATTAATTGGTATATATTATTATTTTGTTACAACTTATAATGATAGCTTCTGGGATCATGACATCTTAGCTCTTGCAAAGAATACACCAGCAAAGAGGCCTGAAAAAATTATAATGAATATGCAATATCAATATAAGACAAAAGAAACAGAAACTAGTCTGTCAAAAAAAAAAAAAAAAAAAACAGAAACTAGTCAATAAGGTGGAGTAATGGTTGATAAATTACCAAATAAGATGCTGAACAAATTCGAGACACTTAATGGAACCTTGAAGACCAAAATACCAGCAACTGAGATTGGAATCTTGTTTAAAGAACCTACAAGACTGTATGTTTTGAAGAACATACACAATAGTAAAAGAGAGACATTAGTTATAAACAGTGATTTGAGAAAACTTTTGGATTTGTTTTCATATTGGGTAATTGTTCTTATTACATTAAAAAAATAGCATAAATTTTACGGTAATAATATAGTTTTTTCTTTTAATCTAAGTGGCATATCCAGTCTTATTCAAGTGGATATTATTTGTAATGAGTGAATTCTCCGGTAGTCTAAAAAAATTCAAAACTTTCTGTGTTTGGTTGATGTATAATTTGAGACATATACAGAGTGAGAAAGTTTAACGAACCAATATGTTTGGAAGATTTGATGGTGATGGTAGATATTTTGTGGAGATCACTTTTATTTTGTTTGGATAATAATATTTTTTAATTTTAAATGATAACTTAATTATTAGTTTTTAAAAGCTCCTTAATGTTAGTTTTATAGGAATGTTGATATAGATTATACGTAGCATTAAATTTATAGATTGAGAAAGTCTTGGTAGTCAATATTAGGGAAATAATAGGAAGCCAATATCAGTTTTTTTTCTTTTCTCTTTTTCCTTTTACCACCCACTATTTCTCTAATTACAGTGCTATGTAATCGTATTTTTCATAAATTTATGTATTAAAAAAGAAAAAGTCTTAGTAGCCAATATTAGGAAGACAATAAGAAGCTAATATCATTTTTTCTTCTTTTCTCTTTTCCTTTTTACCACTCACTATTTTTCTAATTATATTCATTGGCTTCCTATTAGTCCCCTAACGTTTGTTCCGTAGCATTATTCCTTAAAAAACAAATCTCATACGTATACTACTGTCACCGTGTCCCTGTTTTTTATGGACACGGGCAGCAAACAAACGCATCCATGGCCTGGAAAACTCTCTTTGATTCATTCACCAAACACTATAAATACAGTGCTAAAACACACACTAAGATATCTAATTTTAATCCTTATAATACCTCTTGAATTGTGATTGAATTGAGGATTCCAATACCTTGTAGGTACAAATCCCATGAATGACTCCAATCCCTTTACAAGAGACCCCTACCGAAACATGTCCTAACATTTTTACCTAAACTCATTAATTATTCACCTCAAATTTGCCATCGAATAAATCCTCATCAGCTAATAATATAGTAGATACATTATGACACTACTATCAAATTGTAAATCTCCCTTATGAGATCCAAGCATTGAATTTATTTGAATTAGATGAAATTGATTACCTATAAGTGGTAGGTCCAGTTTGATGCAAGAACCACATTGATGTGAAGCTGATAGAAAGTCCAAGGAATCCACTTGCAGTTGCAACTACCCAAAACATTGGCAACTTAATCACATTCCTGCAAATTAAAATAATCAAATTAAACACCATAACACAAATACTTTGGATTCTGATCAAGGCACCAAGAAACTAAACCCTATTCACTCACGCATGTATTACATAATCCCACTCGCCGAAAACCAAGATCAGAACCATGGCAAAAGGTAAAGACAACAAGTTGTTCAGCAACACCATTGATACTTCATTTAGAGATCCTGATTTTGTTGATTTCTTTGCTTCATCCATCACCCATCTAAGGGTAAGCTGTCACAAAAGAAAAGCATTGAATTCCATCAAAGTCTGTTTGGTTTCTGTTTTCATTTTCAGTATTTTATATTTTTAGAATTTCAGGACTAAAATCTACTTACTGAATAACTTGCAGTAAGAACACAATTGATAATCTGCCATGCATAACCAGCACCGTCGAAGGAAAGATCCGTAACGCCACCACTCACGGCAGAGATAATCTGTATCAAGAAGAACAAAAGAAGTGAGTATCTTAATTAACTAAGATTAATTAAATAAGTGATAAGTAGTATTATGATGTAATAATAATAAGAAGAAGAATGAATTGTATTTACCATGAGAAACATGGCAGTCCAAACTTTTGGATTTTGATGTTTCCGAAACAAATATAATTCTCCAATTGCTGTCAAGATATTTGTCACATTCTTGAGAATTGTCACCATTGCAATATTTATGAACTTCAAACTACAAAGTGAAAAAAAAAAAAGAAAAAAAAATGGTTTCTCACTTTCACTTGTGATTATTATCAGATTCCAAATCTCCTTAGATCTTAAAAAAGAGAGAGTTGATTGTTATTTCATATACCTATACATGCCTGATACAAGCATGCCAATGAATATGACATTCACAGGGATCCAGACTCTAACCAGCCTCCAATTTAGCTTTTCAACTGAAATTCGGCCGGAAAGTGACAGCAGAGCCACAACCAGAGTACTTATGAGGTTCTGCAAAGCATAAACAAGGAATTATGTAAGATCAGATCAACCAAAAATTTTACATCAATGAAGCACTTGTTAAGTGTTATTTCTGGGATGGCGATTCGCCCCAGGAATGACTCTTAAAAAGTGCACAAATAGAGAGAGTAGCGAACGAATGAACTAACTAACCTGATAAAACATGAGTGATATTCCTGCATTGAAATTATAACTTGATAGGACTATTTTGTTTAGCATTATCATGCTGCAAGAAGATATACAGTACGCCGTGCCGGAGATAAGCGGTCCAGACTTCTTAGCCGGTTTATGCAACGGATGCCTTTCGTCTTCATCTTCTTCGGTAGCTTTACTTGTTTTTAGAAACCTGGTTATAGAGATGAATCATGAATGTTTTTAACATTATCACTAACATTTTATAGTACTGTAAGATTAGAAACATGCTACCATGGTTGAATAAGTACTTCTAATCAATCACTCCAAACCAAAACAGAACTTCAAAGCAACAATTAAGTGAAAATGGACAAAGGCATGCAATATGAAATAAATAGTTCTACAATTGTAAGATTGATTTTGAAAATTAAGGTTAGTTCAAAGTGCTCAAATCTGCTAGGAAAAAGGAAAATCTATCCCAAAATTGCTATAGGAGCATGAAGTTGGTGGTTGTTTTGGTGCTCAAAATTTGGTGCCTAATTCACCTACAAAGGCTAAATAGTCAACATTTGATTTAAAAGGTATAAAAACTGATAAATTTTAAGTATTTGACATACAATAAATTCGCCTTCGACATCAAAATAAAAGACATCAGAGAATTGGCCGAAATATTTTACCAACTCCAAATTATCATTATTGACTTTTAGATTCTTGTTAATTATCTTTAAGTGTTCAAATAGCATTATTCCATAAAACATAAGTGTTCCTACACAATATACGAGGTTCCAAAAATGGGGAAAAGAAGATTGGGTTGGCACCTATCGTTGAGAGCCCTACGCTCTAGGTTGGTTGCAAAATTGTTGAGCATCTTAGCTTGCTCATGAATTCCATTGAAAACTGTGTGCACTGCATTATTAGGTTTTTCATCATCTAGTGGTTGTTCTTCAGGGTCATCATGATGACGATGATGATCAACAATGTCTAACTTATAATCAGACGACATAATCAATCACCAAACCTGGAAGCAAGAAAAGAAAAAAATAAAAATAAAAAAAGAGCCAAGAAAATAAGAAATTCAATGAGAATGTCTCAACTTTATATTGATCACTGGTTTCAAAATAATTTCCTAAATCACAAGACAAACGAATCATCACCATAAGAGTAGTTGAATCAAAAGACAATCAAGTTTTGAATACTAATCTGTCATTTGTGTAAATAGTAATAAACAAAAACAGAGAGCATTCACTGAACCAGACTGTCCAATAATTTTTCCAGCATTGTGACGAAACCATGTGAAGTGTCATGCAATTCACACTCAGCACAGATGGAAGAACAAGATTCAAGATGCAAGAATTCAGCATAAAAGCTAAAGAACAAACAAGTCCCCCCCAAAAAAACTGCACCAAAAAGGAACTAACCATCCATAATTACTAATAAAGCTAAAAAGCATAATACTGCTCAATTTTAAACTTTGATTACAGATATTTTCAAATATATTGTAGAGTTCAAAACAACAACACACTATAAAAACCTGAAGAAGTGAGGATTTTTGTACTGTTTATGATGCAGCAGCAGCAGCAGCAGAAGGTAGCTAGCTTTCTAATAAAACAGTGATCATCCACAAAAGGCAGAAACTTTGAACAAAATGGAACATACCCAAATGATGAAGAAGAAGAAAAATGATTGATGAGAACTCAATAAAGAGTAGAAGTAAAAGAACACGTGTGGATTGAAGCGTTTTTGAAGAACACGCAAAGGGGGATGATGAATAAGAAGATGAATTGAGCAATAATGAAGGTATGTAGCAGAGAATTGACGAATCATTGATGGTGAAGATGAAGACGAAGATGAACATGAGATTGATGAATATAATGCGGGATTCAAGGACCGCCAATGAAGTAGAGAGTTATGGAACACGTTCCGAGGTTTGTAAAGTCAAAGGGGGGGGGGGGGGGGGGGGTTAA
>JASCZI010031549.1:0-16575 GCA_036250425.1 Stylosanthes scabra
ATAATGATATCTTTGGCGACGACGATCATTGGGATACAGCTAAAGTGGTGGCTCTCTGCAGACACAGTGCAAGGGAATTTAATGTCCTTCATTATAATCTTAGTTTTGCCTCCTCACCGACGGTTTGTTTACACTGGACTCCGCCTCCTATTTCTTTTGTCAAGATTAACTGTGATGGTAGTATACTGGCGAATGGCCACCTTGCAGGTTTTGGCTGCCTTATAAGAGATTTTAAAGGAAATTGGGTTATTGGCTGCTCTGGCCGTGTCAATGATACAAATATAGTGCGCTGTGAGCTCCTGGCCATTTGGCATGGACTTACTCTGGCTTAGAATCAAGGTTCTCGAAGTGTTATCTGTGAAACAGACTGTCTTGAAGCTCTTAATCTCATTAATCTGACGGACATTAGCCCAACAGTTGATCACTTTGATTTGTTATCGGACATTAAAGCACTCTCAAATCGAGATTGGACGATCCATGTTACTCTTATTCAGAGGTCGGCAAACAACGCGGCAGATCTATTGGCTAAGTACGCTGCTAGAAACCAGGATGATTATCTCATTTGGAATCAACCTTCGAATGATCTTATGGTTCTGCTCCAGCAAGAGCAATCTTTAGCTAACTTTTAGATTCTTTCTTGCTTTATATCTCATCTTTCATTACCAAAAAAAAAAAAAATCTAACTTTTTCTAACCAACATTTAGCCCTTTTTTTTTGGGTCATTCTTTCTCTCTCTATCTCTGGCTTTGTTCCCTCTCTTTCTCTTGATAGCTGGGGAAAAAAATTTTGTCTCAATTTTTTGTTGGTTAGAAAAAGGTTGATTCTCTTGCTTGATTGGTTGGCTAATTAGCAATTTTGGTTAATAAATGGTTGAAGTTTTAAGATATTCCAAGGGAAGAATTTAACATTATTAGCAAGCTAAGTAGATTATGCTGTAAAAGCAAGTAGGGATGTTCAAATATCTTTCTTGTTTCATAAGCAAGTGAAATTGTAACAGCATAAAACCTATCAAGATTATGTTGGAGAAAAAATGTTAACATGAACATCAATGGTAACACTTCAATTTAAAATTCTGCAGGTCTCTGATGAATGCACTTCCAAATCTGGCTTTCATAGTAGAGGTAAAAGTAGCAACAACCAGAATTTTCCAAATGATTGATCAAGCACCAATCATTAACTCTCACAAACAAAAAGAAAAGATCTTAAGCCATGTGAGAGGAGAAATCACATTCAAACAGATCGAATTCGCTTACCCTTCGAGGCCAGACACACAGATCCTCCAAGGACTAAATCTGAAATTTCCAGCATGTAAAACGATAGGCCTAGTTGGAGGTAGTGGCTCTGGAAAATCCACGATAATCTCTTTGATTGAAAGGTTCTATGATCCTTTATATGGTGAGATATTGCTTGATGGATATGATATAAAGATGCTTGAGCTTAAGTGGCTGAGGTCACAAATGGGGCTTGTTAATCAGGAGCCTATTCTGTTTGCAACATCAATTAGGGAGAATATTCTGTTTGGCAAGGAAGGTGCTTCCATGGAAGCTGTTATAAGTGCAGCTAAGGCTGCAAATGCACATGATTTCATTGTTAAACTTCCTAATGGATATGAAACTCAAGTAAGACATAAGTTTCTCACACTTTATTTAATTATGAAGTAGTTCTTTATAATTTGAAAGTGATAAATTGGCCCTTTACATTTTCTTATCAAACAAATTTGACCTTTATAGTAAAAAAGGAAGATTTTTTAGTCCTCTTATAAGCATGGATATTTTGTATGAAAGGGTCGCTTTTCCACTGTTTTTATCAATTGAGAGAAACAATTTTGTTATTTTAGAAGGCTTAGGATTCAGAAACAAGATTTAATATTTATTTAGGTTAAATTACTTTGTTAGTTCTTATAATTTTATCGAATTTTTACTTTGGTTTCTATTTTTTTTTTCTTTCAATTGAGACTCCGCATCATATCAAATTTTGTAATTAAATCCTTACCGCGACAAAAAAAAAGATTAGATATAATTAAATATTTTGTTATATGAAATTCGTTTTATGTAACATAATATTCTGAAATATTTAATATTTTTGTCAAATTAGAGATTTAATTATAAAATCTGATATGGTGTACAGACTTAATTGAAAGAGAAAAAAAGTAAATGAACTTAATTGGAAATTCGATGAAATTATAAGGACCACTAGAGTAATTATACCATTTATTTATTATGTTTTGATCGTTAGTACCTGAACTGAACTGAAGTAGATTCCAGTTGGTTTTACTCAAGTTGTGGACTAATGCTAGTTCTTTTCTATTCACAAGAATCAAATTTGAGACCTTTTTTTGAAGTAACATATGTCAAATTACTTGAAATCAACTAAACATTGCATCTACCACACTCTCTTGTTTAATCCATTTGAATTCTTATATGCAGTATATCCTAGCTAGATAATATTTTTCATGTTAACCAATTTGATTTCTTAGGAAAATTGTTTAAGTTGTTGACTTGTTGTTGATCAGGTAGGACAGCTTGGAGCTCAGTTATCTGGAGGACAGAAACAAAGGATTGCAATAGCAAGAGCCCTAATTCGAAACCCGAAAATTCTACTGCTTGATGAAGCAACAAGTGCATTGGATTCACAATCTGAAAGAATAGTGCAGGAGGCCCTTGATTTGGCTTCAAGAGGAAGGACAACAATCATTGTAGCTCATCGCTTATCGACGATTCGAAACGCAGACTCGATAGTAGTCCTTCAATCTGGAAGAGTTCTTGAATCTGGCTCCCATGATGAGCTACTCAAACTTAACAATGGACAAGGTGGTGCTTATAGCAAAATGCTAAAGCTACAACAACAACAAACAACTCAAAATGAAGATTATTCAACATTGAATAATCATGGGAACAAGAGTCCCCAAGTTATGTCATATTTAACAAGTCCAAGATCAGTTCCAGGCACTCCAGTTCATCATTCATTCGCCTCGGCGCAACCATTTACACCAATATACTCAATCAGTGTTCCGGGGTCCCCTCTTGATGACTACACTGAGAATTCAGAGGTTTCTTCCAAAGCAAGCTTCTCACAATGGCGTTTGCTAAGAATGAATTCCCCTGAGTGGAAGTATGCTCTTCTAGGATGTTTAGGCGCGACCGGATCCGGAATTTGCCAGCCTTTATTTTCTTATATCCTCGGATTCGTCGCGTCTATCTACTTTATAACAGATCACTCCCGTGTCATCTCGAAAATCAAGCTGTACTCAACAATTTTCTGCATCATAGCAGTTGTCAGCTTCATATCAGGCCTAATTCAGCACTTCAGTTTCGCCATCATGGGCGAGAAATTGCTAAAAAGGGTGAGAGAGAATCTTCTAGAGAAGATCCTCACATTTGAAATAGGATGGTTTGATCAGGAAGCTAACACGAGCGCAGCCATCTGCGCTCGTTTAGCTTCTGATGCAAACTTGGTCAGGTCCCTCGTCGCGGAACGAATCTCCTTACTAGTTCAAGTATTTGTGACTGCAACCCTGGCTTTCACACTTGGTTTATATGTCTCATGGAAGGTGGCAATGGTAATGATAGCAATGCAGCCTTTGATCATTGCTTGTTTCTACTCGAAACTCGTGGTGACGAAAAGCATGTCAGGTAAAGCAAGAAAGGCTCAAGGTGAAAGCAGTCAATTAGCAATGGAAGCTACCATTAACCATAGAACTATTGCTGCATTTTCATCAGAGAAAAGGGTGTTGAATTTGTTCAAAGCTTCAATGAGAGGACCTCATTTGGAAACCATAAAGCAATCATGGATTACAGCTTCAATCTTGTCACTGTCACAGTTCATAACTACAGCTTCTATAACCTTAACATTTTGGTATGGAGGGTTGCTACTAAACAAAAAGATGCTGAGTTCAAATCAGCTTCTGCAAGTTTTCTTGATACTGATGGGAACTGGAAGACAAATTGCTGAGGCAGGAAGCATGACTTCAGACATAGCAAGAAGCGGGAAAGCCGTGAGCTCGGTTTTCGAGATCTTGGACAGGAAAACTCAGATTGAACCTGAAGATCCTAGGCTGATGAAGTTTAGAAAGAAGAACAACATAAAGGGTCATGTGAGATTAAAAGATGTGTTCTTCTCATACCCATCAAGGCCAGAACAGATGATCCTGAAGGGTCTTAGTCTTGAGATTGAAGCTGGGAAAACAGTTGCATTGGTGGGACAAAGTGGGTCAGGGAAATCCACAGTGATTGGACTGATTGAAAGATTTTATGATCCCATTAATGGAACAATATTTATAGATGGTTGTGACATTAGGGAATTTGATTTGAGAAGTTTGAGGTCACATATTGCATTGGTGAGTCAAGAGCCTGCACTCTTTGGTGGAAGTATACGTGATAACATTGTGTATGGCAAGATTGATGCTTCTGAAGATGAAATAAGAAAGGCAGCACGTCTTGCAAATGCTCATGAGTTTATAAGGTACATTCTTATTATTATTACTACTTTATTAGAGCAGAGTGATAATAAGAGGATTTCGACCTTAAACTAATTAACTTTTGAGGAATAAAAAGTATCAACTAGATCCTCAAAGATAGAAAGTGGGGACACATTTCGTCACTGAGAGTGTGAAACAAAACATAATTATCTAGTTAGGAGTCCTGTAAATAACAGTAACGTGTCCCGTTTATACCACGTTAGCACGTAGAAGACATCATTTTTGTTGCATCATGCCTCTTTTATATTTATAAGTTTCCCTGTATCCTTTATGAACCCCTTTTATTTGGAACAAAAACTTCGACTTCCATATGTTAACGTGGTAGAAACAAAACACGTCATTGTAGATAACGGGATACCTAAACAATTCTATTCCATTTTACACTTTCAATTAATGAAAACACTTAACGTGTCCACTGTTTCCTATCATTGAGGTCCTAGTTTATGTTTTTGGTTTCTCAATGTCAATTATTTCGAGATCAAAATACTTAGAGACTTAGATAATACTTTTATTTTTTAGGAGTTAATTGGTCCGAAGTCAAAATCCCCGTAGACTTAATTTTTACTTTACTCTCATTATTATTATTATTATTATTATTATTATTATTATTATTATTTTAAATTAATTTATAGGTCCTTATAGTTTTATGAAATTTTCAATTAGGTTTTTAGGTCGACGAAAACGTTAGAATTAACGAAAGATTTTATCCCTAAATTAAAGATATCACAAAAACTAATGGCTAACTCGCTAAATATGACATTTATCTCTATTTTAAAATGATAAAATAAACATTTTCCCTCTTCTTTAATATACTTTAAACTTCCTAAATATATGCGACTTTGATTCATATAAGTTGAGAATATTTTCAAAGAATATTGATGAAAAAGGTAAATGAAAAATATATTTAGGTGAGTATAAGTCTTACGTAAAGCGCAAGGTCCGAGAATAATAGAAAATTCATATTTTATAAATATTTTCTTTTAACATTTATTTTTAATAGGGACCTAATTACAAATTTAAAAATGATATAGGGTCTTAATTGAAAGAAAAAAAAATATAGGAATCTAACTAAAAATTTAATGAAACTGTAGTGACCAGTAGATTAATTAAATATTGTTATTATTATTATTATTATTATTATTATGTGCGTTTTTGTGAAAAAGAAAATAATAAAACCAATAAAATCATATTTTGTTCGAAATGAAAAATATTAAAAATGAAAATACAAATCACACCATATGTTAGGATTTAGAAGAAAATATTTTCAAAAGTCATATCCTTGATTGCTTCGATTAACACAATGAATCTAATAACGCAGTTCAATGAGAGATGGGTATGACACATTCTGTGGAGAAAGAGGAGTGCAGCTTTCAGGGGGACAGAAGCAGAGGATTGCAATTGCCAGAGCAATACTAAAGAACCCTTCAATCCTTCTCCTGGACGAAGCAACAAGTGCTCTTGACAGTGTTTCAGAGAATCTAGTGCAAGACTCCCTGGAGAAAATGATGGTTGGAAGAACATGTGTGGTTATTGCTCATCGTTTGTCTACAATTCAGAATGTGGACACCATTGCTGTGATCAAGAATGGGAAATTGGTGGAGCAAGGATCACACCATGAGTTAATGAATGTTGGATCAAGGGGTGCTTACTACTCCTTGGTTAGGCTACAACATGGGAGGACTAACTCTATCATCTGACTCAAATGTTTCATCATATGCCATTAGATTTTGATTCACAAGCATTGTTGTTTGAGTAATGTTATATGTTTAGTTAAAAGAAGTTTCTCCTCTTGTTAAATATCTAGATTTCTAGTTGAGTAATGTTACATACTTAAATGTAATAAGCAGCCATAAGAAAGAAATTTTTTTTTCCAGCTTAGTTTTCGTTACAAAATCAGCAACCATCAAATAAGAGTAAATAACTATTTCGATCCTTGAAAAAATTTTCAATTTAACAAAATAGAATTCAAAAGACTATTTTGAAAAAAATATCCCCAATGGATATGCTTTGTTTGGCAAAGTGATCCAATCGTCTGGAGCAAGGGATCAATGATTGGATTATTTTATAAAACAAAATATATCAAGTATTTTATCAAAACAATTTTATAGAGGCTATTTTGTCAAAACTAAAATCATTAAAGCTCAAAATAATTATTTACTTATCGAATAAAATATATTCCTTTTTCAATAATTCTAGATGTACACCTATTTTATTCAATTAAGTTCAACTAAGTTATTTATTCTATACCAAATAGAAGACTATTTCGATGTCAAACAAAAGTTTATTTCGATGCTATATTTTTTGTATTATTTGATATCGAAATAGTTTTCTATTTAATATGAAAATAAATGATTTTGTTAAACTTAGTTGAGCAAAATAAACGTATATATAACATTATCATTATTTTTTTTAATTTTTTTAATCAAAACAAATTTATATTTATAATCAAACAAAATTTACATGTATAATAAAAAAAACATTTATATGAGAGATATATGATCTTATTCATTAACTGTCTAAAAGAATTATTAGAAGACACTAAAATTGATTCTTACAAAAATATATATAAATAAATAAAACTAGATTAAAACTCGTGCAAGAGAAATATCTAATTTTTTTTGGTCATATATGTAACATAATTCATAAACATATTTATATAAATTATAGTAAAAAAATTATTTTAATGTTGTTATTATTAGTAATTATGTAATATAAGGAAGATAAATATTACTTTAAAATAAGGTGTAACTACTCTTATAGTTCCTATAATTTTATTAAATTTTTAAATAAGTTTCTATACTTTTTTTCCTTTCAATTAAATCCTATGTCATTTTCAAATTTGTAATTAGGTCTCTATTAATAATAAATATTAAAAGAAAACATTTATAAAATATGAATTTTCAATTATTTCCGTACCTTGCAATTTGCATAAGGATTATACTCACTTAAATATATTTTTCATTTATCTTTTTTATCAATATTCTTTAAAAATATTCTCAACTTACATGAATCAAAGTCGCATATCTTTAGAAAATTTAAAATATGTTAAAGAAGAGGAAGAATGTTTATTTTATCATTCTAAAATAAAGAGAAATGTCATATTTAACGAGTTAGCAATTAGTCTTTGTAATATCTTCAATTTAGAGATGAAATTTTTTGTTAATTCAATCGTTTTCGTCACGACAGGGATTTAATTACAAAATCTAAATCAATATAAGGACCTAATTGAAAGAAAAAAAGTGTAGGGGAGAGTTAATTTAACCTTAAAAAATAATTATGGCATACCTATGTATAACATATCAACAATAAAGAAGAATAGTATATGTATTAGAATAACAAAGTAAAAACTAATTTTCTGTAAAATATGTTATTCTATCATCTTTCTTTGTTATTAGATGTTGATATTCATTTTATTTTTCTATTGGAGAAAACCAAATTCACTCATATACAGAAAAGTTATCTCTAATAATTATTAAGTGTTTAATTAAAATGATAATTTATCTTATCCAAAAATTTTTATATACTCAAGAAATCTAATGTAACATATGTACCTTCATAGCTGGAAACATTTTTTTCCTTAAAAAGCTTTGAATGCAAATTTTCTCATTTGGATGCAAGTTGATGCCTTTAAAATCTGTTGGTTCATCTCAATTCTCAAAGATGATCACAAATTTACACTTACGGTCACGTCATTATGGTACTTCTTCCTTCTCCGGCCGGCAACTCTTCCATGCTCATATCTGCAGCTAAAATCCGAGCATCGAAATATCTAAATTTTTATGATATATATAATATAGGAAGCTTATCCCAGGTGTCACTTTGTTTCTTTGTAATAGCATGTGTCGTTAATTGTATCCATATAGATTCGAAGTAAACGTTACCAATGGTTCTGATTTGGCGGGTTTCTCTACGATGGGCTGCCTTTTGTAGTCCCTACGCTGGGCCAGCGACGGGTAAAAGTGTTCCCTGGCGTCAAGGTTTTCATTGTCTCACTGGTTAGGCAGCTTTGTTTTTTGTTTGGCTAGGCTCATATGAGTCGTATTTTTTCGGCTTGTTGGGCATCTTGATTGGGCCTTTTTTAAACCAAATCCATCGTGTTACGCTTTTTTATAGTTAATTGTTCTGCAAATGGTAAAAAAAAGGCATTGCCTTCTTTAAGCATTTGGGAACAAAAAATTAAATTCATATTAAAACAGGATTTTAATTTTATTAGTAATTCTGGTTCACTCGTTATAGGGTTTTTGTTTCTGCTGTATATTTTCTTCTATACTCATATCCTCTCCTTGCAGCGTTGTTGGTGTTCGTCTTTGAGTGATTGTGTTTCATAAATCCATATAACGATGTCGTCAACCTCACCCGTCTCCCATAGCACCTCATCTTGTGGTCGGCATTTGTACACGATTAAGATTCTTGAATGGAGGAACACAATTATACCCAATGATGCCTGCAAGTATCAGCTACAACACAATCCACCAATAACCTTCGAAGATATCAGCTTTGTAGCACTTTCAAAACTTGTCGTCCACAAATTTTGCATAGATGAATCGCAGGAATTTATTACTTTGAATGCTAATCAATGGGGGTGCCTAATGCTTTTTAGGGTTTATGCCAACACAGTAAAAAGAAATCGAGCTACTCTAAGCTAGAAGAGGGAACATTGTCACACGAGACCAACAACGCACAAAGAAGGGCCCATAGAATGTAGCTGCCCTTATTGAATTGTATTTAGTAAGCATGGACAAAAAAAAGAGATTACATTGTGAGGAAAACGACAATGGTTTACCGCTTTACGAGAAACTCAACTGCACATCATATAACGGAATTCGACTTTGACATATGGGAAAACTTTCCTATAACATAATTCATAAACATATTTGTATAATTATTATAGTAAAAAAATTATTTTAGTATTGTAATTATTAGTAACTATGTAATATAAGTGAAGGTTGTGAAAGGCCTAGAAAAATGGGGTTGAATCTAGGACCTCTTTTTAGGTTATTACAACTTTACAACTTTACTAGAGCCAAACAGATTTGAAGCTTAGTTATTCTATTTTAGTTAAAGCGCGGAAGCAGAAGACTATTTGGTTTTGTCTCATAAAATATAGTGAGCTAAAACATAAGTAACATAACAGAAAGCTATAAAGGAGGTAAGCAGTTTATACTGGTTCGGTCACCCCACTGCGACCTACATCCAGTTCCACCAAAACCATCGTGGCTTTCCACTATCAATCAATTGATTACATACACCAATTCTTCTAGAGATACACACACTCTATCAAAGGAAAACTCTCTAAGCTCTCTTCACCTAGAATTTAGCTTCCAAGTGCTAACCCAACTTGGGTAAGGGGAACCCTCACGTTCAATCAACAAAACAGAAAAACACACTCAAGATTTCTGCTAAGATTTTCATGACTTTTCACTAATCTTATCACTCTTGCCTTTTCTCTCTTGGCTTTTACAAATGCCTCACAAATGCCTTTTACCTCATAGAAACAAGTAGTGATAGACTAAGAAAAACAAAGATATTCATGAAGCATAATGAAGGAGATAACACTGCAGAAGCAATGTGAATGACTCTAGTTTTCTCTTTCTTTCTCTCATTGCTAAACTCTTTGGTTGAACTCCCTTTTTATCTAATATTGTTGCCTCCAATGAGAGAAGCTTGGTCAACTTGAATCCTCAATTCCATAGCCTGGAGCATGCTGCAGAAAGGTAGCTATTCCATGAATGATAAACTTGGCAAATCACATGGCTTCCTTTCTCATTGCAAGACCTTCAACCTTCCTTTTTGGTGCAAGGCCTCGGCTGCAACAATGAATAGATGAGAGATGTTTTGATTATCACTTTTCTTCTTTTAATCTCAACCATCTATCTTGACTTTGGCTCCAAGATTGATTCTCCTCCATTGGATTGTTGATGTTGATATCTTGCTTCTCCAAGAAGCTGTTGCAAACAAAAGAGGTAGTTTCCCTCCTTCTCTTTTGCACATGTTAACAAATGTTGAGGCTGGGTTGAAGCAATTTGCTTTCAGTGCAGCAACCCAAGGCTTTACTCTCCTTCAAGTATTGGGTTGCAACAAATAGAATTGGGCCTGCACTTAAACCACAAACAAACAACATCAAACAATACTTGGGCTTTTTACCCAACCATTATTAATGTTTAGTCATCATACAAAAATACATATTGTTTCCTAAACTCAACAATCTCCCCCTTGATTACAAACATTAATTGAATGAATTTTCAAAGGAATAAAAATCATACTAAGTTTAGAAACTTCCCTTTGAAGAATTCTACTTGAAATTGTGTGCTCCCCCTCTTTTTCATAAGGAATGCTCCCCCTGAAATTAACCAATCTATAGCAGAACACACAACCAAACAAATGCTTATACATGCTTAATGTATCAGAGCTTAGAAATTAAAGTCAATGCATGCTCAATGTATCAAAGCTTATGGGAGAAAGTAAATAAGAGGAATACATTACAAATCAGAGCATGATATAAACAACATTCCAGCATGTAATAAGCTTATTTTAACATGTGATCTCACTAAATATATTCAAGACAATGATCTTATTTAATTGACTTAAACTAAGCTAAATGATTAGATCAAGCAATCAATATACCATAGAGAGATCAATGGACAACAATCATCAAAAGAAATTAGAGTTCATACGGCCACTCAATTTCGATTTTCTACTCCTATATTAGCAAGCCTCAACAATTTCCAATATTTCTCCCCCTTTTGTCATCAAGGTGGGCAAGAAAATATGGAACATTCCTGCAAAAGATGAAATCAGAGGCAGCTAATAACACTTCAAAGTATCAGAGTATTAGAGTGTTAGTATTAGATTACAGTCATCCAAAGAAACAGTTCGAAATGAGATAAAACAGAAAAGTCTCATGAATCTCAGAAACAATAGCAGTAATATTGATCAATTAAGACCATTAGGCATCAGAGGGTTCAGATTCATCTTCCTCATTTTCTTCCTCTTCTTCCTCAGCATTAGAAAACATGTTGTCAGCCCTGAGTTTGTCTACATACTTCTTGAGAACTTTCTTCCTCTCAGTGGACTTTTCCAAAGCTATGGTTGATTTCCCAGAAGCACTCTTGTAAGCTTTGCTCATGTCATACATGTAAATAGTAAGAAAAGCAACTTCAGCCATGAGCTCCTCAACCACATGAAGCAGTAGCTTGACCTGGGAAGAATTAGAGGATCTCGAACTTGATGCCTTGTGGAAGCTCTTTCAGCAACTTCTTCTTCTTCCATTGCACGCCTTTCAGCAGCTAAATCCCCTTTCACAGTCCTCTTAACTGCACCACCTCCCTTCAATTGTGAGTAACTTTCCTCATAGGGCTCATCATGAAAATCAATGCAGTAACTCTCAAAGATTTTAGTCAAAAACATGCCATAAGGAAATGCAATGAGTTTTTCATTTCGGATGCAATCATGCATATGACGCATCATTAAATAACCAAATGAGATGGGAACTTTCATGATCAAAGCAAAAAGCACCAGAGTGTCACAAAATGAAACTCTTTGGAGAGATCCACTTTGAGGTAACAGGATGTGATTAACAATGCAATGAAGTTGAGCACAGACAGGACCAAGAGATTTGTGTGTTGCAATGACACCATCAAGTGCAGATGGTGATGCCCGAAATCCTTGCGGAGTTTTGGAATCTCCACCGGCAAGTGCATCAGATCGTATCAAATAATAAAAAGTGAGTAGAGTATCGTTCCCACGAGGATTAATGGACTAAGCAATAATGACTAATTGGTTACTTTAATTAGAAAAATCAATAATCAAAGATGTGGTGAATCAGAATCAAATTTAATCTATTAAAATCATGCAAAATCAATCAAAATCTTACTAAATCAATGAATTTAAAACTTGGACAGCAAGCAATAATTAATGGAAAGTCAATAATAATGAGGGACAAGCCAAGGATTAAGACATATTCACCCAAACAAAACCCTAATTCAAATAATCAAGTTACTTCTCACGTAAGCAATCATCAAATCACAAAAAACCCTAATTAACTAAACCCTAATCTCTTAGTAATCTAGTTTCTCCCAATTCAATTAATTATTAATCTCTTAATTAATCAATGAATTTGAAGATGAAGAACAATCCTGATTCGGTTGATATGAAATTCAAGAGTGGTTTTAGATTGAATTTTATGTCACTTATTCAACCTAACTCTAATCCAATTGAATATCACACAACAATTGCACAATTCACCAATTTCTTATCTCTAACTCACTGGAGAATTATGAAGAACAATTCCTAAACACAATCGATCTCTGGTTTCTCTCAAAATCACAAAAATGGAAAGCCAGAACAAGATTACCTCTCGGTTAAGTCAAGTTCTTGAAATTGAAGAATGAGGAATTGAACTTTGAATTGATAATAGAGCTTGCACTTGAAAGAAACGTGGAATCAAATTAGGAATCCATGCTTGGGATGAACAGAGCCCTCATCCCTAGGCTTGATAAATTGTTTAGCCACTCATGGTGATGAATGACATAACAGATAAGAGAAAAGAAGACATGAATCCTAAATCCTAATTACGATGAATAAAACGTGATGAGAGAACAAGAATTCTACCAGTCTATAATGTGATAGCCTTCTCTTAAACCTGAAAAATAAGCTATATATAATAACTACTAAAACCCTAATTGATTACATTTACTGATTGAGACAATAATTCTGCAGAACCTTGGGCTTAGATTGAGTGAACCACGTTTGGGCCAAGTTCAAACTTGGCCCAAACGTGGCCTTGTCTTGGTGGGGAAAGCTTGGAGCAACTTCTAGGGATCACGCCTAGGCCACGTTTAGACATGGGCCAAACGTGAGCCTAGGTGCTTGCTTGGCCTTGTGTTGTCATGCTTGTCACGTTTGGCTTGAGAAAAACGTGAAGGAAATGTGGCTTTGGGAGAAGGTGGTGAGCTTGGGCTTTGGTGGAAGGTGTCACGTTTGGCCATGTCAAGGACATGGGCCAAACGTGACTTGTTCTTGAGCTTGGCAAGCTTTCCCGAGCTTGCCTTGAGTCCATGGATGTCACGTTTGGCCAAGTGAGTGGTGAAGGCCAAACGTGACATGATCTTGTTTTGGTGGAGACTTGGTGAGCTTCCTTGGCTCATGGATGGATCATGTTTGGGACTTGGCATGCACCAAGCCCAAACATGACTTGAGTGTTGATTTTGGGAGGCCTTGGGACTTTGGAGTGAGTCACGTTTGGGCAGCCATGTTAGAGACATGGTCCAAACATGACCTTGATGTTGCCTTGGGGGAGCTTGGGCTTTCTGTAACTTGACTTAAGCTTCCTCTGTTCTCTATTTTCTTCTTCTTCCTCTGTTTCTTCATGATTTGTCTGTAAATACATAACAAATACTCAAGATACTAATTGATGGAGAATTAAGCTAATTACTTGAGTATTAAGCTAAATATCTACTAAATACACATGAAATTAGAGTCTAAAACCATGAAAGATGCACACGCATCATATGGGTTTTCACAGATGCAAGCTAGGGCTTCTTTGTAACTAAGATTTAGAGATTTTTTTCCCAATTCCCAGAAGTGTACGTAGACATCAGATCCTATCTCTATGTAACCTGAAACTCCACTAAGTTTGGCTTTATCTATCATGATAGCTCTACCCTTTACATAAGACATGATGGAAGACTTATGATACATCATACTAGCATAAAACTCACGGACAAGGTTAGGGTACATACGGGTTTTGATATCAAACAGAGGTAACCATCCTTGAAAAGAAAAAATGTGAGTAAAGTCAAGATCTTTATTAGACAGAGCCTCAAGATCAACAAGAAAATAATGACACAGAGAATGCTTAAAAACTATCATTTTGTGAAAAATGTGATCTTGGAAACTAGAGAACCGAACCTCATCAAACTCTTCAGGAGGAAAAGAAGAAAAAACATCTTTGTAAGCACAAGGGTTCGGATCATAGGTTTCACGCACAGGGTGAAGAAGGTAGCGATAGTCATTACCTCGGTTAGAACGAGGAGGAGGAGGAGAGTGAGTGGGTGGAGGAACATGAACCTCTTCTTCTTCTTCTTCTTCTTCATCTTCTTCCTCGATAAGTGGTCTCTTCCCATGAGATGAGTGGCATGCGGGCCCGAGGCCGGTCCGGAAAAGCAAAGTTTCATTGCAGATATCTCTGGATCGATGTCAAGGGAACCGTGCCAAATTTAGTTAAAAAGGGTGTCACAGAGGTGCAACCAAGTTTGAAAATACCGAGTACTGGACTCGGGTCGTTCTCCCTAGGAAGCAAAAACAGAGGTTTGTCTTTGATTGAGAAAATATTGGGGTTGGTTGCAGTTGTTGAAAACAGAGCATACGAAAACAGATTAAAATAGTAATGAATTAAAGAGTGCCCGGCTATGGGTTGAAATACTGTACATCCCTATGAGTACTGCCAATCCCAGATTGGATGGACTGTCACCTAAAGGAAACTAACCACCACAGGGTGGCGAAGTTAACCTCTATCCGAATGCCCTAGGCATACACAACAGCACGGGACCTAAGTCTCAACAGAACTCGAGTAAATCCCGCGTCACCAGGAAGAACTCACCAGTAGTGCACTTTGCACCGAATTGAGTCTGTCTCATTTAAAGTCCTCCCACTGCTGGCAGGGGCGTAGCGTTAACGGCATCGAAGTTAACTCCATTCCTCCCATCTGTTGCCCTTAGGGATCGAAAGCTAAGATCATTCGCACATTTCACCCCATAGTTGAGTCACTATGGTCACTACTCGCTACTTACGGAAATCATAATTGCGGAATTTAAACGGCAGCATAACAATAAGACATAATGAAAAATGGCAGAATAATGGTAGTAATATTGAATAATTCGAAATTAAAATTGACAGAGTAACAGTATGTAAAATAGTAAATTAAAGTAGTAAATTGTTTGGCTAGTGAAATGGACAAAGGAAACTAATGGAACCCTAAACTAAACTAAGGAATAGTGGAAAGGGCTCTCCAAAAATGGTGAAGGCTTCCTTTATTTATAGGCACAAATCTGGCCACTGATGCGTACGCATAGGCCCTTCAGGTGTGTACGCATATGGTCTGGTTCCAGTTAGGACGTGACGCCCAAGGCATGGCAATGCGTACGCATAGGCTCTGGATTTGGCCTTCAAGCTTTTCTTTGCGATCTTCTCATTCCTCGTGCTCTCTTTAGCCACTTCCTCTCCGAACTTTCCTCGCTAAAGTCTGAAACACTTGAACGCATACATAAGGGCACCGTGCGGAACGGGAAACAGTTTAAAACATAGTAGAATTTGGCTAAAATAGTAGGTAATTACATTTACATCCCTAAGGAACGATAAAACGCAAACATGCTTGTTTCTCATGTATTTAAGTAGTAAGAGGTTGATAATTAGTCAATTTATGATATGAAATAACCCACCGAAATGGGATTTATTAATGAGATAGGGCGAGTAGCTGGGTGAGGAACGTGCTCACGAGCAGGATGGCGAGTTGTGGTCTTGGTTTGAGCCATGGGTTCAAAATGAGAAGAGAATGGGTGTTTAGGTTGAGGATTGATGAAGATGTTAGTGGTAGGGATTCTAGGAGAGGAATGGGGATGTGAGTAAGAACCGCGACGGGGAATGCCTTTCTTCCTTCCTATTTTATAACACTTAGTGCCTTTGCAGTTATCAAGAAAATGCAGTTTGAAAGAAGTGAGAGTAATGGTGCATTGAGCATTTGAAAAGACACCAGTTATTATAGACCTAGAAAACCCAAAGGTTGCATATTGAAAATCTTTAGAAAATAATTTGAAAAAGAAATGAGAAATAACAAAACTTTTTTAAAAAGCAACATATGACTTCTGACATTAGTACCACTGTAACACATAAAGAATCTCCTAGGTTGATTTACTAAAAGACAAAAACCTTAATATGTATGTATTTTCAAAATAATGATTTAAAAACACATTTTTAATGAGGCCCAAATCATAGGTGTTAGTCGATATGCACAAGATACAAATACTCAAGAGGGGGGGTGAATTGAGTATTAAAGCTACAATGATAAATTTTCGCGCGGAAGCTAAGTAACTTGAAAGATA
>JASCZI010031550.1:4509-16563 GCA_036250425.1 Stylosanthes scabra
ATCAAATGGTTCTTCTGTAGTTCCCTATGTTGCTTCTAAGTGTTCTCGAAACTTTGAACATGATCAATGAATCATTATCCTTAATACGGAATATGTTTCTAAGAATGTTATATCCATCAATTTGTTCCAAAGTGCATGGTGTATGCATAGAAATACAAGATTTCTGGAGGTGATAGACTTTTCCATATTTCTATCAGCAGGTGTCGCACTTGGGACATGGGTTGTTTCGCATCTACTCCAAAGGATTCAGGTGGAAATAGAAGGAGACCGGGGAGTATTGGAGAAGTTTCTGTGTATGTTCCTGGTTTAAGAATTCCTAAACCTGTTGATTTTGCACAGTCACTCGGTGATCACTTGTCGAAAAATATAGTTGAACGCCTGTCTGCTCTTAGAACTCGTATAGTTGTAATGGCCGGCCAAGAAGGTCCAACAATCACAAGAACTAAAAGAAAAAGCGCCACGCAACATGGTTAGTTTTTGTAAGGATGAATCGTAGTTGACACCTAACCTTTGCAAACTTACCTATGATTTGTGTCTGCAGGAGGTTCAACATTGGCAGATCTCCAGCAAGCACTTGAAGATTACTTACCAGTAGTTTTGGGATTAGTCAAAGACGGTAGAGCATGTGTTTCATGTCTTTCTACTAGACATATGTTCTCTCTACAAGCCATGATTAATTAATTGCTTATCTTTATTGTGCAGGGTGCCATTTACAATACAAAGTACAATTTGTTTGGGTGAATCAAGAAGATGATGCAGAGGTAATTCACGACTTGTTTCATTTGCCTCCCCATTTCAGTTTTGATTTGACTATTAATTTCAAGACTTCTGATTGCTGACCATTGTCTTCTCACACTTTCCCTTGTTTCGATGTATTTTCTTTTTTCCAGGAAACAGCCATGTCTAATGCATGGTATGAAGTGTTGTCAGTTTTGCACTTGATGGCAATGTTATCTCTATCACAAGCTAATTTGTTACTTCTTCCAAGAACATCCACCGATGGTTATCAGCCAAAAGTATCCGAAGGTGAGAAATACCAAAAAAAAAAAGAAAAAAGGTTTAGGCCACCAATTGGAGAAGTCTGTTTCCCCAATGGGTCACTGTTTTGACTATTAACTCAAAGACGGAAGTAAATTATTCTCGAGTTTTTCTATAATATTGTTCTACTTTGTGAGTTTGGTGTGATTTTGTGGTCCTTCACTTTGATATTTTATATTCTATAATATCATTAGATTTTCTATAATATTGCTAATCTGTTACATTCCTTCCCAAACTAAGGAAAGATCTGTTTTATTTTTCTTTCTTTTTAATTGATCTTTCTTTCTCGTGTAATGGTTGATGGATTCCTCTCAGACTCAAACCTGACAGTTCATCATGCACATATGAATATGAAGAAAATTACAATGGAAATATTATCTTGTTATTGACAGGATAATAAAAAAGCTTACATTATTATTTTTCACAATGCTGACTTTGTATTTTGATAGCAGATTAACTAGAAAACCGAACCTTTGTGTAAAATGTTGCAATACTTCGTTCCTAATGGTGTTGCTTCATTGATGCCCTATCGTATATTGTTCTTATTGTGAAGTTTGACCTTTTGGTAATTACTAATTATTAGCAGAAAGCAGACGAGCTTCGGTTGACATATTCTTAAAGGCAGCCGGGTATCTGGATTGTGCTGTTAGGCATGTTCTTCCGCAGTTGCCTGCCGAACTCAGGTTTGTATACTAGTAATGCAATGAATTAGCTTTTACACTCCTTTACGTATATAATAAAATGTTTTGATTCTTTGATGTTTATTGACATGCTGGTGGTTGGTTCTAATTTCAGGAGAAATCTACCAGTAGACCTCGCAGAAGGAGTTCTCCGAGCACTCTGTCTACAAGCATTAGGACAGGTAGTAATATTTCCATTATATTGACTGAAAAACGAACTTTCATGTGCACTGTAGTTCATTGATCATGAATAAACTGGAAGATATCTGGCCGAAAATTAATAATAGAAACCCTACCATACACACCATAATTATTAAATCAATGATGTTCATGACACGAGTTAGTGTGGAAAAGTTCTTGCTCTCTATTCTTCTCATAAATCTATTGTTTTTGCTAGGGCTTATCTATCCATCTACCCAAAAACAACACTGATTATTTAGCTTCAAGTTAAAGTTCAATAGACCGGAGTGAACAACAGTATTAAAGTTAAATTAAGGCCAAACTCTTATTTTAGTTGTATTAGGACATGTTGGGTGGAATGTCTTGAAAAATGATATCAACATTTGAATGGAAGACCGGAAAAAGCAGAATGTCTTTATAAAGATGTTCTCTCAATTTTGGGTGTATAATTGTTCGTTTCTCCCATTTTTTAATAGGGTGTAGATATCCAACTTGGAATGGCAATCGACAGTGCGAAAGCCACTCTTGCTGTAAAGCGTAGGCTTGCATGTGAGATGGTGAAATATTGGCAACAGGTACAAATGCAAATTTATTTACTTTATTTTATTTTTATATTAGTAAATTCTTTACTTCAAGATTGTATTGAACTTCTTGGCACCTTATATTGTTCATCTCTCTCTTCCTTTGACATTTAATCCTGTTTATTTTCCAGGCTCAAGACAATATTACGAATCTTCCATTAGCGAATGGTTGGGGTGAAAAGCATCGTCATTTTGTGAAATGGAAATACGTAGAGGCAAAGGTTTGTATCCCCCTTCCGTTCCCCTGGTTATGGTCAATAAATGCTGATTATAAGTTGATTCAGATAATGGATTTTCATATATAAAATATGAAGTTGGTGTTGAAACTTGCATTGTTGAGTGTTTATGTTGCCATAGAATAAAGAATATCATAGGATGAGAAGATGGTTAAATTGTTTCCAGTTATAATGATGAAAGATGAAAGTTAATTTTTGTAGGGAAGGAGGAAAGGGAAAAGAAATACTCCGAATAATAGAAGATATTAGAGTGATTTAGGCAAATCCATGCGCAAGTGACCAACGATTAAAGGCTTAGCCGAAGAAAGTGATGTCTTTTTTATTGAATTTACCAGGCTGCAGCATACTATTATCATGGCATGATTCTTGATGAGGGAAATACAGAGAAATCCCATGGGATGGCTGTAGCTGCTTTGCAAGCAGCAGATGAGTATTTCAAAGAAAGTAAGAAGCTATGCGAGGCATTCAATGCTGCACCTCCATTGTCGAGGTAATGTATTGCATCCCTTACATGCATCAATAAGATAGGCTGCTTTTTTATTGGCCCTAAGAAGCTCAGCCTCCTTCATTTCACCCTGTCTATGAAATGGATATGCCTGTGTATATATATATATATTTTACAAATTTTTAAAGATAAATGGTAATTTTCAACTAATAAAGTAGAATATATACCCAAATTAGTCCTCAAGGAATTTTGAAGTGGACATTCTGATCCCTAACAAAATTAATTATCAGATTAGTCCTAATGTTAGTAGACGTCTATTAACGTTGGGGACTAATTTGGTAATTAATATTTTTAGGAACTAAAGTGTCTAACATCTACTAACATAGGGGAACTAATCTGAAAATTTTATTAGGGATCAAAATGTCTACTTCCAAATTTCTTGACGACTAATTTGGATATATATTCAATAAAGTATGTTCTATGCTAAATTTAATTGATTTTAAAATTAAAAATAAACATTTAAATAGTCTAAATAAAAGATAAAAAATAAATAAAATTTAATCAAAACGACGTAGTTTTGAACTAATTTGGAAGAAAAAAAAGTACTCATAGGTACCTAAAATGTACTTTTATGTAATAAATTTTTCGTTGGGCAAGTATCCTAGCATGCCTGACCAACGCGTACCCGTACCATACGTTAACAAAAAGCATACAGATCTTTTTCGTTCTCTTAAATAGATAACCTCTGAGCTTTGTTATGTCCATGTAAATGGTGCCCATGTTGCAGAAATGCGCCACTTTGGGGTACTATGAAATATCTCTCTGAGAAGATTCCTAAAGATACTTCAAGCAAGGTGCGCATCAACTGCGATCTGTACTCTTATGAGAGGTAAACCTTATAGACTGAACAATTAAATTGACACCTAAAATTAATTTTACACAGATTCATTATTAAAAGCAAGGAATTACATTGACTAGCGAAAATCATGCGTTTTCTTTGTCAACTTTTACCACAGAATCATGGAGACAGCGCCGACATTGCCTGATTTTGCACTGGCCTTGAAACCGGATGAATATCAACTTCCTCAAGTGGATGCCTCTTGGAGAACAGAAAATGTGAACGGGATACAAACTGCACCAAACCATATCAAAGTGTGAATAGAAATGAGAAAACCTCTAAATTTGCAGAAAGGTCATCTCAGCTGAAAGAAATGCATAGTTCAACTTCAAGCTTAGAAGGGTGATTTCTCAGTTCTCGTCAATAGAAGGAAAAAAAGATAGCTATTTCTGACTTTTTCTCTACCTTTTGTCTCCCTCCCCTCATAAATTTGTTCAAAGAAATGAGAAAGCCACTTTTATATGAGAAATGAGAAAGGATTTGTAGCCATTGGATATTGATTTTGATGGTTAAAATTAAACATTATTTCACTATGCAGCAATAAATACTTCTTCACTAAATAGCAATAAATGCATTCACAAACATTTGAATTCAATAAATGTATTTTCAATTATGATTCTAAAATTAAATATTCAAATTCACTATTGTTTTAAGAAAAACACCTATTGTTCTTAATTTTTTTAAATTTCTTTTAATATAAAGTATTGTTATACACTTACCAAATTTTAAATTAAAAAAAAAAAAGAATTTCACTATAAAACATACTAAATTTTTTTATGCGAAATAAAATAATATAAATCGTCTAACTAACCTTAAATTTTAAAAATAACAAAATAAATATTCATAAATATTTGAATTGTAGATTAAAAAAAAAACGTATTATTGGGTCCTATTAAAACACTACCTAATGTGTCTTGCTGGCAATATTTGAGACTTGTTAGAGGTAATTTTCTTTTGTTAACTTTTAGAGGTAAGATAATTCTTTTATTATATAAAACTTTTTAAGAATATATATTGGTTTTCAAAAAATAATAAGAGCCGTCTAGTTATTATTTCACCAATATTGAAAATTATCATGATACATTTTAATACATTTTTAAATTTAAATTTTTTTAAAGAAAAAATCTAGTTATTATTTTATTTTGTTTAAATATAATTAATACTTTTATAGTAGAAAAGTCTTTTTATTTAAAATTTGGTAACTGTATAACAATGTTTCATATTAAAAAATTGAAAAAAAAAAGTTAAGAACAATAAATGATATTTTTTTAAATAATAATGGATTTGAATATTTGATTTTAGAATTATAATCGAGAATATATTTATTGAATTTAAATGTATGTGAATACATTTATTACAATTTAGTGGAGAAGCATTTATTGTTATTTAGTGAAGATGTTTAATTTTAACCATCCAAATTAATTAAATACTATAAATGCATTTTTATATCTCATATAAAAATGACTTTTTCACTAGATACCACCTCTCTATATATATATATATATAATAAGAACATTACTATTTAATGGAGATAGAGCTTGAAAATGTGTTTGAATGTAAGTTGTGTACTACGGCCCCAAGAAGGGGTTTCATTAACATTAATAAGAACATTACTATTATTTTGTTTCAAAGTATAGCCAGTCCTATACTCCCTCTGTCGAAACATTTGTACATGTGTGATGTATGTAAGAGTGAATTGTGCATTGCAGAGAAAGAATGATTTAATTTTAGGAGCCAAATTGAGTATAGTCAGTCTGATCTCAATTTTTCTGGGGGCTAAATTGAATATTAACTCCACATTAAACATAATGTTTGATTACTTGACCGACCAATGCTCAACCTTTTTCCTTGGACCAATTTGGTCACTTCTACTCGGTTTCATTAGACCCTCAACCAGAATTAGGCTTGTTTAGCTGAGCTCCTAAAACAAATTTTTCATTATTTTCCCCAAATCTTTCAAAAACTTAAAAGAAATATATTGGATATTTTATCTGACAGTACTCATTTATTTATTAATAATGTTTGTTTTTAATAATATTTTTATATTTTTTCGTTTATTTAATATATTAAAACATCTTTTTACTTAAAAAATATTTTCTTTTCTAAAAAAAATGTGAATTGCAGCTTTCTTTAAAATATATATTTTTCAATTTTTTTTCTCTAAAACACTTTTACTTAAAACCATTTGTCAAGAATACTAAAATTTAAAAAAGATTTTTTTTATTTAAATTTTGCTTAAAAAAATTTGCCAAATATACTAAATTTTAAAGTGTAAAATCCATTGCTTATCCCTAGTATTTTGAGAGATTTTAAAATATTCATAAATTTAATTTGTTTTAGTTTTAGTTTTTTCCCATATATTTTTGATAAGTTTCAATTCTACCTCAATGGTTAATTTTTTTATGGTCAACCATCAATCAATTTTTTTTTTTTCAATTATGCCCCCTAATTCTTACCATTTTTTTTTTTGTCTCCATCATCATCATTGCCCCAACAACCACCCACTACCGCTGCCACCCCCTCAAAAACTAATACCACAAACAATAAGAATCACAATCAGGTTTCAAAATCATATTCAACAATAGAAGCATAAGTCCTTACCAAAATAAAGAAGCATAAGCGGAGGGGGATGGTAAGGAAGTCGACCGAATTGGTTGAAGAGGTAGAGAATTTTAACAATTACCGATTTACTCTGGCGAAGGAAATTTTTTTTTTTTTTTTGGGTCAAACAGACTCTAATCTTAGACATTACAAAATCACACTCACACACGCATTAAGGATTCCATGCAATGCTTGGTCACAACCAAGTTTCGAACCTGAGTGACTATTGCAAGATGGAGGATATAACCACTTGAACCAAAGCCTTGCGCCAAGGAACTTGAAAAGCTCTATATACAGGGAACCTGAGCAATGCTATATACTTCCTCGGCCAACTTTCAATAGTCATTCTTTTATTTTTATCTTTTTGTTTTGTTGGTTTAATGTTCTTGGACATTGTTGTATCTAAGACACATCCCAAAAGCAAAAAATAAAGCAACTATGTTTAGATATATTCCAAAAAGTTGAAACTAAACGGGAAGAAACGAATATGAAATTTAAGATATTTCCTTTACAAATAATTCTAAATTATCTGATTCTCATTACTTGGTATTAAAAGAGGAGTGAATGATACAACCTTGTGTCGTCGCAAAGACTTTTGCATCAGAACCCAGTTTTTTGTACGCATCAAGCAGATTAAATGAGGTGGGATTTGGTGGGATGTTTTAACAACTGCTATATATCATTTTCAGTTGCAGCAACAAGCTGCAATCTAATCTGCTGCGCCATTTGATTCTTCTTCTTCAATCAACTGCTTTTGCTTCTCTTGTTCCTCTGAAATAAATAAATAAATAAATAAAACATCATGGTTATGGTTCTGTGATACATGTCACATGAAAGAATCGTTATTTAAATAATCAAGAGAAAAAAAAGTGGCTTAGCTAGCCCAGCAGAAAAAACAAGGGGAACCTATGAGTACTCATATTGCTAACAATACTTGAATCTTTCATTCATTTTCACATAGCACAACTATCGGGAAAAACAAATAACAATAACAAACAGAATGTACTTGTTGTTTTATACAACAGAGGCAATAATCCCACTACTTTACAAAGTTGAACGAAGTGCAAACCAAGATATAGTTATTAAGGGAAAAGAATGCACTTTTGGGCTTGTAAATTAATCTGAGTTTCAACGTTAATTTCCATCCATAAACTTTCATGTTAAAATTTTGAGTCTTTCTATCATACAATTTTGTCCTGAATACTATATATCAATAAATTGCCTACATGCACCCAAATAGCATCAGTGTCAAGGACTTGATAGATTAACATTTGATTTGCATCCTATTTCTGGTGAAAAAGACAGCATTAAATTTTTGGAAAATATATTCTCGAATTCAATTTGGAACATCCGGTAGCGACTGGCCCTACATTTTGCTAAGTATATCTCAACTTATCAATGCCAAATCAAAGATGGAACGACAGAAGTAGTACAGAACATAGAGAAGTCTATTTTTTTTATCATGGGGAGAGAAACTTTATTAAATCTAGCCAGCAGTAAGAGAAGGTTGTTCCTGACAACATTGACAAAAGTGATTTAGAATCAGCAAGGGAAAGAAACTAAACACAATTCTTCCCTTTGTTGTCAAGAACAATGACTCAAACATCTCACGCAAGTGCTCGTCTCACGTGAATGACACATAAACAATTTCTGTCAGCCCATCAGCTGGATTTAGCATTCAGTAAGAAGTTTATCAGATTCGATAAGATATAAAACCTAACAGAAACAAACAAGTGTTGACACTTGACAATCAAACTCGGGGCAAACTTAAAAGCTAACTAGCATTATCTTTCGATTTAATAAACATATCTTAGATTTTTTGATAGTCTTTGCAAGAAGCATTAAGGTTTCACTTCCACAAGCAAGGGTAACAGAAACATGAATAATTCATAGTAATACATCATCATAGATTTTAATCAAATGAGCAATTCATAATAAGCACATCATACCAAAAATTTTAACTAAAATAAATAAATCACCAGATAATGGAAAAAAAGTGGGAATTGGGAGGCAGCTCAGGCACCGACACTAACCCATAAGCTTATAGAGAGCCTTCTGAGTCCGTTTCTCGAGCTTATCGAGCTTCGTCTGCACATCCCTCCGCAGGTCCCAGTTTGGTTTCTTGGGAGCAATATTAAGAAATGGATCCTAGCAGCCACAAGAAAAAACCAAATGAGAACAAATTCCACATAACAAATTTAACCAAGTATTCACAATAGGAGTAAATTTTAACACAAATCGAAAACATTAAGAACAAAATTGAATGAAATTAAATGTTGCATTTTTTAAGAAAATCTCAAGGACAAAAATACACACTTTACCCTACACATTCATTCTTACACATAGAAACGAAGTTACCTCAGTAGTGTTAGTTGGAGGAGCCGGTGCAGCAGGGTCCTCAAACTTGGGGAGCACTGCAGGTGCAAGCTTCCCTTCATGAAGCTCTTTGTCATGAGGCACATAGTTCCGGAATTTCATACTCAGGTTCCTGCATCAAAATAAACCAAGAAAAAAAAATTGAAACCCCCGAAAATTTAAGTAAGAAAACAAATTTTTAAAAAATAATAATAAAAAAGGAAAAAAAGATGCGTACTCTTTTTCCTGATCATCTTGAACCGCAGAAGGTGTTTGATCATCGTCATTGCGAGGAGCGTTGTTGTTGGTGGTGGTGTGATTAGGGTTTGAAGAGGGATCTTCATCTTGTGCGGGAGCGTTAGAGAGTTCTTGAGCGGCTCTGAGAGCGAGGAGCCTTTCACGACGTGATGCAACGGCTTGCTCAATCGAAGAATCATCTTCACTTCCCATTTCCAAGTTCAACGTATAAACCCTAATTTAATTCCTTTTCGCACCTCAACTTAGTAGTTCCTCTCGCCACTACAACGTTGTTTTACTTTCCACTTAACCTACTTCGTTCGATCGCAAAAAGCCCAAAGTGCAGCCTTTAGTTCATTTTAATCATGGTAAGTTGAATGGTGAATTTTAGCCTGCGCCGGCTACACAGGCGCAGGCGCGCCTCCTGATGAAGCCAGAGCATGGGCCACTCGCTTAACAGCACGTGGCATTGGTTGTACAGAGGCAAGTACGAGGCGTGCGTCATGAGGATTGTTTCGTGATTTTGCGATTTGAACGCGGGGCTGGAACGAGAAAACACCAAATTGTGAGGGTTTAGATGCAAAACTATCTAATGGGCCGTTATGTGCAGGGGGCCTTCTTTGTTCCATAATATTTTTCGCTCTGGGTGGGCTTTATCTTAACCAAAAGCCAATAGGCCTAATCAACGCCAAATTTTTTGTTCCTTTTTATTGTCACAACAGTTTTTGTTCCCCATTATATTTTTTGACAGGTCCGAAAAAAAAAAGATATGCAACATTGATGCATTTTTTTCCCTTGTTGGCGTAATGAGAAAAATTGAGTGAAAACAGGGGCTTTTTAGGAGGTGGGGGTACCCTCTCGTCAATCTTTTGAGGGATACGCATCCAACACAGCGCATATGGCTAAAAATTTAAAATGGGTGTACGAAAATAATATTTTGGGTGGGCGGTGTATGAAATTTGTTAGTTTCCCGAGAAAGCATGATTTTGGTGGAAGTTATGGATGCGTAAAGTCCATTTGATAGGACTAATTTTTTTTTTTTTGTTGACCATTTTGATAGGACTAATTGAATCAAACAGATTAATTCCTGATTTATAATGGTTGTGAATTCTCCATGTAGCTAAGGTGTTTCAATTCAAGTTACAATATCCAAGTTACCACTAGTACAATCAACCGAAATTACTAAAAAGTTATTTAATTAATTATTTATTTACTTTTTTTATAACTTATTTACTTATTTTTCTATTTGTATCACTTATATTTATATTCGTTCAGGGAAAGCTTTTTATTCTTTTTGGGGATCAACTAACGTTTCAAAACATAAATGAAAAGCTATTGAATTAAAAGATTACGGCCCAACACCCAATAAGAGGGTTTGCAGACTAATTTACAAGCCCAACCATTAATTTATCTAACCTGAACCATTCACCAGAACCAAAAATATTATGGAACAAAGAAGGGCCCCATACACAAAACGACTCATTGGATAGTTTTGCATCCACAACCCTCACAATTTGGTGTTTCTTGTTCCAGCCCCATTCGGGGTCAAACCGCAAAATCACGAAACAATCTTCATGACGCACGCCTGCTTGGCTCTGCACAACCAATGCCACGTGCTATCACGTGAGTGGCCCACACTCTGGATTTCTTAGGAGGCGCGCCTGCGTCTGCCGGCGCAAACTAAAATTCACCAAGTTGAATGGTTAGATTTTAGTAGGTATAAAAGCGTTATTTTTTAAAGTATTGTTATTTTTTTCAAAGTGTAATTTTAAAAACTCAATTTTTATATGAAGATAATTTTTACATTTTCATTGTAGTACTTGCTATAATAGAATTAGAATGATCCTTGAGATTCCAATTTTTTTATTTTAGTTCCCAAAATTGTATTATTCAATTGATCCGTGATCTTTTTGATTTAATTCATTCTGATTTTGTAGGTGGTAATGTGACAGTTATTTTGACAACATAAAACCACATTTTTACACTTATAATATTAAATAATCACTAAAAACGATTTTGTAAACCATGATACAATATGCATGCAAGGTTTTTATGATTAGATTTTGATAAATGACAACCATTATGGAATTGATGACAACCATCGAAAGATTTGAGGATCCACTTGAAAGCAAAACAACAACTACGACAAGAAGACAAAGTCCGCAAGATTGAAGACGTTTTAGAGTCTTAGGACTTATGTAAACTCTTGTCAAGAACCAAATTAAATTATCTCTCTCTCACACACACAAGAAAATGTTTTTAAAGAAAAGGTTTTACGAAAACTATGGCCGTAAATGTTTTATAACCAAGTTAGTTTAAAACTTAGTGCATGTTGTCAATCATGACCTTTGTGCACTAAAGTGATAATAACTTGAACTACAGAACTCCAAACGATACAGTTCTTGTTGCGTTAGAAAGCTAACGTCCGGAGCTTCATATTGATATATATATATGTCTTTTGTGAACAGTAAAAATACGTTTTTACGGCCAGTAAAAAGTAAAAATATGTTTTTACGGCCACTAAATAGTAAATTACTATTCCCACGGCTAGTGAACAGTAAATTACTGTTCCCACGGCTAGTGAACAGTAAATTACTGTTCCCACGGCTAGTGAATAGTGAATTACTATTCACAACGGCTAAATTGCTTGGGATGCTTATAAATGGATGGTTTGAAGCCTCATTTCATACACTTGATCAATTCTAAGCTTCCTTGTGATTATACTTCAATTATATATCATTTTCAAAGTGATTTATACACAATTTGAGAGATATTCATATTTGGTTCATAGAGCTTAAATCTT
>JASCZI010031551.1:0-16552 GCA_036250425.1 Stylosanthes scabra
ATATATATATATATATATATATATATAAGAATACAAATTTAAATATGGTTATGAACTTGAAAAAGACATTATTCAAATTTTTTAACAACATTGTACTTTAAATATTAATAATGTTAATTTTAATTTTAATTCACTGGTCTTATTACTTGGAATAATATCATATAATGATGATAAGTTCACACCCATCATCAATGAATTCATAAGTTATGGCTACCAGATTATCCATCCAGATCCAAAACGAACAGAATAAATTGAATCAAGACTTAAATAAGATCCAACTCGATTATATTCAATCTTTATTGATTCAAGTATCCAATTATACTTGATTATCCTTAATATTATTTTTTAAAAAAATAAAATTTATGATAATACATTATTTAGTAAATTACTCGTCCTAATCTAATAAACTTTTGAAAGACATGTGACTTATTTCTAATGAACTTTATTAATTATTTCTTAACATATGTTTTTTCCCAATTTTTTATTTTTTTACTAGATTTAATGTTTTATCAGGTATCAGACTACCCGAACCGAAACAACCCGTATTTAATCAGGTTACTTCGGTTCAAGTCCAAAGACCAAAAATGGCGAAATCGAACATTTTAATTGATTCAGTTCTTATTTCACCTCAAATCCGAATCAATTAGACCCATGAATTTTAAAAAAAAAAACAATTAGTAGGACAATATTAAAAGAGAATAATTAAATATGTTTACAAATAAATAAAACTTTATATAAATACAAAATATCAATCCCCTCTGCATTTAATTTTATATATTCATTTGTATTTTGATTATTAATGTGATTTGATTGTATTATTTACGACATTTGATTATATTGTCTATAAAATTGGATATATTGCAAATTTTAATTTATGCTGATGTATAAAGATGAATTATCGTATGTTATTAAACAAAATTTAGCCATCACATCCTTCATTTTAAAAAAGTGTGGACTAAATGTATTACTCAGTATTATGCAGTTATGCACGCATATCATAACTACATACTTTTTCTACATATTTAAATTTAAGTTATTTTGCAAAAAAAAAAAAATTAACTAAAATTTGTTATAAAATCATTAATAATTTATATCTAATTAAAAAGTTACACAAAATAATATAATATACTAGTATATTTATAGAGATCAATTATCCTAGAAAGAGGATAATCCTATAGGTAAAAAACTTATGTAAGACACATATCTCATGCATAATTATTAATGATAGAAATAATCATTATATACTGGAAATATATATTCAATAATAATTATATATTTACATTTATATGACAAGGGCAATAAATTGTTTATTGCTTATATAAAAATTATAAGTATTATATGGAATCTTCCTTTAACTTTGAATGGAATCTTCCTTTTATATGCTTAATTGGTTCTCTCATTCTTTTCTATATATTTTCTTTTTCTTTAATTTTTCCAAAGTTCTATAAATACCCTTTAGGTAGTGACTTTTCAAATACCAAGCCTCCTTCAATTATTCCTTCCCTAAACCCCTAAAAAATCAGCTTAATTAACTTCTTTAATTAGTTTTCCCTATCTTCCTTAGCTTAGTTTCTCCATCCACCTTAATTAATTCCATTTTGTCCATGGCAAATTTCAGTGGGTACACTTGCATGCTCTTTGTAGTGTTGGTTTTGTCTCATGAAGTACTACTCCCAATAGAAGGTAGTAGGAAAATGATGAGACAAAACATTCAGCCACCGAAAGCATCTTCTCCTTCTTCCAAGAATAATGAAGATATTAACAAACCAAATGGTGGCATTTCCAGTCCAATCCAATTGTATTACCATAGAATTCTTGGAGAAGTTGAAGCTTTCAGACCAACAGCTCCTGGCCACAGCCCTGGTGTTGGTCATTCCATTAATTATTAATTGAACTATTATTATTATTAGTAGTAGTAACATGCATGCAAATGAAGTGAAGGGTCAGTTTGTGCTACTATGGCATGCAAAACTAGTAGTTATCTATTCTAATAATAAATTCTACTTGGTTTTGGATGAAGAATCACGTACAATTTATTTTTATGTGAAACTAATAATAGAAAATTCTAAAATGTGATAATTTAGTTAAATATGTTAAATTATTTTACAGTTTTTTAGTTAAATATGTTAAATTATTTTACAATTTTTTACTGTAAACTACACATAATAAAAGCAACTTTACATGAATTTTCATCTTCGTATATGTGATGAGTCTATAAAGAATGTTATATTATGTAGTGTTATTGTTTGGTAGGTATATTTTTTTCCATCATGTATGCGTGCATTATTATTGGTGTATTAGCTAGGTCGTAATGTCTTTATATATATATATATATATATATATATATGTCGTACTAAATTCAATAACATATGTTTTATGACATCCAATATAAAACTCTATTGTCTCTTCTTTTTTTTTTTTTTACATTGGAGTTTTGAATCCGAGATATAATAAAGAAAAGGCTACTAAACTAATCCCAATTGGCTATATTGTCTCTTCTCTATTATTGCCCATTATTTTGCTTTAATTACGAGAAATAAATTGTAACAGCCATGTGCAATGTCACCCTTAATATTTTTCTCGATATTTTTGCTTTTAAAATAAAATATGGAAGAGAAAAAAAGTAAGAAGAAATGATGGAATTAATAACTATTCCAATAAAAAAGTCCAATACGCTCAACAAAATTATAATTATTATCACTAATAATCCAAGAATAATGAAAAAAAATTAAGGCTCAAAGTTCAGCATTTTTTATTTTTAGTGGCTAGTAGTAATTTTTACCTGCACATAAACTTTGTTAGTGTATTTAAACTCTTCTTTAACACCTACCAATAAACATATGTTAATTGACTAATTAAGTGTTGACAAAAAGAATAAATTGTTTTCGAGATTTAACACTCCTCCAAAAATATGACTCTAGATCGCGCAATATTGTAGCAACTCCTGAAAAGAATACCATGCACACTTGCAATTCATTAACTATATCGAAAATTATAATCAGAAATAGATATTATTCTATGGAAAATTCTAATTATATTTTATCCACTCAAATCTAACCAAATTACATAATATACTATTACATCTTTAGTAATAATATGTTATTACATCTTTAGTAATAATATGCATAGTTTTATTGAATCCAAGCCAAATTAGTTACCTTGAACTTGTACATATAACATCATCCTTGTTTTATTTAGCTGCAAAAATGAGCCAACGACATATTGTTACAGGATAAAATGATTTATATTTGCATAATGTATAACGATTGATTTTAGCAACATAAAAATTTTAGCGACTGATTTAGCAACTCATAAAATTTTCAGATGACCAAAACAAAGTTAAGTTGGTTGCTAAATTGGTCATTGTCTAGCAACCGCTTTTGTTAGCGCTCGATATCATTTGACATAGATTTGCTCATTCTTGGTTGAAAATCGGTTGCTAACCTTTAGCGACCGAAATCCGCCGCTATTTTCAAATTAGCGACCAAGGTTTTAACGACCACTCAGATTGGTCGCTAGGTTTTTTCTTGTAGTAGTTATTTGGTTAGAGGATAGTGTTGACTTTTGGTTGTCTAATGTATATGTTTATAGTGTATTATTTATCCTCTTAAGTTGATTAATGAAATATTTACTCTTTCTATTTTATTCTCTCTGTGCTAATCTCTTTATCTCTTGATTCTTACTCTGTTGTTATTTTTTCTGGCTTGTTCTTTTTGTATACTCAGCATGCTCAAGAATCCAATATGGTATACGGAGCTTGAATTTGTAAAAAAAATTGTGGTTCTCTTTTCAATCTTTTAATGACATGGAAATCACTTTCTTTGACTCCACCACCAAGAAATTTTCTCTACTGGCAGAGAGAAACTAAATGGGGATATTTACATAGAGATATCTAGCTCTCTTCTCTATTGAAAGTATGGAAATAGAAGATCATCTAGATCCTTCCAAAATCCCTATACAGTTAGTTCGTTGTTGATGACACCAAGAAGAAAACTACTGAATTTGAAAGCTACAAGACTTGGAAATACCAAGATCTCACACTTGCTACTTGGATCGTGGATTCAATAATGTTAGATACTTTCAAGAACAAAGTTGTTTACATCAAGCAATTCCATGAGTTATAGTATAAAATTGAAGAATACTTTACTGCTACTATTTCAGTTCGAATCCAAAGCCTCAAGAGTCAGCTCAAATCTATCAATTAAGAAAACATGAAATTTCTCTAAATATCTTGCTAAAATCAGAAAAATAATATATTCATTATTAGCCATAGGCTACGAGGTTAGAGAGAATAACCATATTCATGCTATCATGGATGGGTTGCCTTATGAATATACAGTTTATGTCACAAGTCTTTTACTAGAATTTTTATTATGTGTTGCTGGAGCAGAATCCTCACTTATAGTAGCATTTGATGAAATGGTTGGGAAAATGAACATGAACAATAACAATAATATGATCAACTCTGTGTAAGTAATAGACAAGATATACCAATTCTTGTTTTTGCTCATCAATTCTGTTTGATTCTTCTACTAAAATTGCTTATATATTATTGATGATTTGTTGCATGTTCCTAATGCAATACAAAATTTTTTAAAGTGTTTAAAGGTTTGTTGGAGACAATAATGTGTATCTTGAATTTTGACTTAATGACTATCTATCTGTGATTAGGATGCAAAGATCTTCTTTTCAGGACAAAAGTAGGAATGTAATCTATACTTTTCATCATCTCAAAAAACATAAGCCAAATGATATTAGTTTTGAATTTGCTTGTAGTTTTGCTTATGCCTCATCTGTTAATTCTGTTTCTGATTCAAATGTAAGCAATAAAAATAAATTTTTGAATTCTACCAATTTTGATGTAATTCCCAAATATTGGTACTCAAATTCTGGATTTTTTTTTAAATAAATAAAAAAAAAACTCATATTTACCAATAAAGGCACGCTGGGAGGAATTTATCATTTTAGGCACGCCTTACTAATTCCGGGCTCTGCAGACTCGGAACCCGGTTTGCACCATTTCCGGGCTCTGCCGTCCCGGAATTGGGCCTTTTATTTTTTTTAACCAATTCCGAGACTGCAGAGCCCGGAAATGGCGCAAACCAGGTTCCGGGTCTGCAGAGCCTGGAATTAGATCCGAAGTTCTATTTAAGGCAACCATTGTGTTGTTGTGCTTCCCACACCCCCCATTACTCCTTCTTTCCCTCACTCACATTTCACTTCCGAAACTATGAATCTTGGTGATTTCGTGGTTGTTACTTTGTATCCGAACGGAGAGATGGGTCATGATTTGAGTGGAATTTGGTTTCGGTCTGCAACGCCGGTAGTGTTCCAGATGCAGCCCGTTGATATGTTGGAGGAGCTAAAGGCTATTATATTGCGCAACATGGGAGTTGCTGGAGGCACGAGCTTAGTGAGACGGGTTGCCTACTGTCTTCTCAACATTTTCCCACCGAATCAGTTTAAGTTCAAGATTTTCTGGGTTGACGGCGATGTGCATGTCCGTGGAATGTTTGACCTGCACCGTAGGTACGGGCCTCGAGAAGTGATGGAGCTGCTGTCCGAGATGCAGACCGTCGACGCTGATGTTGGAGGTCCATCAAGCTCGGCCAGAGGTCCTGCCGACGTGATACCTTGCTCGCCCATTCACTGCGCCGCACTGGGTGCAGCTATGCAGTTAGAAATGAATTCCGACGAGGGATCGGATGAGGATTTGGTCGGTGATATGGACGATAGTACCGAAAGTTCGGATGGTACATGGTTTGTGCCGGAGTCTCAGTGCAGACGGGATTTTTTCTCCCAGCACCGGCCCCAATTCCTGATTTGTCATCTGTGAGTAGTCATTTCCACACGTTACACCTGCATGATATGAGAGAGGAACCTATGGAAGGATTTGGCGGGGCGGTGGCGATTATGATGTAGCCGGCGGAGAAGAGTTCAGGGTCGGACATCGTTTCATCACTCGAGAGGTTGTGCAGATGGCTGTGAAGAATTATAGTATAAGGAGGGCAACTGAGTACAGAGTGGTGGAGTCAGATCCGTACAAGTACGTTTGCCGATGCAAGCAATATGGTGCGGGATGCCCATGGTCTATTCGTGTGGCTCTACGGAAAAATCTTAGATACTGGTATGTAGCACGTTATCTGTAATCACCCTGCTAAACTGCCTTTATCTCAATTTCAAACGCATCATTAATCGGTAATTTGCATTGAACAGGGAGGTGCGGAGGTTTGGTGGACCATATGATTGTTTGGCATCATCGATGTCCTCTGACCATGTGCAACTTGACGGTAGACTGATTTGCAATGTGATCCTGCCGATGATCAAGTCTAATCCGTCTGTTCGCATATCGGTCTTGCAAGCCGCCGTACAACAGAGTTACTCCTTTATGCCTTCGTACCGAAAGGTATGGATGGCAAAGCAAAATGCAATAGCGAAGCTATACGGGGACTGGGAAGAATCTTATGCCATCCTGCCTAGGCTTATGTTTGCGTTGCAGTATTTCTATCAGGGAACAGTTGTGGATTTGAAGGTTGGTCCTTACTACCAGGGCGATTTGATGGATCAGGAGAGTTGCCAGTTTGACAAGGTGTTCTGGACTTTCCCACCGTGCATCAAGGTTGTAAAACATTGTAAGCCGTTTGTGTCTGTGGATGACACTCATCTGTATGGGAGATATGGGGGTACTTCTGATGGCTGTGGTTCAGGATGGGAACAACAATATATTTCCGGCGGCATTTGCTATTATTGAGTCAGAATCAACCGACTCATGGTCGTTCTTCTTGAAGAATCTGAGGACACATGTGATCAGGAAGGAAGGTGTTCTGCTTATATCTAATAGATCGCCTACGATCCGGGCCGCACTACAGGCAGATGATAGTGGGTGGCATCCCCCAAGCGCATATCACGCTATTTGCATGCGTCATCTGGCAAGTAACTTTATGACTAAATTTAATTCCAAAGCAGGGAAGAGGTTGGTGATTAACACTGCATATGCATCGACGGAGCTTGAGTTCATGGATTACATGAACCAGTTAGAGAAGCTGAGACCTGACATGAAGGATTGGGTGACCGGTTCACAAACAGTTTGTGGCTACAGCACTACGATGAGGGGCGTCGGTGGGAATACATGACAACAAACCTTTCGGAGTGCATCAACGCCATTCTGAAGGGTACAAGGTATCTTCCTATTTCGGCAATAGTGCGCGCCACCTATGAGCGACTGCAGCAACTTTGGATCAGGAAGGGGCAAGAAGCACAGGCTCAGGTTGTGGCAGGGAGTATTTGGAGTCAATATCTGCTTTCAGAGATTGAGAAGAGCAAGAGTGAATTGCCCAAGATGCGGCTGCTCAGCTGTAACCGTAGAGGCGCCGTATTTGTGGTTGAGGAGGTTTTGCCAATTCCACACTCCATGCGGAGTCAATACCGAGTGTATTTTCGATAGAGAACCTGCGACTGTGGCAAATTTTAGCAGCTTCATTTTCCATGCAGGCATGTGGTCGCGGCATGTGCCGCCGTTGGGATAGAATGGGGTGCTTATGTTGATCTTGTGTTTTGGATGGAAGCGGTGTTCGGTGTTTATGCAATGGACTTCCCGCCTATCCCGGATCAGCGGATTTGGCCGGTCTGGCATGGATCGACAATTAAGCCAAACCTAGCTATGCGCCGCAAGCGCAAGGCGCGTCCTGTGTCCACAAGAATACGGAATGAGATGGACTTGGTTGAGCGCCAGGAGAAGAGATGCGAACTATGCAAATAGATGGGTCATACCCGTAGTGATTGCCTTAATGACCCACATCCTGAGGATGAGTAGTTTTTATAAGCAGTTGTTTGTTTCTGTTGTATTTTTCAGCTTCGTTTTATTTGTAATTTTCATGTTGATGATCATAAGTATTTTCGTTTGTTTTAGTTGTATTATTCATGTTTAGTTGTATTTTTCAGCTTTGTTTTGTTTGTTGCTGGCTTTTTTTTTTTCAATTTCTTGTCCAATTCCGGGCTCTGCAGACCTGGAACCCGGTTTGCATCATTTCTGGGCTCTACAGTCCCGAAATTAGCTTAAAAAAATAAAAGGCCCAATTTCGGGACTGCAGAGCCCGGAAATAGTGCAAACCGAGTTTCGGATCTGCAGAGCCTGAAATTAGTAAGGCGTGCCTAAAATGGTAAATTTCTTCCAGCGTGCCTATATCGGTAAATATAGTTTTTTTTATTTATTTAAAAAAAATTCCTCAAATTCTCTGCAACTAACACGAGTTAATTTTTTTTTGAATAATTTATATACGTATAACAATACTTTTATATATATATATATATATATTTGCTAATTTTAGTGACGTGGCTGATTTTGATATATAAATTAAAAAAAAATTAAAATACTACTTTATCACTTTACAAATTTTTCAATTTAATATACTTTCCTAATAATAACAAGTGGAATCCCTTAGCCTTAGTGGGGAGGTGCATGATGTGAACTAAAAAGTAAACAGTTACAAAGTACACACACTTTGCAGTTTGGACTCTGGACAAACTTTCAAAAGTTTGAGCTCACTCAGAAGCGGCCCTTCGGTTGCATGAAAGGAAAAGGACAAATCCGACAAGGCCCATGAATTAAGAGTTAATTAATTAGGCTATGTGTACTTCTGAGTTCTGACTTAGATAGATACAAATAACACCATTATATGAGGGTGTAAGAACGTAAAAATAGATCCTCTGAATTTGCTATTTGTTTATCTCAACGACTCAATTATTGTTATAAAGTATAATTTTTATTATATATTTTTTAAATGGGATGAAAAGAAAAATATGTTAGATAGTAAAAAATTACACTACATAAACAATTGAAAGACAAGAATTAAGAGCAATTGAGATATAGAACAGAGATAATGCAATTTATTATATGACAATTGCTTTGTTGGGCCTTTTTGGTAGTGATCACTTTAATTTATTGGCATGTTGGGTCTCTTTTTTGGTTCTTTTGCCTCACCTATCAAGGAAATGCTGCATCATGATTTTTTCCCTTGCCTTCGATGAGCCAAGTTGGTCATGTGAGGTCATTTATCCGTCTAAATAGACGGTTCCTTTCCTTCAAATTCGAATTATTTAAAATCAGGTTAACCAGGCTTAGTCTGATTAAATAAAAAAAATAATGTATTAAATGGGTTGATCCATTTAATTTTTTAAGAAAATAATATTTCTTTATCTTTCTTTTAATTCGGCCCAGAAAATTAGATTTTTGCTAAAAAAAATTTAAAATATTTTTTGAATTAAAAATTGAATTTTCGTTTACTTTTTTAAAAATAAATAATCAATTAAAGGGGCAGCTTCTTTAACTGTCAAATTGACCATAAATCAGCCAAAGTAGAAAATCCTAATCTAGACCAAAATTACGCTTCAATTTAATTTAAATTACAAAGAATTATTTAACATTGTTAAATTAATATATAATTTGTGAGTAGGAATAATAATAGGTACTATGAAGTCATGTATTTCTTTTTTGTCTTCTTTCTTCATTTATAAAAATGTCCCTATCGTTGTTTCGTTTCTATCATGGTAACTATTTAATTTTTACGAAAATAAATAAATAAATAAAGGGCTAGCCCATAGGACTAGTCATAAATCATTCATGCCAGAAAATTTTGGTCTATGAACAAAGCAAGCTTAAAAGGATCAGCCCGCGGGCTATAGCGGACACGCTTAAATGGGCCAACCTGGTTGGTCCAATTGCTAGCTTTGCTATTTATTATCTTATCCCCACGAAAAAGACAGGATACCCAAAGATATCCAAAGATATTATATTTAAAAAAATAAAAAGATATAACATATATAATACAATATAATTGATAAACCTCATTTCGATGGATTATTTTATATCATAAATTGACTAATTATCGACCTCTTGCCACTTAAACGCTAGCAAAATAGGCATGTTTGCGTTTAATCGTTCCTTAGGGCTGTAAATGTAATTATCTGCTATTTTAGCCAAATTTTACTATGTTTTAAACCGTTTCCCGTTCCGCACGATGCCTTGATGTGTGCGTTCAAGTGTTTCAGGCTTTAACAGGCAAAGTTCGGAGCAGAAGTGGCTAAAAAGGGCGAGAGGAACGAGAAGATCGCAAACAAAACCTAGAAGGCTATTTCTAGACCCTGTGCGTACGCATCCAAAAGCCAGTGTGTACGCACCTATAGCCTTGGGCGGCACGCCCAGAGTTGAAATCGGAGCTAATGTGTACGCACCAGAAGCTCTAGTGCGTACGCACCAGTGCAGTCCAGCATCTATAAATAGAGGAAGCCTTCACCATTCCAAGGGGAGCCCAAATACCATTTCTCTAGTTTAGTTTAGTTTAGTTTAGGGTTCTATTAGTTTTTATCTATTTCACTAGCGAAACATTTTACTGTTTTTATTATCTGTTATATATACTGTTACTCTGCCGATTTTAATTCCAAATTATTAAATTTTACTACCGTTACTCTGTCCGTTTATTTTCTATTATTTTGCCATTATGTCTTGCCGTTATGCTTCCTGTTTAATTTCCGCAACTATGATTTCCGTCATAGCGAGTAGTGACCATAGTGACTCGGCTATGGGTTGAAATGTGCGGATGATCTTAGCTGCTGATCCCTAAGGGCAACGGATGGGAGGAACGGAGTTAATTTCGATGTCGTTAACGCTACGCCCCTGCCAATAGCATGGGGACCTTAATGATACAGACTCAATTCGGTGCAAGTTGCACTACTGGTGAGTTCTTCCTGGTGACGCGGGATTTACTCGAGTTCTGTTGTAAGACCTAGGTCCCCCGCTGTTGTGTATGCCTAGGACATTCGGATAGGGGTTAACTCCGCCACCCTGTGGTGGTTAGTTTCCTTTAAGTGACAGTCCATCCAATCTGGGATCGGTAGTGATCATAGGGATGCACAGTATTTCAACTCATGGTCGGGCACTCTTTAATTCACTGCTATTTTTAATCGGTTTTCTTGCGCTCTGGTTTCAAACAAACAACTGCAACCAACCCCAATATTTTCTCAATCGAAAACAAACCTCTATTTTTGCTTCCTAGGGAGAATGACCCGAGTCCAGTACTCGGTATTTTCAAACTTGGTTGCACCTCTGTGACATATTTTAAACCAAATCTGATCGTAGCCCTGACAAGGCCGCGGTCAAATTTCTGGCGCCGTTGCCGGGAAGGCAGAAATGTGTGTCAGTTTTTGGTTGATTGTGAATATGTGAATACTATAAATATGATAGTCTTTTGAATTTTCTTTAGTAGTATAGTTTTCTTTTTACTTACGAATTGTTATGTGAATGCTGAGATCGCATTCGGGCCCTGGCTTATTGTTGTTCGATCCTGAAATTGAACGAACTTTACGCCGAGCAAGATAAGCCAAGCACCGAGCTGAACTTGCGAGGCTGGCATTTGATAACAATCCTTTTAATTGGTCTAATTCTGATTCTGACTCTGATACACGAACTACTTCTTCTGATACAGGTACCTTCATCATGGGTGAGAGACTTACTCCCAAACAAATCGGCGGTGCAAGCACTGCGCTTGACAACCAGACCGCCAGATTTCCCGAACTCAATGCAAACTTTGAACTCAAGTCTGGTCTGATAAATCTTCTTCCCAAATTCCATGGCAGACTAGGTAAAGACCCGATTAAGCATATCAAGGATTTTGAGGTCATCTGCCCCACTACTAGAAGGCCCGGCGGTGACAAAGATGCTGTTAAAGCATTCACCTTACCATTTTCCTTGGATGATATAGCAAAGGACTGGTACCACACTCTGCCTGCCAACGTAACTTCTGATTGGCATCATTTAAGAAGAAATTCTTGGAGAAGTATTTTCCACCCTCCAAGACGAATGCCATCCGCAAGGAAATCTCCGGAATTGCTCAGCTTCATGGGGAAACTCTGCAAGAGTACTACGAGCGGTCCAAGAAGTTGCTCTCTTCGTGCCCCCATCACTCTATCTCAGATTTCCTGCTTATCAATTACTTCTGTGAGGGACTGACACCCACAGACAAGACAATGATTGACGCCTCAAGTGGAGGAGCTCTAATGATCAAGACGCCGGAAGAAGCGTGGAACTGATTAAGACTGTGGCCGATGCCAACCAACATTTTAACCCAAGGGCCACTAGTAAGGGTGTGTATGAGGTTGCACCCTCTGACTCGATTGTTTTGGCTAAATCCTTGGTGGATATTGCCTCTATGCTGAAAGAAATCCGAGAAGGGCAGCAGGCGACTCCAACTCTCTTGAAGCGTCAACCCGACAGCTCGCAACAGAAGCCGGTTAAGCATTGTGGAATTTGCCCTTGCAACTCCCATCATACTGACGAGTGTCTGCAGCTACAAGAGGATAACACAGTGGAATCAACTCACAACTTCTTTGATGCCACTGCAATTCCGCCCTACAACAAGCAATATTACACCCAAGGTTGGCGGGATGGTCAACCCACTCGTTGGAACCCACCTTAGCAGCCACAAGCTCAGCCTAGGCAGCCTTATACCTACAGTCAGCCCCAAAACAGCCAGAATCCAAGATACCAACCTCCGCATAATCGTCAGCAATATCCTCCATCCAACAACCCTCCGTGCATTCCAAAGAGAGAACCAAGAAATGAGGGAAGCTCAGAAGAGGACAGAGTCTCAACTAAATCATCTGACAGAGATGCTGCAGAAATTCACCAACCAACAAGTCCAACCCCAACCACCTGCTCCAAGTCCACTGCCATCACAACCCCTACCAAACCAAAAGGGAAGCATCAACGTTGTCCTCGATAAGGGGATCAACGAAGATGAGGATGAAGACGAGGATGTTGAGTGGTTGTATGAATTACTAGCAAAGTTAGCAGACTCAGATGATGAGGAGGATGAGCAAAGCGAAGAAGAATCCGATGAAGAGGATGAGGATAAAAGCATAGAAGAAGAAGGTGAGGAAGAATCTGACAAGGAAGAGGATGAGAGTGAACTTGCAGAGGAAGAAGATATTGATGACAGGGATAAAGGAAAGACTTTCTTCATAAATACCCTCTTCAAGGAAAAGAAGAGCGAGGAAGAAATCCCTATTAAATGTGAGGATCCAGGCCCATGCTTAGTCACCTGCAAGATCCGAGGAGTAAGCATTCCATATTGTTTATGTGACCCTGGGCTAGCCCGTAGGATTGATCATAAATCATTCAAACTAGAAAATTTTGGCCTATTAACAAAGTAAGCTTAAAAGGATCAGCCTGCGGGCTATAGCGGACAGGCTTAAATGGGCCAACCTGGTTGGCCCATTTGATAGCTTTGCTATTTATTATCTTATCTCGACGAAAAAGACAGGATACCCAAAGATATCCAAAGATATTATATTTAAAAAATAAAAAGATATAACATATATAATACAATATAATTGATAAACCTCATTTCGATGGATTATGTCATATCATAAATTGACTAATTATCGACCTCTTGCCACTTAAATGCTAGCAAAATAGGCATGTTTGCGTTTAATCGTTCCTTATGGCTGTAAATGTAATTATCTGCTATTTTAGCCAAATTTTACTGTGTTTTAAACCGTTTCTCGTTCCGCACGATGCCTTGATGTGTGCATTCAAGTGTTTCAGGCTTTAACAGGCAAAGTTCGGAGCGGAAGTGGCTAAAAAAGGCGAGAGGAATGAGAAGATCGCAAACAAAACCTAGAAGGCCATTTCTGGACCCTGTGCATACGCATCCAAAAGCCAGTGTGTACGCACCTATAGCCTTGGGTGGCACGCCCAGAGTTGATCGGAGCTAACGCGTACGCACCAGAAGCTCTAGTGCGTATGCACCAGTGCAGTCTAGCATCTATAAATAGAGGAAACCTTCACCATTCCAAGGGGAGCCCAAATACCATTTCTCTAGTTTAGTTTAGTTTAGTTTAGTTTAGGGTTCCATTAGTTTTTATCAATTTCACTAGCCAAACATTTTACTGCTTTTATTATCTGTTATATATACTGTTATTCTGCTGATTTTAATTTCGAATTATTAAATTTTACTGCCGTTACTCTGTCCGTTTATTTTCTATTATTTTGCCATTATGTCTTGCCGTTATGCTGCCTATTTAATTTCCGCAACTATGATTTCCGTCCATAGCGAGTAGTGACCATAGTCCATAGTGACTCGGCTATGGGTTGAAATGTGTGGATGATCTTGGCTGCCTATCCCTAAGGGCAACGGATGGGAGGAACAGAGTTAATTTCGATGCCGTTAACGCTACGCCCCTGCCAATAGCATGGGGACCTTAATGATATAGACTCAATTTGGTGCAAGTTGCACTACTGGTGAGTTCTTCCTGGTGACGCGGGATTTACTCGAGTTCTGTTGTAAGACCTAGGTCCCCCGCTGTTGTGTATGCCTAGGACATTCGGATAGGGGTTAACTCCGCCACCCTATGGTGGCTAGTTTCCTTTAAGTGACAGTCCATCCAATCTGGGATCGGTAGTGATCATAGGGACGCACAGTATTTCAACCCATGGCCAGGCACTCTTTAATTCACTGTTATTTTTAATCGTTTTCTTGTGCTCTGCTCTCAAACAAACAACTGCAACCAACCCCGATATTTTCTCAATAAAAAACAAACCTCTGTTTCTGCTTCCTAGGAAGAACGACCTGAGTCCAGTACTCGGTATTTTCAAACTTGGTTGCGCCTCTGTGACACATTTTAAACCAAATCTGGTCGCGGCCCTGACAAGGCCGCGGTCAATAATTCAACAAAATTTAATATAGTATTATACAATTTAAATATAATTTAGAATAAATACCCATCACGGTCCCTAACCTTTTCAGTTTTAGACAAAGCACCCCCTAATGATATTGAAATAACAAATCGGTCCTCATCCCTTATAACAATAAAGCCCCTACAACTGGTTACCAGCAGGTAACCTTGATGAGATGTCAGTTTTAGTGCAAGGATGGAATGGTTGGTTGTGAAAAGGACTAATAGGCCCCTCACCAGCCTTCAGAACGTTTTCAATTCATGTGAGTGAGTTTCCATGAATCTCCCTCTTCTCATCAACCATTCACAGAAAACCCAAATGTGATCATCATCTTCTTCTGTTTCCTTCCAAAACAGAGCGACGAAGGTGCAATTGACAAACCCTTTCCGAGCTATCGACAGACGCGAGGAAGTAGCCTGCAAGTAGTTGAAGATATCTTTCAAGGTTAGTTGTTTCTTTATGCTCGTCAACATACTCTGTGCTTTCAGGTTAGTTGTTTCTTTATGCCTGTCAAGGTTAGGGTTTGATAGAGAAATTTAGGGTTTCTATTTGTGCTTTGAAAATGCTAGTGAGTTGCCTCTGTTTTGGTGTGTTGTAAGTTAGATTAATTAAATGTAATGCAATTTTTACTGTAGATGGATGCTTATGTTGTTCATGTGTTCCATCACAAGGGCAGATTTGGGAGACGAGCCAATGGCGAGCTTTCTATTTTTGCTTTGAAAAAGCCTCCGCATTTTCTTTTATAGAACAAGGCTTCTTAACTCTTTTGTACAATAACCACCTATGAGATTTTCTTTTACTTGATTCTTGGTTTCAACATTCAATCTTGTCTTTAGTTTTTTCAAATTGGGGACCAAAAATTGATGTAGTAGGGTTTTGTTTCCTTGATCTTGCGTCAAACTTTGGTTTATGAATGACTTCAAAATCTTATACAAACTATCCATGAATTAATATTCTTCATTGATAGAATTTGGTTTATTATGTCATGTGCAAAATGCTGAATATTGCCACTTTGTTTTTATTTGTGATGCGGCAAATCTTTTGATTCGCAACACTCCGACAAGTGTATCGGGTCCCAAGTAATATCACGTGAGTGGGTTATCGTTCCCAACGAGAAAAAGACCATTAAGCAACACTTCCAATTTGTAACTCTCTAATTAGATTAATGTGATTAATCAAAGATTAACATAAAACCGAATAAGAAAACATGAAACATCAATCAAAGAATCATAAAGATCATGCAAGAACATGAAAGAAACATGCAAGAATACAAATCTTTAATCCATTATTCTACTATCTATGCAAATGTACTCAAGTACTCAAAGAAAGATTCAATAAAGGGAACAAGATCAAGGAATCAGAGATATTCACAAACTCAACTTCATAATCCAATATTTACTATTTATTTTTCTATAAGTATATCACTAATCAATTCACCATGAATCCTAATATAACTAAATCATAATCTCTTAGCGATCTAGTTTCTCTTTAACCTACTTAATCATCAATCTCTTGACTATCAAACAAGCAAAAAGATAATACACACATCATGATTCAAATCTTTAACAATCAACAAGATTCTTGGAAAGAATTAATATGTCACATATCCAATCTCAAGCAACTCATTTAACCATCAAAGATTCTAATGCATATCAAACCACATGCTCATCTCTAAGTCACATGAAGAAATATGAAATAATTCTTGATTATGTTTAAATGCCTATTTTCTCAAACTCAACAATTCAAACGTGGAAAGATCTAATTGATCAAACCCTTAAAGGTCATGACAAAGAATCAAACAAGAAGCAAATCAATCATCTA
>JASCZI010031559.1:4243-15327 GCA_036250425.1 Stylosanthes scabra
TTCTCTCACAGGCATTTTCACAAACACCTTTCCATCTAATGAGGCCACTCTGGATTATTCCTCTCTTCCACTTCCACCCTCCCCACAACTTTCCATATTCAATGGATTTGCAAGTTTTCAATTGGGGTTTTGGTTCATTATCCTAATTCCAGCTCAATATACGTGGCACTAACATATAACACTAGTTTTGTGAGGGGTTCAATTCATGGTACTTGGTCCCTGCTTCTTCAAAGGAAACCATGTTATGTGACACTTAAAAAATACATTGGAAATTATATCAAGCACGTTTGTTTATTTGTCAATGCTTGTGTAAACAGAAAGGGAACATTTTGGATCATAATGTTTGGGATAAGGTATATCATCTCTGACATTCATGAACCATTTTCTTCCTTCTTTCTTTTAAAAATTATAGCTTCATAAATGTGCTAATTAACAAAAGAACCTTCTTCATATACATGCATGTCAATGCGGTGCTGCTGATTATAGGTAACATTAATATATAATAATATAAATATTTGAGATGCTTAATTCAGTGATTTTCAGCTTTAATAATTGATTTTAATATGTATATTCTTTAAAATTAAAATCAATGATTAAAATCATTAAATTATCAATATTTTCTATAATATTAGAATTTTTGTAATCCAAACATCTAAAATTTGATAATAAGTAACTAAAAATAAAATACATAAATATATTATGACGACACAACCAAAACAAATACATTGTACTTAATCACAATGAATATGATTTGAGATCTAACAAACATTCCTCTGCTCCCCTTCAGTATTTGAATCTACCCTACACGACATATTTTAACTGCTCATAAGATAAGACTAATCATTATTTGATTGGAAGAGTACAAACGTTATGCAATCTTTTTTATAGAAAGCAACGATCTGCTAACTTTATCTTGGAAAAAGAATAACTATTTGCCCTATTTTAATTTGTAAGGGTTTATGCTATGTTTATAAAGCATGAATTGGTGCATGATCAATGTGGTGTGAATAATCATCTCCGGTAAAATTTCACATGATTTAGTTATGTGTGTATTTAACAATTAATTCATTTGGTCACATGTCATAAAAAAATCTCATATGAGCAAATCATGTGAAATATTCACATGGTAGAATCAATTCACATGATCAACACTCTAGACGAAAGTTTTAAGTGTTAATGACTTAATTAGTTTTAAGCTAAGTGTTTAGTTGGATAATGCATGTAACAAACTTGAGTTATATATAAATTGTTCTTTTTTAAACCTTTATTTCTGTTATTATTATTGGAACCTTCTTTTCTTACTTAGAGTATACTTCAAATATAATTAATCTCTCAAAGCTTTGCCAGATCATTAGGGGGCACGTTGGTGCCATTGGGATATTGAAACATGTCACACAATCATAGGCAATAATCAAAGTAATTAGCTAGCAACTATATACTAATTCATTCATGTTCTAAAATCTTAATTCCTTGATATAGGCTGAGACGCTGATGAGTCATTGTAGTCTATACTAGATAGTGGGGAATGATTGTTTACATCCAGAAATTCCTCATTTATTTATTTAACTAATCCATCTTTGGGTCCACCATGGAACTCAAGTGTCCTGCTGGGAACAACTTGAAGAACACCCGGTTGCTCTCTGCGCCTCTTTCTGTATATAAAAAAAAATTATTAAGATAAAATATATTTTAAAAAGTTTAATAAAAATTTTAAAAATATTTTAAAATTTTGTTTGTTTAATTTTTTTTAATCAAATATACTCCTTATGAATAAATCATAAATTTTCAAGACTCTTTAAGATCAATTCAATAATAATGTTTGACGGTTAGAATAAAAAGTTTTCTTTTAGATTAGTGCTACAGAACCAACGTTAGGAGCGATTAGGGAGCCAATAATTAAGTTATCATCCAAAATTTATATGAGTTATCATGTGTAATTCATATATCCAAGATTAAGTTGTCATCCAAAATTTATATAAGTTATTATCTGTAACTATATGTTGGCTCCCTATTCATAATGTATTGACTTTTTAGTCTTTTGAATTTCTTTTAGAACTATTGCTGAATTGATGATATTATATTTCTTAAAAAAATTAATTATCAGGTATATTTGATATAAATTGAATTTTTTTTAATAAAATTAAAACAAAATAAAATTTAAGAGTATTTTTAAAATTTTTGAAAAACTTTTGGATAAAAAATATATTTTGTCCCAAATATTAATAATAGAACAATCAATCCTAATAAGGAAAAATCAACAAGAACTCAAGAAGTTATACAGATACAAGTTATTATTGATGCACATAAATGCTCATGAAAAACCTTTTGAATTAAATTAAATACAAAAAATTAGCCATTATAATTAGATAGTCATAACTTATTTTTTTCCTCTTAATTATATTGGTATTTTTATTGCAATAATTCTAGACATACACCTATTTTATCAACCAAGTTTAATCAAATTATTTATTTCTATTACAAATAAAAGACAATTTCAATAATATTCAATAGAATATTATTTATGTGTTACTTTTTGTGTTATTTGATATCAAAATAAAAATGCAAATATTAGATAAGCTTAAAAAAATTAAGAAAAACGGTATATTAAAACTTAAAGTTGATCTCGATGGTAAGAATATTCTTGAGATTATATAAAAATCGTTTATCAAAACCTTCAATTTACGTTCTCCTTTTCAAAAAAAAAAAAAAAATACAACTACATTTGATTAAAAAAAAAAAACATTAGTGACTTGGTTGGTGTGCATTACCGTTTTTATCGAGAGTCAATTAAACAAATAAGTTAAATAAGCTTAGCAGAAAAAATAGTAACAGCTGAATTCAAGACCTATTAAAGCGAGAGAGCAATACCATGAGCTACGACAAATCTTTTCTTTCTTAAAAATAAAAATTAGTTAAAGAAAAAAAAGCCGGGCAAATTCTTTCCTTTCTTTAGTTTCAATTTTCTGGAAATCATAGTCCATTAATGTTGGCTCCATCAATCAAAACGGAAATAATAATTAAGGATTGGTTACTTGCAACGCACGCAGTTACGTTTAGGGTTTCCACTCACTCATGAGTCATGACTCACCGCATCTTATTTAACAACCTTAGATTTTTTCCACGCCAACAATGACAACCCGCAAAATCAAAATCTTCCCTATCATCTATCTCCATCTGAACTTTATGAATTGCAGGAAAGGGCGGACTACCGATCCATTATTGTGGCTGGGCTGCGAAGAATCCAACCGCAAGAAAACAACGGCGGCGACGGCAGAGGAGAAACTGGTGTCGGATTCTTCCTGACGACATAACTTGGATGATCATCTCGAAATTTAGCGCATTCGAGATCTTGACGAGTATCCAGTATGTGTGCCGGAGATGGCGGAGAATCTGCATGGATCCTTTGATGTGGCGCACCATCTACATGTGCGATATTGGGATTTTCAAATCAGTGGATTATGATTTGGACTTGTTGTGCCGCGATGCAATTGATCGCAGTTGTGGCTTCTTGGAAGATATAACTATCCAGTATTTTGGTAGCGAAAATCTCCTCAAATTTATCATTGACTCGTAAGTTCAAAGTTTTTATTCTTTTCTTTCATTTTTTCCTTATATTTACTACAACAATTTTTTCCATACTAAAATCAATTACCATATATATGTGTAATTTTATCATTTTTAAAATGTATTTTATATTTTAAAATATATTATACATTAATTACTAATTGATACCAAAAAAATATACTAATTAATATTAATTTTGGTGTACAAATATCATAATCTTATTTCCTAAATATGTTAACATAGTGAAAATACTACACTTAAATCTCAAATACATTTAAATAAAGTTAAAACTCACCTACAGTTAACAAACTTCATTCGTTTTCAAATAATATATAAAACAACTAAGTTAATATAAGAAAGGGTGAGCGCATGGATTATTGAATACAAAGGAGATGGTTTTAGGGTGCGTTTGAGAGAGGGACTGAAACTGGAAAATTGATATTGAATTAAATTTGTTATTGTATTTGGTTTAAAATTTATTAGGAGACAGAAATTGAGATATAGAGATTAAATTAAGTTGATGAAGGAAAAATAAAGGTTAGTATTGAAAACTTTAATGTTAAATGAGGGTATTTGTGTAAAAAAATGTTTCTAAAGTTTTAGTCCAAGTTTTTAGTCCCTTAATCCCTATTATTTGGAGGTAATGAAAATACTGAAATTCTGGAGACTGAGACTGATTTCTGTCAACCAAACACAATACTGGGTTCAAGTCTTAAGTTCAGAAACAAATTGCTTTTAATATTTCAAGAATTTTATAGGAATAGTATAATTTATTATTTTGATCAACATTATTAGTTAGTTGTTAATATTCAAAATATTAGCTAATATACACGAAAATTGTTATCAGTTTTTCTCTTAATATTTATTGGGATGTTTTCACACTGATTTCTAACAGCGGATGCCATAAATTGCGACGCTTGCGACTTGTTCAATGCTACTATGGCATTTCAGACGAAGGATTATGCGAGATGGCTCAAAAGCTTCCGTTGTTGGAGGAACTTGATATTACACTTTCTGAGCGTGTATCTAGTGTTGCATTAAAAGGTATTGGCCGAGGTTGTCCTCTTCTAAAATCATTCAAGTGTAACGAAAATAATATGTATTCGGAGGTAGCATTTGCTATTGCACAAAATATGCCCAACTTAAGGCATCTCCAACTTGTTGGAAACTGTTTGAACAATAGTGGCCTTAGCGCCATTCTTGATGGTTGTCCTCTTCTTGAATCCCTGGATCTACGTGGGTGTGATGATGTGAAATTGGAGGGAGAATTAAGGAAAAGATGTGATGAACAGCTAAAAGATTTGAGAGATCCATCATATTTGCCCCTTTATGACTATCAATTTGGCGGACCACTCTATGATTCAAGTGACTGGTACTTTTTTTTAGTATCCGAATTTCGACGACTACGAGATTATAGGCCCCCAAAAATAGCAGTTGAGATAGGCGAGAAAGAAAAATGTTATTATGAAGAGGCAGATTGGAAGGAGATATACGGTGTATGGGGAAGTATAAAGAATCAAAGATTATGTAAAGGATTAATTCATGGATCAAGTGGGAGAAAGAAGAATAATGCTAAATGCAAAAGGGAGAAGAAACATGGAAGAAAAGCAAGTAAAATCCATAACCACAAAAACATATGTTATCAAGTGGAAGATGCACAAGAATTGTTGCACTCTACTGTTTTCTCTTTTGCACAAGAATTGTTGCACTCTACTGTTTTCTCTTTTTTTAAATTAAAATTTTCTATATTATAGCTTATGTTTATTGGTTTTTTTTGTAATGATTTTATATTGGTTTAATTCCATCTCTTGTAAGAAAGAAATCTAGTTCTTGGATAATATATATGCTTGTTGAGGCATTATTATACAGTCTTGATAGTTTTTTTTAGGGGTTATTTGTTTCGAAAGAAAATAAATGAAAGGGGAGAAAATGGAATTGAAAGGAAAATGGTTATTTTTTCTTTTTTAGTTGGGAAGAAAACTTAAAAGAAAAATGTTGAACAGTGAAAAAAAAGTAGGTGAGGCTCACATGAAAGTTTTCCTTCCAAAATTGGGTTGAAAATGGAAGGGAAATGTATTATTTCATGATATTTCAATACTATTCTTTTCATTTTCACACATATTTAAAACATATAAGGATAAATTTGTTTTTTCACAATATTATACATTTTTCTCTTCTTATTTTCTTTTCATTTAAATATAAAACAATACTACGGAACTAACATTATGGAGCCAATATCATCCGTAGCTCATATATCCAACAAGAAAAAGATTACAGAACCAAACAAAGTCTATATATAAATTGTGAAAACAACCACGATAAAAACGATATATAGATTTAGTTATAACTTCTTTCCTTTTCTTTCCTTCCTTTCTACTTCCTTTCTTTCAACCAAACAAAGTCTTAGAGAGTTTATTCCAAGTCTTTTGAAAAGATATATAGATTTAGTTGAATTTATAGTAGGAACAAAAGTTAAAGGATAAAGTATCATTTTTATCTCTAACGTTTGGGATAAGTGTCAAATATATTAGTCTTATCCCATTATAAACAATGCTAAAAATTACTAATAAAGACATGCATGTGAATATTAGTTTACATCACTAAAATGTTATAAATGACAAATTTACTTTATTTATGCAAATTTTATTATTTTGAGTTGAACGAGTATGATTGTGGATAAAAATTACATATAAAAAGTTATTGGTTAATCAATTTTGCATTTGAAAATTGGATTATTAGGATTTATTATAATAATAATAGAGTTTTTTGTGTGTGATTATTTATTATAATAGAGCTGATAATGAAACAAAATTAATACTATTTAAAAAAATTATGGACACAAATAAGAGGTTTTAAATATTAGAAATATTTTTATGATTTATCCAAACGTTGAAAAGAAAAATTATATTTACTCGAAATTAAATTATATATAAAGATAGAGGGAATTATTGATCACATCATTGAATATTCATGAAAACACCTTATTTCAAGTTAATTAGATGTGCAACATATATTCAATCCAAAATATTATAATAACTATTTTTTTACAACTTATATATATCACTTCAGAAAAATTAAAAGATAACATTTGTTGCAGTCTACTGTTTCTTTTTTCAAATTAAAATTTTAATTTCTATAGTATAGGTCTTGTTTATTTTATTGGTTGAGCAGCTTCAGAAGATCGAAGTAATAAGCTTAGCAGAAAAAGTAGTAGCAGCAGCTGACTTGTAAGTTGTAACTTTATAACAAAGCGTCCTTTGCAGCCTCTACCAAATCATCAAATCAAAATTTCGCAATTAAGACAACCTGATAGAGGAAAAACTAAACTCTCTTTCTCCAAAACCTTTTTTTTTTTTTTTTGGTTTTGTTTTAGTCTTTCAGATAATACTAGACTTGAGACCTCTTTTTATAACAGAGGAACGAGTAATGCCATAAGCTACATAACTTATTGGCAAATCTTTTGTTTCTTAAAGATAAAATTTGGTTAAAGAAAATAGAGGGCTAGTATATTTTTTTTCTTTTTTTAAATTTAATTTTTTTAAAAAAAATTATAGTAAGTATACACTAAAATCAGTCATTAATTTTAAAGTAATGGTATATAATTATAATCCAAAATTGTTATAATTAGTTTAATATTTATAATTTTATATAATTAACATTTATAATTAAATATTTATAACATTTAATATTATACATTTAATTTAGTATTAATTTATAAATAAATAAAAAAATTATGGTTAGGTATGAATAGAAATTTATTGTTATCTAATTTTTTTTTTTATTTTAATGGTTGATTTTAGTATAGAAATTAGTGTTACCTCTTGCCACGGAAGATAGAAATTAATGTTGGTTCCATTATAGGAGATGAGAGGAGCGTTTGAAGAGAAGGAAATCAAAACGGAAATAATAATAATTAAGGATTGGTCACTTGCATCCCACGCAGTTACGTTTACCGTTTCCACTCACTCATACTCACCGCATCATATTTTTTCCACGCCAACAATAACAACCCGCAAAATCAACATACTCCCTATCATCGATCTCCATCTCAACTTTATGAATTGCAGGAATGGGCGGACTACCGGTCCATTATTGCGGCTGGGCTGCCAAGAATCCAAAAGCAAGAAAACAACGGCGAAGACGGCAACGGCAGAGGAAAAACTGGTGGCGGCTTCTTCCTGACAACATAACTTGGATGATCATCTCGAAATTTAGCCAATTCGAGATCTTGACGAGTATCCAGTATGTGTGCCGGCGATGGCGGAGAATCTGCATGGATCCAGTGATGTGGCGCACCATCTACATGTGCGATATTGGGTTTCCCAATTTAGTGGTATATGATGTGGACTTGTTGTGCCGCGATGCAATTGATCGCAGTTGTGGCCTCTTGGAAGACATTTCTATCCACTTCTTTGCTACCGATGATCTCCTCAAATTTATTATTCACTCGTAAGTTCAAGCTTTTTATTCTTTTCTTTCGTTTTTTTTTTTTAAATTCAGTTAACAATTTAAATTGAATGTTTTATTAGTATTTATTGATTTGTTACCTATACTTTTCCTAATATTTATTGGGATGTTTTTAGGGTGATTTCGAAAACAGCGGATGCCATAAATTGCGACGATTGCGACTTGTTGACTGCGGTCGCATTTCAGAGGAAGGATTATGCGAGATGGTTAAAAAGCTTCCGTTGTTGGAGGAACTTGATATTACACTTTGTAATAGTGTATCAAGAGTTTCTTTAGAAGCTATTGGCCGAGGTTGTCCTCTTCTGAAATCACTCAAGTATAACGAAAATATGTATTCGATACAAGTAAACGACGAAGCATTTGCTATTGCCCAAAATATGCCCAACTTAAGGCATCTCCAACTTGTGGGGAACCCTTTGAACAACAATGGAGTTAGCGCCATTCTCGACGGTTGTCCTCTTCTTGAATATCTGGATCTACGTTGGTGTCGCAATGTGTATTTGGAGGGAGAATTAAGGAGAAGATGTGATGAACAACTAAAAGATTTGAGAGATCCATCAGATTCAGATGTGCCCCTTTATGACTATCAATTTGGCCGACCAGACAATTATTCAGGCCTCTCTGACGATGATTCAGAATCCAAGAATAGGGTCCCAAAAATAGCAGTTGAGATAGGCGAGAAAGGAAAAATATATTATGAAGAGGCAGATTTGAAGGAGATATATGGTATACGGAAAAGTATAAAGAATCAAAGATTATGTAAAGGATTAATTCAAGGATCAAGTAGTGGGAGAAAGAAGAATAATGCTAAATGCAAAAGGGAGAAGGAACATGGAAGAAAGGCAACCAAAATTCATAACCGCAAATGCATATCCTATCAAGTGGAAGATGCACAAGAATTATTGTAGTCTACTGTTTTTTTTTTTTTTTAATTTAAATTTTCTATAGTACAGGTCATGTTTATTTTATTGGTTTAGTTTCTTCTCTTGTGAGAAAGAAATAATATTTTTTAAATTGGGACGAAGTCCTTAATTTGTGAAACTAACTCTCCAGAAATGTTTTCCTTCGTGAACAATTGGAAACTTCCTGATAATCATTGTGAGCTCCCTTTGATCCAAAATTTTTTTGAGTTAAAGCTTCATCAGGGATGATCTGTGCTGTTACTGCGGGACTCGGAGCACTAGTTTTGTACTGTGTTTTTTCTTTCTTTTTCTCTTTTTTTAGCTATCTTGTTCACCAAAAATAAAAGTTTGTTGAGGCATTATTATACAATCTTGATAATTTTCTTTCAAAGACTTATTTCCAAGTCTTTTAAAATGAAAAATATGATACGTAATAATATTTTCTTAATCAACAAATCATAAAAAAAACTAAATGTAAATAAAAAACTCAAATGCATATCCAAAATTATTATATATAAAACATCAGAAATCTATATGAAATGCTCATTCGAAATCATAAATTATTTTAAAATTTTTTTTAATAACTATACACATTCGAAATTATTACATATAAAATATAAAAAATCTATAAAAAATGCACATCCAAAATGAAATCACTACCTATAGAACATAGAAAATGTAGATCAAATGCACATATGAAATTATTATTTTTTAAAATCTTAATTGGTTAATATTGATTCCAAATTTATTGGTTACCCAGATAGGTTTTGATGAATTTATAATCGGAACAATATTAATAAATTATCAACAATGTTAGCCTGTTAGGTAATCAATAAAAATTCAGCTAACTTTAGCAAACAACTTAAATTGGATATTCTATTTCTTTAGGTTTTAAAAAATACAAAGTTGGCTGATGATTGCTTTAGGTTTCGAATGTCTATGACTTTCATTATGGACTACGTTTTATAAACCGTGGTTATAAATGTTCTATTTTTTGTTGGCTGATTTATTAATTAAAATATTATTAGTTATCTATATTTTTCATAAATTACATATCAACAATGCTAGATACTCAACAAAAATTCAGCCAACAACTTAAATTGAATGTTCTATTTCTTTAGGTTTCGGATGTTATATTTTTAAAAAAATTATGAATGTTATATTTCTTTAGGTTATAGATATTTTATAAACAGTAATTACGATTCTTTTTTATTGACTGATTATTGATTAAAAAAATATTAGTTCCCTATACTTTTTCATTATCTTTATTGCTCATATTATTGAATATTCATGAAAAACCTACCTTATTTCTAAACAAGTTAGAGGTGCAACTTATATTCAATCCAATATTGAATATTCATGAAAAACCTACCTTATTTCTAAACAAGTTAGAGGTGCAACTTATATTCAATCCAAAATATTATAGTAACTATTGTTATACCATTTTTTATCATGACCTGTCTCCTACTGATTAATGCTGGCTTATAGTGTACTAAAAGTGGCTTTCTTTGAACATTGCTATGCGATAAATATTCAGTTTTTCAGCTAAAAACAAACGAGCCTCCATCAGTGTATTATCATTGAAAAACAAAGATATATATGATGTGTTGCGGAAACGTGGATATTTTCAATACAAATCAATCCTATGAGCTTTACTATTTTAGTAATTCCCAGGACAGATTGGATGAGGCACAATCAAGTCCCACTTAATCCCGGTCTCCTTAGACAGAATTTTATTAACAATAAAATTCCCAGGAAAGGCCGGAGGGAAGAGACCAGTCTCACTAATTCCAACCTCCTTAGACAGAACTACTATCACAGTATTACTCTACAAATATTTCTACCCAATAACCCACTAACAATATATATTGAATACTAAACAAAATAACACAGATAAATAAACAAATAACAATAAAAGAGAGAAAGGAAAGAACACACCAATTGATAACGAAGTTCGGCCAATTTTTGCCTACGTCTCTGGTCAGCACTACTTGTTGCTTATCTCTTTAATATGTGAATATATAGAAGATATTACAATTAATTTTTTTTTGGGATGATTAAAACTAATAAACTTAACTCCTATATATAAGGGTTATAAACCCTTAGCTTAGAAGCATTGGCCGATGTGGGACTAAATTAGTGCCACCATCG
>JASCZI010031560.1:884-16424 GCA_036250425.1 Stylosanthes scabra
TAAACCGAAGAAGAAGAAGAAGAAGAAGAAGAAGAAGAAGAAGAAGCAGATCTGGAAGAAGATGAAGGTGTTTGGCGGCGTGAAGAAACAAGCAGTTTCTAAACGCGTGTAAACACGTGTTTCTTAATGAGAGAGTGAGAGTGGTGGTTGTTTTTGTAAATCACTTGGTTAACCACTTGGTTTAGTAAATCACTTGTTCAAATAGCAAAACTTTAAAAAAATAACTCCTAAAATTTTAAACTTTTATGAAAAGGAAAATTCTTAAATCAAGATGGTCTTTCCATTTAGAGTCTCACAAATAATTTAGATGACTCTCATCTAACTCTGAACAACTATAGATTGGGGAAACAAAATTTAAAAAAAAAAAAAAAAAGAATGCATTCATTAAGAAAAACCATCCAAGATTACAATTCTCAACACAATTTCCTTTGCAAAACTACATAAACAATGAAAGAACATAACAAATCTTTATTCACCTTCTTTATTATCATCTTATTTTCCAATCACAATAGCCCATTTTCCATGTTTCTTTCTCTTCTCTACCTCTTTATGAACAATTCCATGACTAACATGGCAAGTAGAAATCTCTGAAGATTCTGATCAACATTGACATTTATATCTCTCATTCAAGATGGTCATGTGGCCTTATTGACATGAACATTGCAGCATACTGCAAGAGCCTGCGTTCCGTGCCACCGCCGCCACCATTTTCCCTTACAGGGGTCACCGGACCTCTAGTCCTCTGCCTGTAACGCCGCCACGCAAATTGAATGTTGACGGCAGCCCAAGTTCTCCAATTGGACGAGTAGTACCTCGCCGTTCGCTTCAGCCTCTCATTGGCAAACTTGTATCTGAAGTGATCAGTGATGTACCTAAGGTGTTTGCAATCAAGGCCAAATGCTTCTGTTGGTTCTAGGCACACAAATGTGGCCGAGGAAGCCGGAAGGCGGTCTATAAACGGCCGCCTAAGGCACCATGAAAGAAGCTCATCCCCTAAAAAGCCTCCTGGTTCAAGGATGCTAGATGCAACCATGCCTTTGCTAAGGCTTTGGTTGCGCTTTATTCGTCCTCGGACGATGAACACCATCCTTGGTACTGGATCACCTTCTCTAATTATCTGGTTCACAAGTACATTATATGACAATTTATTTATGCAATGTTTGAGAGGAAAAACTGAACTCAGAATTTTAGTTGTTTATATGAATTTACATACCTTTTCATCTTTAGAGAAGACTAGGGGCTTAACCCTGTCACATATGTTGTCTAGTATAAGATCATCCAAATTGTGGAAAAGAGGTACCTATCAAAATGATATCATTAAGTTTAATTGCTAAAAAAGAAAAATTTTATACCGTTATTCAATCAGATATTTTTTTTCACCTTTTTTATAAGGTCGAGGCAAAGATAGCGCTTGATGTCTCGCCTTAGCCCCTCCGGCAAGTCTTTAATCAATTCCATCTCATCTTCTCCTCCCATGGCTGCCCATCTCTGGCGTTCGAAATGGCGAACTCTCTGCCTTAATCGCGAAGGCAGCTGCCTCCTCCTCATCCACCATTCCATGTCGCGACACCTCAGCTGCATCTTTCTCTTCTTCGCCATGACAGCATGCAAAAACACCTTCAAAAAGTCCTCAATTTTGTTAGACCATGTTTGAGTGAGAAAAACATGAAAAAAATATGAACAATTAGCTTCTTTGGATACCTGAATGTTACCAATCAACAAAGTGAATAGCAGTAATCCACTGAGCACAATGCAAATACTGAAAATCACTTCTAGCCAGTTACTTGTTGGCTCAAGATCATTACCAAAAGTACTGCATTCAACAATTATGAATCAAACACAGGAACACATTACGCATAGGTGAAAGAATTTGTTTGTTCTTGGAATAGAAGCTAACCTGAGTGTCATCAAACCCCAAAAAATGGGATAGAGAATCTTGACAGCCAAGGAATTGCTTGATATGACAGGAAGTGCCCATTGGTAGATTCCATATCTGAAAGGGCCTTCAGTATCTAAGCACATAGGTGTTCTCACCACAACTGATGATGATGAGTTTCCATTTCCATTACAAGCATCTCCCACTGTCCCTGATGATGATGACAACAGAAACTTGTAGCATACCTCCTCAGAGCATGCCAGAGAAAGGTTGCATCCCATCGTCGAATCGCATTGTTGCTGGAGGCACGACGCCACTCGTTGAATCGCAAGAACATACCAGCACCCTCCAGCTACCTATCATTATAAATTTTGAATTTATAAGTCTAACCAATTCAATTCAACCACATATTTATGTATGAAATCTTCAATTTAGGTTTAGGTTGGGTTTCTTACATGTGAAGCAATGAAGTATGCTATGAGATTAAGGCCAAAACCCCACCAAATGGTGCCAAATATGTAGCCTGTGACTTTCTGCATTCTTTTCATCATGCAGATGCTGTGGTAAACCTTAGGGAGAAATTGGAACAAGAAAATCAAGAGCATTATCGTCATAATGATCTTGATTTTCTCTTCTCTTATCAATTTTGGTACTATCAACCAAAACACAGCCTGCAAATACAAGTAACAAATGCATAATTAGAATAATTTAATTTTCATACAATGTCTCTCTAAGGATAAAGAAGTTTTATATGTGCATTCAATTAACAATAATTCAAGTGATTTAATTAACCAAGTTATTTATTTTATGTCAAATAAAAGATTACTTTTATATTATTTGACATCAAAATAATATTCTATTTAACATAAAAATAAATAATTTGATTGACTAAAACCACTTATTCAAATAGTATTACCCTTCAATTAAATAACGTAACATTATCAAAGACAAATTTCTTTTCTTTTAAATTCATGATTAGTTATTCAAAAAACGAATGTGATTACATGAATATACGAAACGTTTTATACTATCATCAATGGATCAAAGTTAAAATCTAATCAAAAGGAGATACTAATTATGCTCTTCAAATAAGAAAAACTAGCATAGTACGTAATAACACATTTTATCAATTTGCATATAGATGAAAATTTTAATATTATATACTTATGTTTGGTAAGTATACACATTCAATCAATATAATAACATGACCAAATTCCTAATCCTAATCACAATCACCATTTATGAATAAGGTAGACTAAGATATATAACAGCTAATAATAAGACAAAAGGAGAGTGATCATGACTAATGATTTTTAATAATTTTTTTTTCTTTTATATTGGTATGCAGTGATCAATTATTTTAGCTGTTAGGTATACTTCACTGTATTAGTGTTAGAAATTGAACTAACACTAATTAATAATTATTTTTTTCTTCTCAAGTAAGAACATTCTCTCTGACAAGAGAGGTAACATTATTATCTTCACAAGCAGAATAAAAGGCAAGGCAAAGGTAAAATAATACTATTTCTAGGTAACAAAATTCCAAGAAGTATAATAATTCATAAACAATCGCAGGAACAGTAATTAATAAGTGTTGTCGTTCAATTCAGGAACAGTATATAAATAGGGGATAATGTTTCTTGAGATAATAGGACACCATATGATAGATTATGTTGGGGGAATCTCCGTTAGAACTATGTTTGTCCGTGAAGAAAAAATTATTTTACTACTCACTCAGTATTTTTTTTTTTTTTGGGGGAACATACACCATCTGAGTTATATATAATTAACATATAAATAATATAGTACTAATAAAATGATAGAAAATAAATTAAGAAAAAAATTAAAATTTTTTTCTTATTACTGCAAACAGCTTAACTTCACTGAACATATTGGAGTTTAATTTGCGATGCCATTTTCTATTTTCTAAATTTTGTAAGGAAAAAACATTAAAACAATAAAATTATTTTTTGTCTTTATTTACTATTTTTATTTTTATTTACAATGTTTTCTATTTCTAAAATTTTGTTAAAAAAAATACAATATTGCTTTTTTTATTTTGTATCAATTTTTAGAGTGCGTTTGGTTTGTGTTTTTATTTTTTATTTTTAGATTTTGTTAAAGAAAAAGAAAAAACAGTGAAAACAATAAAATCATATTTTCTATTATTTTTTTAATTTATAAAATTCAAAAAACAGAAAACACTAAAAATAAAAATAAAAAATACAAATACAAATATTAAATTCTCTTAAAAGAATAGTGCTATATTATGGACAAAATAAGCTACATCATCGTTATAACGGAATATTCTTCTCCTCTTAGCTTTGTTAGTAAAAGATCAAAGAGAAAAATACCCATGAAATCCCTGACAATTACATCGAAAGACAACGAGGTCCCTCAAAAAAAACACGCCCTTTTCGGCCCTTGATATTTCATTTAGGAGACTTTCTAACCCCTATTTTATTACATCATGAAGGACTAAAATGTTTCACGAGATAAAAGATTAGGGGTCGGGAAGTCTTACAAATAAAAAATAGAAACCGAAAAGGGTGTATTTTTTTATCAGAGATCTCGTAATTTCTCGAAAGTAATTATTAGAGCCGAGTTAGTTATTCAAGATCAAATAATGTTATGATACTACAAGTTATTACCGCACGTGAAAGCAAATATACAACAACTAAAATACTTTTTAGTACGAGAAGGACTGAAGGAGCAAGAATCTCATACACAAATATAGTAAAAAAAATATTTAAATTCATAACAATATATTTTTTTTTTAAAATATCAATACATAATACTTAGAAATTAAAGTCTGATGATAATATATACTCATTAGTCTTGTTTATCAAAATTATAAATACTTATTTTTTATTAAAAAACAATTGTGATCAGTAAGTTTATTATTTGAGATCTGGTTTTAACTCGAAGTTGTGTTTTACACGTGAGTAGAAACTAGAAACAAAAAGACACCCGAAAAAAAAAAGAAACTAGAAACAAAAACGTTGAACAAACACACCTTTCATGTGCATAATTACAGCTACCGAGTCTTGCATATTTACTCTTTTCTCAAAGAATTTTTTTTAAAAAAAATAAAGATAAACATACATCTAAAATTGTTAGATATGTTCTCAATTATGTTAAGTGTATATTTTAACATTATTTAAAGAAGGGTTATATATATATATATATATATATATATATATATATATATATATGAGACAATAAATCAACAACAAAAAAAGCATAGAGTATTTTAATTTAAATATACTAACAATAAATTAAAAATTATTTTACACAATCGTGTGGTTACATTATTGAGTCACAAAAAAACAATATCGTTAAATTATTTGCACAGTAATTATAATACTTTTAATAAATCATTTACGTTTTCATTAGTCAGAGTAAGTCACTACCAAACAATATTATTAATCTACAAGGCAATATGTGATTCCACTTCAGGAGAGAATCACCTCTTGTTAGGCAACATTACTCTTTCTAAGATACCTATTAAAAAAAGGACGAATATATTCTAGAACAGAGACTATACTGTGCATGAAATGATTACTACCAGTTACTGCGGTCAAATTCATTTTACAGTACACAGTATAGTATACTGCCCATGTTTAATTAAAAAAAAAAAAACAAGTATATGCACTAATGCACGTAAAAATCGGTTAATAAACTAATTATTATATTTTTATTTATAATATACTTTTTAAAATGATAAATGCTTGCCTAAAATTAATTTAATGTAAATTATTTATTAATTTAAAATGAACCGCATATGAATTCATATGAATTTTCAAGTTTTAGTCGGGAAGAAGAGCAATATATAGAAGGCAAGAAAAGAGCGGCTGTTTGGACGTGACAGAAAAAACAACACGACAGCTTCGTAAAAGAGACACATGAGAAAAAAACACGAACCTGCGGTACTGGGAGGATTACAAACGCATCAAACCAAAAGCCCTTCATCGATCGCAGGTAGTGCGACGCGATTGCACGCGCGTCCCACACAAGCTTCCCGCACCCCACAACCATCGACTCTCGAGAAACATACGCCACCTTGAACTGCAGCCACACGTGAAACAGATGCACCGCGTCCACACACGTTCGCACCACCGTCACAATCGCCGCCAGCCCTCCGTCCATGTACAGGCACGGCGACCCTCCTCTCCCGATGGAGAGCGCGTAGAAGAACAAGGGGTCTATTGCCAGCGCCACTCCACGCGCTAGCAATAGTGCCCGGTTCCATACTTGCACACGCTTGCTCCTCGGATCCAGAACCTGTCCGAATGGCCCCGACTGTGTCTGGATTCTTGTCCGGATAGTTGGAGCTTTTCCGGACCGATTCTGGATGGGGACTAGGGAGGATCCCGCAGAAGCCTCCCATTGTGGCTGATGAAAACTGTCACAGCTGGTGGAGTGGAACGCCGGCACACCTACTTGCGTGCAGGCATAACACTCCACCGGTCCAGTGCTGTAATCAGCCACAGGATCGCTGATAGTACTATCTCCTCCGTTGGTGCCGTTTGAAATTGAGGAAGGAGAATTGAATAGTCGAGCAATCCACCTGATAGAGGAACATACAAACATAAATGTTATAAGCATATGATCAAAACATACATAACATTAATGAGGTGAAGTGAGTGAGATTACCCAGGGAGAGAGGAGAAGCTGGGCATGGTTGGGGATGGAAGGTAACCATGGGAATATGAAAAAAAACTGTAGAATGAAAGTGGTGGTGGTGAATGAAGGAGAAGAGAGAGTTAGTTGAGGGTCATGAAGTAGAAGAGGGAGAGGGGGGTGGGGTTGGAGCGTGTCAGGGTTGGCACATGGTTGTTTGTGTTTGTGTTTGTGTTATTGGTAACTTATTATTATTATGATTATTGTGTATAGCGAGGGGGAGAGCATGGGAATAAGATGATGATAGATGAGAGATGAAAAGAAGTGAAAGACAAAAAAGATGAAAGAAAATGAAATTGCATGTGAAATTGGGTGGGGAGGGGGGGTGAAATGAAATGAACTTGTGCTTACGGTTACGCAAATAAAATGAGGTGGTTGGAGAATGGAGAGCGGTGTGGGGTTGAGAGGTTTCAGAGTGAAAGTATGCATACATAGAGAGAATGGTGTAGTTGTACTGTTCTCATGACCCATTTAGCTGTTGGCTGTTTTGCCCTTTTGTGCCTTACTCAGGGGACCACATAACCCTTTCATTTTGTTTCTCTTTGCCTACTTGCATCTCCATTCATTTCTTATTTCTTCTTATATGTATCTTCATCATATATATTTCCACATCATCACAGTTCCAGGGTTAATATTATACAAGTTTAGAAGCACTACTACTTCATCATCACCTCTTTTTCACATTTCATTTTTTTCTAATTCAGATATACATAGTTACATACATACATTTCATTTTAATTTGACAATGTGCTTAATTCTTCATTCTTTTATTATGTATTCATATTTTTGGGCTTACTAATTTATCATTATGAGTAAATATGTAGTTTATAATAAGGATTTGGATATTATTTTTTAAATGATTAAAATTATAGAAACATAATAAACATAAAAAATTATCTTTATATTTATGTTTGACTTTAACATAAAAAAATAGTAATATATTTGCTACCGTATATTTCATTGATGGTCTGAAAGGACAATGCGGTAAATATATTTTACCATCCTAATTCTTTCTCTATTAATTATATCATTTTTATAATATAATATAATATGAAATACAAAATTTGAATTTGCTTGTCTTTAAGAATTAAAACATAAGTTTTATTATATTTATGTAACTAAACAAATATTTGTATCTACTAAACCCTATCTATATAAGGCTACACTTCATGTTTATTGTTGTTAAAAATATAATTATTATATATATTTTTATCCGTGTGAACTTTTAGAATAAGTGATTTAATTTTGCTCAAAATTGTCTGGTATATATATATATATTATCAAGTAATTTACATGTATCATTTTATATTTTCATACATTTTTTTGTTTCTTTTTGCTTTATTTTGATTTTTATATCAAAATATACTATTTATGTAATATACGTAATTGTCTCTATACCATCATATATTATATTTATGAAAAAATCTTAATAGTCAATATTAAGAAGACAATAGAAAGTTAATATTTTTTTTTTCTTTTACCCACTAATTATTTTCTAATTATATTTATTAGTTCTTTATATATTAATCTCTAACATTGGTTCCGAACATTATTCTATATTTATATATTTTATAAATTTTTCTACGCTAACCAGTAATACATGTAGCATCTCGTATTATTATATAATATAAAAGGAGAGATATTAGATCACTTCAGGTATATCATACGTGGAAGGTTTTCATTCCTAAGAGTTTCATTTCTAATCATAATAAATCGCCACCACTATTATTTTAATTTATTTTAGCTTTTAAACAAATCAATCTCAGTAGACATCAAATGTATATAATTTCACATAAATTATATTAATAATTAAAAATTATGAAATGACATTTAGTTAAATATATTTAAAGATTTAATGATTTTCGACTATAACTTCATCCGAAGATAATTGTATGTGGGTCTCTACTATTTCTATTTCAACAAATAAAATAATGGCACCGAATAAATAAATATATAACCAAAAATACAAAATAATAGGAACATACATTCTTCTTATCTTGACAAACAATCTGGCTGGCTTTGTCTTCTATTTTCAAGAAAAAAAATAAATATTATATAAAATTTTCAAACAACATTTTATTTTATTTTAGAAAAACAAATAGTATTAACAATAATAATTCTTTATTATTATATTTTTCTCATACCAGCCAAAAAAAAATAATGTTTCTCTCATATTTTTTATTTGATTAATTTTCAATTTTATCCTTATAAATAAAATTTAAACATAAAAGTCTTAACTACCTAAGATATTATCTTTATATCAATATTAGCTAACTCCATTATTAATAAACCCGTTAAAATTAGTAATGACTCACAAATCTGTTCGAAGTTCACTCATAAATATATAGAAGATTTTAAAACCAGTAAAAATATGACTTATTTATCAGCAGATTATAATTGATTTAATTCAAATCATTCGCGAGTTAAAAAGATTTGGGTTGAATTAGTATGAGTTTGTTCATATATATGGCTCAGTTTTTTTCCCAAAAAATATATATAAACTTATAATATTGATTTTTTAATTAGATTTTAGACTTACATGTATGATACACAATTTCTTGTTCTTGACTTACATTCATATTAGCTAAAAAAAAATAATAAATTAACTATTTTAAAAAATAAAAAATTGAGCTTAAATTATATTGTCAATTATATTTAAACGAGTCGTGTCAGAGAAAATATTTCCTTGACAAATCCGAAAAAATTAGGTTAATTAATTTTTTTCAATTTTAACTCCTGAGAGTAAAAAATACTAAAATTACTCATAAAAGATTTGGACATTGACAAAACTACCAAAGAAATAAAGAAATGAGTTTTCTATCCATGGAAGATGGACTTTTGTATGATAAAACTACCCAAACGTTACTAACGAGATATTGATTTTGGATAGTTTTGAGTAGCGTTTTTGGTAGTTTTGTCATACAAAGCTCATCTTTCACGGGTAAAAAATTCATTTTTTTTTTCATGGATAGTTTTGTCAGCGTTCGAATCTTTCGTGAGTAATTTTGATATTTTTTCGAGTGAATTTTTTTGACAGGTAGAGAAGGATGACGATGATAATAATTGCTTGTTCTATATATAAGTTCAGGCGTGAGCGTTTTGCTTTCTGACAGAAATAAAGATTGTGATGCCAGTGTTATACCTGTGGTTTCGAATATTATAATAATGTTCCTATCAATAAATAGATAGATATAAATATGATAATGAAATAAATAAAAACTCGATCTAAAGAACTACCGGAATAAATAAATAAGGAAATAATAAAATAATTAGTATTCATTATTATTCAACCAATCATGCACATAAGAATAATACGTAGTACGTGTGTGAGCAAAAAAGAGAGAAAGAAAGGATACACGCAACATATTAAACTATATAAACCGAAAATTAAATAAAATATGGGTTAAATAAATAAATATGGAAATAATTTAATATTAGTATTCAACCAATCATGCACATATATAATACACGCAACATATTAAAATATAAACCAAAATTAAATTACGGGTTATGAAATAAATAACTAAGTACACATTTAATTCGTTTAATAATATATAGTAGTTACTTATACCATACATAGATATGCAGAGATCAATCATGCAAATAAAGGGAAAAAACCAATGATTGTCGTATACGAAGGATATGATAAGAGAAACTTCTAAGTAGTTATAATAAATTAAAGTATGTGTAGTGTTGTAGAAAAGGTATTGTCGTTGTTGGTATGATAATAATTATATAAGTACGATTAATGGGTTAATTTTTCTTGTACTTAGTATTTTTTTACAAGACACTGCAGTACTTCGTTCTACTTAAATTTCTAAAACAAAAGAACGTCATACCATTATATATTACCCCTTTCTTTTGTGAAAAGTGGTTTGTTTAATTAGTAAGTTTTTGTCATCTACTTAATAATTATTTTGATATGTTAGTAATCTTAACTTTTGTTTATTCTGTCAGTTTCTTTTTAATTAATCAAATCTCAGCTTTTTCTTTCTTTCCGTAATAGAGATATTCATCAATAATTGATAATGAAATAACTCTTTGAATAAGCAATATGTTAGAGTTTATTTATTTTTTGTTTTTTACGATATCTCTAAATTCGACAAATCAACGATTAATTTATTATGAATCAGAGCTTTATTGAAGAATTTATTGCTGATCAATAGATCAAATTTAGCAACTTTTATTAATATTAGCAAGTAATTTTGATAAGTACATATAATTTGCCAATGTATTTGGATATTTTTTTACACCAGCCTATAAGTATGCTAATTGGCTAATCAATTGCACTAATCATATAGAATGATGTAGTACTTTTATAATTACTCTAAGAGTTTAATTTTGATTCATTGACGGTGTAAAAAGTTTTACATAATTATCCAGTCAAATTCATGTATTTATATAACTTTAGAAATAATAAATTTAAAAATTAATTACTTTTAATAATATGATAACACATAATTAAAAATATGTATAAAATTTGTTAACTGTGTATGAAAATTAAATTCTTACTTCTCACTCTAACTAATCTGAAAATGCTTATTCTTTTCATAGAATCACGTGATAAGATAAAGGTAGTATATATGTGTATGTGAAAACATTATTAGTTGAAGTTAATTATAAAAGCAAATGACTTCTTATCATCAGTTACCCTCTCACTTAATAATAGATATTTATTCGTAACATTAATTATTATTAGTAGTTTTCTTAAAATTAATCATATGATGGAGAAAATAAATTGAAAATTAAAATGTCACAATCATATGGCACGCGGATCCAAATTTTGTGTGGCCATCCATGAATACTGATTACTGAATAATGCATCAAATATGGTGTTCATATATTTGCATATGTGTGAAGTTTGAATCCAGTTATTATCCAAATCACATACTAACATACAACTAACACATATAAGAGTTCAAATTTGATTGGATTTCTTGATCTTATCTGAATAATAATATTCTTAGAAATATAATTATCAGTTTAAATTTTTTAAAGAAATAATTATATAAAATGCATATAGGACCAGAGCTTACAATAAGTAAAAGATAAAAATTTTAAATTCTTGATAAACTCCAAAAAAAAGTTCAATATATATAAGGCAAAATTAAGAAAAAAGAAAATATATGCGAAAAATTCATACAAATTCAAAATAAAAGATATTACATAAGGAGACGTCTTAAAAATATAGCAATTTATATTATTTCATCTAATCAGCTAGCTTATACTTTAATAAGGAGAAATTATTTCATAAGAAATATAATTCAAATCATATATAAGTTATTATATTACTAAAATTTATCATTTTAATTCTATGATTATTTCATAACTGAAAGGTATACTTACTTTGATTATTTATGATAATTGTATTTGCATATATCCAAAATAAATATTCAACTATTACTTACTTTAATTAGCTTCCTTGAAACAGAAGATAAGGTGTTCGAAGTAATGAAAAATGTTGCCCACCAATGATTATAGAGCAATCTTGAAACTCATCAACGTATAATGCAAAAAGTGAGTGAATGGTGCCTTTTTACAAACGCATACATGGTGACAAGAATTGCTGTCGTTTAGCAAGATTATTATATGTAATATGTGCAGTTAATTAATTAATTAAGTGCACTGATAAATGTGAATTTACACTTTCGCTTTTCCTACTTCTTTGTCTTTCATATATGATTCATAAGAATAATCTTAGGTAGAAAAACATTTAATTCAACATTTATAATATTATATATGTAATATTTATAAAATTTAAAATTATTTATTTATTTCAACAATATAAATAAGTTGGTTACTAATCTCCATTGGTCTCAAATTAGTGACTATAACAAATAATGGTTATGAAGTAATTGGTTGTTAAATGATTACTATTTTTACCGCTAGCAACCTATTTAACGATAAATATAATAAAATTAGGCTAAAAATTATTATTCACAAAATAAATCGCTAAAGATGAGTGTGTCTCTCTAAATCGATTATAAATGATAAAATCAGCTATGGATTTAAACACATTCACTCTAATGATAAAGCTCAAAGTATTCTCTTTGATATAAAACAAAAGTGCGCAACAAAATATTATTTTTATTTTTCCGTGATAGTTCGTGATCTTATAATAATAGCTAAAATAGTAATTTTTTTTAATCGAACATTTTTATTAGAAAAATAAGACAAATATGATTTAAATTATAATTTATTGACAGTTAGAATAGTATCTTTTAATATCTTATACGAAGTTCGAATTTAAAATTTTTTACAATAGAAAAAGAAGAAGGGATGATGCCATATAAATTAGAAGGGCATATCAAGAATAATATACATAAAAGTACCTTTTTTTGTTGTTTAGAGTAATTTTTTTCTCTGATGTGTGTATCTGATATTTTTCAAGGGGTTTAGGGAACACAAGGATAGTTCCGTAGCAATTATCGTGTAATGGTGGGGAACCCTTTTTGTTTGCATAGGTGGAAGGTTCCTTTCGTTTTGTGGTCTGATCTCTAATTACTTTTTTGTTTTGTTTCTTTGCCCTATAAATCTAATTTCGTCGACGCACACATTCATGTATATCCCATTGCACTTAATAATATTAATAATAATGCATTGATTGACACACATTCGTTTTCATTTCATTTATTATTTTGTATTAATCATTGTTATATACGACCCTATAATAATGGGCCCCAATTACTAGCTATACATACATACATAAGCTAACTAACTACGACTCATTTATGAACTATACTCCAAGGTACTAGTAGCCATATTACAACCATACAACTTATATATGATTGTAAATGCAATTTAATGAGGTGTTTTCTGATATATAATAACGATAATATTAGATGTATTATCATACACTTGTACACATCATTTAATAATACAAAAAAATATAAATATATTAACATATAAATAAAAATTTTTCTGTGCTAATATTTATATTTTTTCGTATTGTTAAATAGTATATACACATAGATTTATTCATATAATAATCTAATATTTTAGTTATTAATTTTAATTATAAAATTATTATAAATATATATAATTAAAATTAATAATTAGGATCATTGAATTATATATATATATATATATATATATATAAAAGCACTTAAAATATTTTTCCAACATAGGCTAGTATGCTTATTTTAGGGTGGTCATGGTAATTACAATGTTGGTAAAATTAAAATAATGACTTTTTATTATTTAATCATATATTTTAATTTAAAAAATAAAAAATATTACTAAAATGTATAAAAGTAATTTTTTTTTGACATGAAATAAAATTTTAATTTTAACTAGACAAGTATAATCCATGGGTAAGCACGACGAGTTTAGAATAAATAGAAGACATATAGCACTTATTATTTGTTGTAGCCCTATCTATCCTATAAATAAAGGCAAATAAATTCTATGCATGATACTAATTATTGCCATATTCAGCTATCTTCATGTCGGATTGGAATTTGTTTCAAAACTTGCTTTCCTAATTAAGAAACCGATCCTGATGGGGGAAAAAAGAAAAAAAAAAGAAAAAGAAAACGCCAGCCAAAAAATATTTACACATTAAAAAATTCAGAAATTACACATCCAATATTTTTTGTTTTTGTTTTCTAATATTTATCCTCGAGAGATATATATACCAATAAGGCAAAGTTTTAAAGACGCAGTCAATAAAAAGTAGTAATATTTTATTTTAAAAAATACAGAGTAGTAACATATATTATTATATAATACTTATTAATTAGTAAAAAATACTCATAATTTGTTTTATAATTAAGAATTAGTATTTAAAAAATTCAAACTCAGTTTTTTATTAGAATATTTAATTTATTTTTATTAATATAGATATTAATATTTAAAAAATTAAACTAATAAACAGATTTTTTGCACCAGGGAGCCGAAATCCCAATGACTAATACATCGAATGCTGAGGCAAAGATTAAATAGATGACTCTACCAAGCAAGCAAACTTCATTTTTATCATTCAAAAAGAATCGAATCTAAAAGAAATAGTTAAGGTTCATAAACCCTTATCCATCTATGTCAATTCACGTGTTAATATACATTTTAATATCTATTAATAATACATGCACTAGTCAATATAAATTGAATGGACATTATATAATTAATATTAATATCAACTCTACACCCGCTTGAATATGAAGTTATGATGATAATGAATTGATGATAAGGGTATGTAGGGTTTTTCATTTTTCTCAATTATTGATGCCTTTTGTGGTCATCATTTTCGAATTCGGAAATGAGGAAGGTGCTGCGTGCCTTTTTCACAATCCGATGACTAATAATTATGAACCTCAAAAAGTTCTTTAGGAATTGATATAAAGAAGAAAAGATTCCTTATACGATCAGAAAATTGAGAATAAAAATGGGATCGATTGTCCTTTTTTGCATTCAAATCTTCATAAAGTGAAGTTAAACGTGATGCGCGATTCCATATCCAAAAATTCTTTGAGGTGAAAACGAAAAAAAGATACCGAATAATAACAATGATGAATTGATGATAGTAAAGTTAGAGTAAGAGCTTGTTCCTCGAACTTGAACTAAAAAGCAAAAATTATCGATAAAGTTCCACCACTCTCATCTTCCATAGCTTCAAATATATTTCAATAGTTAAGAGTTGCAATAATGCTAATGATAAAAAGAAAAAAATGTGTTTATAGACTATAGTCCTCGATTTTATTTTTTAGAATTTAATTTTAATACACAAATAATTCGATAAAAAAGGATGAAATTTGAAAATTATATAGCAGAAATAATATATATATAAAATAAGAAAACACAAATAATTAAAAATTCCAAGCTAAATAAGTTGAGCTGTCTCTCTTAGCAGATATACACTACTGTTGGCAACTATTTTGGCTTTTGGATGGTTTAAAGAGCCAATGCATTTTTGTGCTCTTAAAATTAAATTGGAGGCAAATTATAACTACAATTATATATATATATATATATATATATATATA
>JASCZI010031562.1:0-16385 GCA_036250425.1 Stylosanthes scabra
CTCAAACTTTTGGTGGTTGTTTATCAACTCCACAATGGTTGTCATTCATCAAAACCTAATCATAAAAACCTTGCATGCATATTGTAACATGGTTTACAATCACCACACTCTCTCTCTCTCGTTTCTCTCTTTCCTTCTCTCGTTCCTTTCATTGTTTCCTTTCTTCGGAAAGGAAGAAATGAAATGGAATTAGGGACAAAGTCCCTATTATAGTGCCATGGTCCATTAATGCCATTTTGGTAATTTCGCGGTTTGGTCTGGTTCTGGCCAAACGTTTAGCGAAAGTGTTCGTTTTCGCGCACTAATTGTATGTTGTACTCGTTTTCTCACTCTTATTCTCGCCTCGTTACGCTATCGTCGACACGAAGCCGGTTCGATCGGCTCGGCTAACGATACGGGGTATTATAACAAATCCGGGCTCATCCGTGCATCTAAAGGTTGCTAGATCTCCAGACTTTGAGCAAGAATCCCGGAGGCCAGGCTCAGTAAATTGGTGCATCTTTAGAGGATTTATGTGTGCTTAGATGCATGCAAGAAAAGCTGGCAACACTGCAGGCCTTTCATACACCTCAATGGTTGCTTCCTCAAAACACCAACAGGGGGCAATTACTTACAGTTGTAGGGTGGGATCTGAATGACCAAATGCTCCCCATTGCCTACGTTGTGGTGGAGTTAGAGAACAAAGAGTCTTGGGTGTGGTTTCTAGAACATCTCGTTGATGATCTTGGGCATGAAAGGGCAAGGAGGGCAACATTTATGTCCGACCAGTAGAAGGTAAATCCCTACATTTGTCTCCCCATTTGTTGATAAGGAATAAAATATGTTAGCATGATTATAGTTTTCCTGGTGAGGGTTGAGTTATTTTAGTGTTTAAGTGTTGGCTTAATAACCTATTTGAATCTGTTTATCGTTGATGTATCATTCTGTTTTTTAATTTGGAGAAACATTGTTGTGTGATGGATGCAGGGTTTGCTACCAGCTATAGAAACTGTGATACCTAGCGTTGACAATCAATTTTGTGTGAGGCATCTTTACAATAACTTCCGCAAGAAGTTTCCTTGTCTGTTCCTGAAGGGCATGATGTGGAGTTGTGCCAAAGCTAGCCACTGGAAAGATTGGGAGAAAGAGATGAGGGAGATCAGGTTGGTGCACTTGGAGGCATTCAAGCATTTAAATGCCATTCCGCCAAGGTACTGGTCCCGATCTCGATTTACTTATCGCTCAAAGGTTGAGACTTTGCTTAACAACTTGGCAGAAAGCTTCAATGGGGCAATAGTTCACTCTAGAGAGAAGCCAATTCTTACTATGCTTGAGGACATTAGAGTTTATATCATGACTAGGTAGCCTGAGAATAGGGCACTCATAGAGAAGTGGGAGGGTTCAGTGTTGCCTAGGAGAAGAAAAAAAATAGAGAGAAGGGCTAGATCTACTGGGCAGTGGCGACCATCTTGGTCATCTCCTCAATCCTATGAGGTTAGGAAAGACACCCTCAAGTATGTGGTGGACTTGGGTGCAAAAGAGTGTAGCTGCCATAGATTTCAGCTGAGTGGCATACCTTGAACTCATGCTATTGTTAGTCACGTAGCACGGATACTCAAGAGGGGGGGTGAATTGAGTATCTCAACAATAATGAATAATTTTTGCGGAAACGTAAATATCTAAGAATAATGAACAACACAAGTGCTTATACTAGTATTTTTCCAAGGGACTAAGTCAATTCCTAGCCACTTATAAGGAGCTTGTAGTTTCCAAGAACACTTGATATAGATTTAAAAGACTTGAAATTAAATAACTCAAGTATTTTTGCTTAGTATTTTTCCGAGGACTTAAGCCACTTCTTAAGTACTTATAGGGAGCTCTTACTTAGCAAAGATGCTTGTGAAAATAAATAACGGAATTGTAAAAGATAAGGGATAAAGATTGATACACAAGATTTATAGTGGTTCCGCGTAATTTCACCTACGTCCACTCTTTCTCAATCGCTATTGAGAAGTTCCACTATTATCAAGCTTCAATGGTGCTTGAAAAACCTTTTATAATCTTGAGTCTAAGATTATAACACCTCACGACTTCTCACAACAGGCCACTCCACTCGAAGTATTCCCAACTTCAAGAATTTCCTTGAGTGCTTATCTAAATCGAATATAGTGTTTGTATCTCTCAAGTCTAACAATAAGAGAACCAATCTCTTATCATACAAACCAACAAAATGATTTTTGGAAGCTCTCTAACAAGAGTTGATATTACAAATTGAAGAACTATGAACCCTTGTGTATCTCTCAAATTAGTGCATAAAACACTTTGAAATTGATATAGAAATCAAGTATAATAACAAGAAGGTTTGGAGCAAGTGTTGTGTATTGAAATGAGCTCAAAACCATCTATTTATAGATGCTCAAAGGTTTTGGAACGTTGGGTGTGAATGGTATAGGTTGAAGCCAAAAAGTCAAACTAGCCGTTATGAAAATTTTGAATTTTTTACTATCGACTTTTACTGTATTTTTGCGGTGAAAAATAAATGTCAACTATAGACATATATATACCAATCTGAAGCTCTGGATGTTAGCTTTTTAATGCAACAAGAACCACATCATTTGGACCTCTGTAGCTCAAGTTATCATCACTTTAGTGCACAAAGGTCAAGTTTAACAGCATGCACTAAGCTTTAAAACAGCTAACAAGTTATAAAACTTTTTACGGCCATAGTTTTCGAAAAACCTTTTCTTTAAAAATATTTTCTTGCGTGTGTGTGAGAGAGATAATAAACTTTGGTTCTTGACAAGAAGTTTACCTAAATCCTAAGATACTAAACCATCTTCAAAGCTTGCGGACTCGTCTTCTTGTCTTGTTGTTTGCTTTCGAAATTATATCTTGAATCCTTCGATGCTTGTCCTCAATTCCATTATGGTTGTCATTCATCAAAACCTAATCATAAAAATCTTGCATGCATATTGTAATATGGTTTACAACTATTGCCTGCATTAACTTCAAGTCTTTGGACATTGATAACTATGTTGATGATTACTACAAAAGAGAGGCTTATGTAAAGTGTTATGAATCTGTTGTGCACCCGTTGAATGGCCCTGATTTATGGGATAGAACAGACTATGATGACATCATGCCACCCCCATTTAGAACACCTTCTCATAGGCCAACCAAAAAAAGAAGAAGATGACCTCCTGAGGAAGAAGGCAGCAGCCAGAACCACCTATCTAGAGTTAGCCAGATTCAAAGATGTTCCAACTATGGGGCGGCTGGCCACAAAAAAAGAGAATGCCCTAAACCAGTAACTAGGGTAAGAGTTTTATTATTATAATTTCTGTACTTTTGGTTATGCTAACAAGCTTTTTTTTTCTTTTAATGATTCTGTTTTGTAGTCCTTTTCTATTAGGAATGGTAAGGGTAAACAAGTTGAGAAGCAGGGTTCCAAGTCCACTCAGGGAGGCAGAAAGAGATCATCATCTCAACCTCCACCAGAATCACACAAGAGGAAGAAGCTAACAAAAGCATCATCATCACAACCTCAGCCCATATGCAAGCCTGTTGGGCCAGGATCTGCTAGAGTTGGGCCCAAAAGGAAGCCCACAGCTACTCCATCTGCTATTAAGCCTGCCCAGCCCAAAAAGCAGCCCACAACCAAGGCCTCATCATCAAACAGCAAGCCATCAAGCCAACCAACTCACAAAAAAGCCTCAAAGTCCACTAAGCCCACATCAAGTTCACAACCAATTGGAAAGAGGGCACAATTCTCAGCCACCAACTATGGGAATCCTCATGTGTCTCCACAAAAGCATAGGCTCATGGCAAGACTGCCCCCAAGGAATTGGGGAAATATATAAATTACATTGTGGATGAATGTGTGCACTTTTTTTTTGTAATTGCCCTTTTTATTTGAACTATTTCACTTGTTAAGTAATGGGGCAATGTTAAATATATGTGTTATTTTGTGTTGGTTGTTCTGGATTATGTAGAAAAAAAAAGGGGATTAGAAACTGCTGCAAATTGTGATCTTCTGTGAACATTTTGGTTCAGGGTTCAGCATTAGAAACTGCCTATGCTGCTTATTTTTTGTTTTGAGGTAGTATATGGCATAAACATCTTTATGCATCCTTTAAGGGATTACACACTATTGTAATTGGCATGGACCATCTCTTTTTTTGTAATGACATTGTGATACCATGTTGTTATGCTATTGTTGCTTATTGTTATGTTATACTTATTGTGTAATTATGTTATATGTAGCTGCACAGTTTCAAACTTCATTTGGTTATAAAGTGCCTATTATTAATCTGCCACTTCATTTGGTTATAAAGTGCCTATTATTAATCTGCCACTTAGAGAGCTAATTCCTCATTCATAGTTGATTTTATAAGCAACTTCATTCATTCAGTTATACCAATTCCATATGCAAATTCATCCATTCATTACTGATTTCATAAGCAAAATCACTACAACAAAAGTGCATCTTCATGCAATACATAGTTAAACACTGCATCTTCCTAAACCCTTCAAAACAACACCCTAAACACTATCACCTAAACTAAACCCAGCAGCATCATACCCTGAGCCTTTAAGCCAACATTTAGGGGCATAACATACTGTGACTACTTGCAGAATTGTGCAACCATAAAATCAGCAGCAACATGCACTCAATTATCCCAACAACAGCAGCAGCCTTCATCTTCATCTCAGCTTCCTTAACCTTCAGTTTCAGGCTCCCAACCTTCTTCCTGAGCTTGACCTTCTTAGCGTCTTCTTCCTCATATACCGAGTCTGCCCAAACAAAAAAGTTGCAGCCTTCCTTCACCTAAAACCATTCCACCAACGATTTCAATAAGCCACATACACTAAACCGCACCCTCAACAGAGCCCGCTAGATAAACAGAACCCACTATGTAATGAGAAAAATATTCAATCAACAGATCAATACACACATCTAAACGAATTACCTGATAATTCGCGCAGTCCCAAAATCTCCTTCCAGGATTTTCCTTCGTGCGGGATACTCTCAGCACCGGTTTGATTCCATGTTTGCAGAGAAGTGTATTCCTTTCAGAGCTTGGGTGGCTACAATGCGAAGCCCTCGAATTCGAGCTATGGGAAGCCATGGAATATGGGCACCGCCATCGACGGAACCCTAACGGAGCGCTTTCGGCGGAGGAGTCCTCTTTACCTTCTGAAGAGATTCTTCCGCACCCCCTTCTCTCTTTAAAAAAAATAAATATCTTTTATTTCTTAACAAACGTTCACTAATAAATAACTACCGAGGGACAATTTTGTCAATTCATTCATTTTGAAAAAAATTTAAACATTTGTGACTTCTTCTTGGCATAAATAATCATTGTGACAAAATTGATTTTCCAGTAAAACCATTGTGACTAAAATCGTAGTTATTCCTATTTTTTATATATAACATCTTCAAATTATCAAATTATATATACGAGAATAATATTTCTTTATGTGATTTGTTATCCAAATTACCATATCAATAATTTTATGTGAACAAGTGGTTTTAGCCAATCAAGTCCTCTATGTTAAATAAAAGACTATTTCGATGTCAAATAAAACTTTATTTATGTGCAAGCTTTTATATTATTTGACACGGAAATAATATTCTATTTATGATAGAAATAAATCACTTGATTGAACTTGGTTAACCAAAACCACTTATTCAAATAGCATTATCCTTACTATATATCCTCACTATTCTAATTTTTGGTATAAAAAAAATTAATATCTCCGCAGCCAGGGTTTGATCTTGGAAATTCTAACCATGAATTTTCCAAAGTGCTACTGCGGATTTTATGTTACAGAGATGCAAAATAAATTCACTCAAACTTACTTAGCCAGCTGTCCTTGATGAATTTTAATAATAAATAAAGTAGTCTAGTCAATCAAATAGTAAATTAATGATTAGTGATTTATGAATTAATATCATTGGAGCGACAATAAAAAACCTAGCAATTTTCATTTGCATCATATTAATGCCCGGAATGCTAGAGTAGCACTATTGGATAAATTAAAAGCAGACAAATCCTAATTAAAAAGCACTCTGAAGTATGAGATCTTTTTATTGCATTTTGTTTTTGAGAATATGATATAAAAAAAATTGACAAAAAATTAATATTTTTATATTTTATTTAATGATAAATTAAATATAAGATAAAAACAAATGATAAAAAAAATTATTTATCATTTTTACTTCACATAAATTTAAAATGAAAAATAAAATAGTAAATAATGTAAGTATCAAAAATTGATAGTTAGAAAAAAAAAAAAATTATGTCTCTATTTAATGTATTTGTCTCCTTTCTAATAAAAAAATACAAAATAAACCACTTTTCAGAATATAATATTTGTCTCATATATTAAATATAATTTTGTGTTTGTATATTCATGTATCGGTATCTTATGCTTGTAAACAATTCAGTGAGTCTATTCACTAATTTTGTGTTTGTATATTTATATATATTCATATCTCTTATAAACGTAGAATTATTTCATGTGTTTAAAATATATAAAATAATAATAATAATAATAATAATAATAATAATACACCGAGAATACTATATTTTATAACAAAATATTGCACTTTATTTTCATATATTAGAAAGAAAAAAAGTATAAATAAAGACAAAAAGTAAAAAAAAAATAAATTATACGGAATTGGGTTAATCCCTTGATGGCTTGATCAACCTCGTTACCACTGATGGAGTCCAGAAATCACGACAGAAGAAATGGAACCAAATGCAATGGAGAGTCATCCCAATTCCCACATCCATGATCCAACTCATTTGGGATATTCGTAATAATAATTAAAAGTAAATTAAATGACAAAAAGTTTTCCGCAGCCAGGATTTGAACCTAGAAATTCAAATATCCGAATTTTCCAAAGTGCTACTGCGGATCTTGTATCAAAGTACTACAAAATAAATTACATAAACGTTATTACTACTTTGCTAGATTACAATAATAAAAGTAGTCTAAGTAATCAAATAGTAACTTAGGATTTATGAATTATTATATCTCGAGTGACAATCGAACCTGGTATTTTTCATTCAGAACGTATTACTAGTTTACTACCTAATCAAAAGAATTGATATATATTTCGTTTGATAATTTAGAATATTAGGTTTTATAAATTAATTCTTTATCTCATAAAATTTAATTTTAAACAATTTAGTCAATATTTTAAAATATTAAAATTCACTTGTCTTTTTTTCTTTTACTAAAGACTCTTGTATCTAATGTTCTAAATTAACTAAAACTTATTTATCATTTTTTTCCTTAGATAATAAATTCTTTAATTCTTTACTTTTACATGGATTAATAAAGTAATTATTATGAATTATTAGTAAATGTCCTAACAAATTGATACAGAAACAATTTAGTAATATTTTTTTGGGAAAAGTATGTTTTATGCCATAATAGTATGTGGTGAAAATCTGGTTTGCCACAATCGTTTATTTATTCTCAAAAGTGCCAAAAACGATCCATATTTTATCAAAAAAACATAATTACCATTTTGCCCCTGAGGCAGTTATTGTTTGTTAATGTTAGTTGATAGAATTATAATTTTATTTGTTATTTATTTATAAAGAGGAAATTGGTAACCCCTAAAATCCATTGCTCGAAACACAAACTCTAAAAAACCGAGAATCACATGGAAACCTAATGTTGTTGAAAGAGGAACCCTAAATCCCCAAATCCATGTTGAAAGAGGAACCCTAAATCCCCAAATCTCTAAGATCACCGAAAACGAAGAATCGACAATCCGTCAACCGTGGGCAAACGGCAGTGTTGTTGGAGGCGTTCAGGAAAGGGTTAGCTGGAATGGCTTCTGAAAGTTCGCGTGGGTCGAGGGCAAGTCAGAGCACCGAAAGCACGCATAGGACAATGCTATTATGCCATCACGGAGAACGCCCAGTTTTGAGAGTCTCAGGAACCAAGGAAAATCCTGGTAGGCAATTCTGGGGCTGTGTCCGTTACGCGGTAAGTAACTTGCGATTGCATTCTGGTTTTGGTGAATCTGGGTTTTGGGGGAATCTTTCTGACGTAGTTTTTTTTCAGGTTAAGGAACAGTGCGAATTTTTTGAGTGGGCCGATAAGGTGCAAGCAGAGGAGGACCCAGAGAAGGCAAGGATGAAGAAGAAGGTGTCCTCCCTGAAAACTAGGTTGAGGGCTTGCGAAATGAGGTTGAAGATTGCTGTCTTTGTTGGTATGTTTGGGTGGATTCTGGCTTTTAGCTTTTGGTGGCAGAATTCTGGTGGAAGACTTCATCATCAATGGCTGCTGTGATTCTGGGTTGAATGGGCTATTGTTGTAGATCCTAGGGTTTAGGGTTGCAGCTGAGGCTATTGCTAGATGATAATGAGGGTTGTAATTGAGGGAGAAGTTAGTGTTAGAGCGAGGTGTGGGGTTTGTTTGGTAACCCGTGTTGATTTTACTGTAATGGTTTGCTGCAATGAGGAAGAAAATGCAATTTGCCTAAGTTGATTTGGCCTGTTTTTTATGTTGTCTCTATAGTGTGCTATTGGATAGTGTTATAAACTGCAAGCATTTGGCTGCAGCTATGCACAAAATGGATTTGAAATTTTCATTCGAAAACATTACAAAGATAGCAAAATGAACTTGTGTAAACAACTATATATAGTAGGCAGAGGTGCATATTGAAACCTGTTCTGGAAATTATTATAGACTCAGGAAACTTGTTACATGCATAATCTTGTAAAACACATGACTAAGATAGCAACATGCACTTGTCTAAACTACCATGTGCATACCCTGTTATGCATGAATCTGCATAAGCTTGCCAACGAAAATACCATTCAAAATGGGGGCAAATCCATGAATTGAATAAAACCTAATAAATTGCCTTTAAATAGAAACCACCATAAGTGATTAAGTTATCATACAAGGAAGCACCATATTACATAGATGGTGTCCAACATAAAAGGAAGCACCATATTGCCATGTCAACATAAAAGGCTACCATATTACATAGATGGTGTCCAAGGAAGCACCCAAAAAACAAACATACCATGCAAGCCAATAGGTTTCTCTGTTTTCAGCCAATAGGCTACCATACTACACCCTCATATTTCCTAAGCAGCTCTCTGTTTTCAGCCCATCTTGTCATCAGGTACACCCTAATATCCTCACACATTGTATATATAGGCTTCTCCCTAGGTAACAATATTGCACTGTTGAAGCTCTCAGCCAAATTATTAACCAAGGTCTCACATTTGGAGTGGAAATTGAATCTAGACCTAGACCAGAACCTAGGGGGTATGGCGTTGAGATACCTGAAAGCACCCTCATCGATCAACCGAATTTCCCTCATCTCCTTCTCCCATTCTCTCCACCAAGAAGCCTTGGCACACTTCCACATCATCCCTTTGAGGTGCAGACCTGGGTGCTTCTTCCAAAAATTATTGTATAAATGACGAACACAGAACCTCACATCTATGCCTTGTATCACCTCTTCAATGGCTGGCACCAAACCCTGCAATTCCACAACCAGCACACACAAATCATTCACTGCAATAACAAAAGCCGAATAGCAATGAAGGTTGATCTGCCGGCTCTCTCCAAATCCAAGTCTTCAACCAGATGAGAAAGGAACCAAACCCATGACGACTTGTTCTCTGACTCCAAAACAGCATATGCTATCGATAGCATCTGGTCATTGGGATCCCAACCTACTGCAGTTAGAAGCTGCCCTCCGTGTGGAGTCTTCAAAAAGCATCCGTCAAGGTGAATAAATGGCCTACAATGCTGCCATGCCTTCTTGCAAGCATCAAGGCATATGTATATTCGTTCGAATATGCACCAGTTGACCATATTCGAGGTCTGAGTCTCTTGCTCAAAATCTGGTGATCTGGAAACCTTTAGGTGAACAGAACTGCCGGGGTTTGAACGGAGCAACTTCGCTGCATAATCTGCCAAGCGTTTGTATTGCTCTGTATATGTTTCTTGAATCTCATCCAGGGCATTTTGCCTCGTCCTGGCAGCCATTGATGTTGAAACCGTGAGGTTCCATTTCCTGTCGGCCTTAGCGATAAGATCCTTAATCTTTACTTTCGGGTTATTCTGAACCTTCTTCTTAAACTCTTTACCAAGCCACTTCGCCTTCAAGATGCCAACCCTCTGTACTTGAGCACAACTGTGGCCCACCTTTGCACTCCTAAGCTGCCAGGTATCTTCTCCACTCAATCTCACGCAATACAACCTGAAGGGACATCCATCTTGACAATTTACAATTACCCGCTTACGATCAACCTTTTGGAACTTGATTCCCCTCTTGGTGTACACTGCATGTCATATCACTGCATCTTTGAAATCATCCTTTGTGCCATACACAGTCCCTGGTTCCCAGTTATAACATGCCATGTTTTCCAGTTTTCTGTGAACTGGGAATACCAAAGTCTCACCCTCCTCTGCATCCCCTCCTCCCACTTCATACCCCCCCTCGATCTCATCGCTGTCCTCCCCATCATCTTGGAATTCTTCGTTCACAACCCCTTTCCCTTTCTGATCAGCACCCTTCTTGCCAGCATCTGTTTGGCCCCCAAAGAAGTTATCATCCACATCTAATTCTTCTTCACTATCAGTGAACTGAATATCATCCACACTACTCAGCATCATCGTTGTCCTCATCTCCACTGCCATCTCCCTCGGAGGATGCTACCCCTGCCACATCCTCTTCATTCTGCACAACATTAGGTTCAGCAGCAACCTGTCCCTCCTCATGTGGGGCAGCATCTTCATTTCCAGCCCCCTCTTCAACGTTAGGGCCAACTTCAGCCCCACCAGCATTCCCATTTTCATTTTCATTTTCACCCAACGGGACAACTTCTTCAGCTCCCCCATCCCCATTTTCATCATTAGGGGCAGCATCTTCCCCAACAACTTCCTCATTCTGGATATTAGCCTCATCTTGCCCATTAGGGAGATTGGCTTCAGCCCCGTCTTTCGCATTTTGCCCACCTTCAAAGGGTGCATCATCAGCTTCTCTTGCCAGAACACCCCCGACGTCAATATATCCAATTTCGGGGAACCCTTCTTCAGGGTTATCTTCGTGGACAACAAATAGTTCCACATTCCTCCTCTGTTCTGCGATCCTGGCCATGTCAAGAGCATCTTTGTCATTCAACAACATCCTAAGCCCAATGGAAAAGTCTTCAATCGCAGGATCCTTGTACCACAACGCAGCAACATCCTCATCTCCAAGCCTCCGAACCTGTTCATCCGCCTCAAACATACTCCAGAAATCAGTATCAGCGTCTGCAATCGTCAGCTCCTCACCTCCAACATACCTCATTACCCCCATCAACATATCCAAAATGTCCCCGATGATATAGGAATATATCGAAGTACACCATTCTCAGCTTTCACAGTGTCACCTGAAACGAATAAACCCTAACTATTAACACACTAACGCACATTCAACAATGTTGCAAAGCCTGATGCATGTTATACTCAATCACACCACAAAATCGAAGTTGAAAGTCTCTATTATGGAGATTCTCGAACTTACCTTCCACGGTTGAAGTTGTGTTGTGCCCGATGTTAGAACGAGCTCCCCCAAGCGTCTTTCCTAGGCCACACTTCCTTCACAGCGCCGCCTTCTATGATTCTGTGCTCCGGTTGCCTCGTCGTCGAACCTCCGCCGTCAACCACTCGAGGTTAGGGCGCCATAAGCTCTCTCAACTCTCCCCTCTTCGATAGTGCTGAATCATGTGTGTGTGTGTTTCGCGGGAAGAGAAACGTCTTCATTAAGGGGAAGGGTATTTCGGTCATCACACTTTAAAGCTGGTGACTTTAATGTAAAATTAAAACTGACATGGCAATCTTGAGAATAATTAAACGATTGTGGCAGACCAGATTTTCACCACATACTATTATGGCATAAAACATACTTTTCCCTATTTTTTTTCTTCAAAATAATAGAATACTTGATTTCTTATTTAAAGTGAGTAGTATTATCATTCTAGAATTTGATAATAATCTTTTGTATATAACTTCTTCAAATTACCAAATATCCTTATTATTTTATTTCTCTTGAGAAATAGTTAATACAAATTGAGAATAATTCGGTAATAATATATATATAGGCTAGGAGAATAATACAATAAATCTAGGCAACCAAGTATTTTTATCAACCAAGTCATCCAGATCCACACGTTTTTCACATTAATTTTCTTTTCAACGCAAAGCAGAAGAAGACGCACAAAGCAGAAGAAGACGACGTCAACGATGGCAACAACGATGACGAAGAAAAAGAGAAGAAGGAGAAGACGATGACCACGATGATGACCACGACAATAGCAGCGACAACGACGACAGCCGGCGGCAATGAGGATGAAGAAACATTGGCAGTGGAGAAGAAGAGCAAGAAAAAGAAAGATAACAAAGTGGAGAAGAAAATGAAGGATAATGACGAGGAGGAGGAGGAGGAAGAGGAATCAGCTTCTCCTTTTCAAAGAAATCCAGTTCTATTTTTCAACGAAATATAATTCATTTTTTGCAATGAAATCCGATTCAGTTTTTCGACAAAATCAATTTCGTTTTTCCTTCAAAAACAGGTTCATTTTTTTTAAAGAAACAACGAAGGAGGAGAAAAAAGAAGAAGAACGTAGCAGTGAAGAAGAGGAGGATGAGGAATCCGGTTCTCATTTTCAAAGAAAATCCGGTTTTGTTTTTCAAAGAAATCCGATACTGTTTTTCAAAGAAAAAGAAGAAGAAGAACATCAACAACATCGTCACTACCAACAACAACAACGTAACATAGGAGGAGAATGAGGCGAAAGATGAGGAGGAAGAAGAAGAAAAAATGGAAGATGAGGAGGAAGAAGAAGATTATGACAATAGTGGCATAGGGACGACAAAGGCGACGGCGGCGACAGCGATGACAATGACGGTGGTGGCAGCAACGGCGACGGCAGTGGTGACATTGTAGCAAAGAAGAAGAAGAAGGAGGAGGAGGGGGAGGAGAAGCAATTGCAGAATTGGGGAAGAGGAAGCACGCACGTGTTTTAATGCACTGTTAGTGAGAGTGGGTTTAAAATACTTGGTTGGACTTGGTTTGTAAAATAGGTGTATGTATAGCATTATTGGAGAATAATATTGCTACTCTTGAAATTTGATAATACCACTTGTCTTTATGTGATTTATCTAAATTACTACATATCTCACTATTTTATTTTATTTTTTGGTATGAAAAATCACTTATTGAGGACCAAATAAAAAGAAAAATAATAATTCTAGATGTACACCTATTTTGCTAAACTAAGTTATTTATTCTATATCAAATAAAAGACTATTTCAATATCAAATGAAAGTTTATTCCAATACTATTTTTTAATTATTTGATGCCGAAATATTTTTATATTTAGTACAAAAATAAATAATTTAATTAAACTTGGTTGGCTAAAATAATGTACATATAGCCAAGATTTGAACCTGGAAATTCTAATCGTGAATTTTCCAAATTGCTACTACAGATCTTATGTCAAAATGTTGCAAAATAAAATTCATAACCGTTACTTATCTAGTGGAAAATTTTCATGAATAAAATAAAATAAAACTTTATTTTTTAAAAAACATTAACAAAACTTTAATTACGGATATCCAATTTTTTTTTGCTAGGTACCCTCATGTTCGCCCAACTAATGGGCTAAAATGCATCTTAGCCACACTAATAGGCGAACTTGGTATTTAATTTCGAAATTAACACCAAGTTCGCCATATATAGGCGGATTTCAGCATGTTAGCTGCATTGATAGGCGAACTTGGTGGCTCAACACCAAGTTAGTCTATTAGTTGGGCGAACTTCATGTTAAAAGCCACATAAATTGGTGAACTTGGTGCACGGCCACTCTATAAATACCAGCCTCCCTATTGTTGCTCGTCACTCCTTCACCACTTCTCATTTCCCACCACTAAAATACTCTCTTCTCTCTCTAACATTTAGTATATATATTTATATTTTTTTTTCATTTCTATGGATGATGGAATATTAGTTGCAATATATTATGCTGGTCAAATAAGAAAAGATCGGAATGGGAATGATGTGTTTAGTTGTTCTCAACCGGTATTCGTTCGCTGGCCTAACAAAGAGATCGGTTTGCAGCAACTAAAAGCTTTTATTTTGCCTTCCGTTGGACAGGGCGAAACAAAACAAGTCCAGAAAGTTTATTACAGATATCCGCATGAGGTGGACGGAACCTTTTGCTTCAAGAGGTATTAATATATTCACTACGTTGACGTGTTAAATAATTGTGGATGCTTCAATTTTGAATAGTTGTGTCATGTATTTAATTTCGCAGATTCCGTTTACGCGACGATGCGGATGTTGCGCTAATCCGCGAATGGCACCTACATCTAGCTGTTATGCCTTTGTTAGAGCTATATGTGCTTCTGATCGACGAGGGGAATAACTCAGAGGCTAACTTGCAATTTGGCGGGGGCAGAAGGAAACATCAGGCGATTAATGTTAGATCTTAACAGGCAGCCCGAGGGAAGTAGCGAGGGTTCCATCCCATTTTCAAATCAACCAGTGGTGGATGTGGTCGATAGTCATGATGAATCCGTGGTTGGAGATCCAACCACACATCCTTATCTGCTTAATAATGATTCTGATAATGATGATGTGAAAAATGAGCCGGCGGTTTTGCCTCAGGAGGAGGAGGAGGATGACGAAGAAGAATAAGAAGACGTGCAAGGGATCAACTACTTCGGACAGACGCAACCCGCATATGCACAGCCAGTAATTAGTCGACCATATGATCATCCTGGCCACTTCAGAACGCTCAACCTGGGTGCAATGGATCCAGGTTCTCAGGGGTTTCAAGGTGGTCCTGATGATGATCCGGTGGATGAGTTTGAAATTGGCCAAGAATTTGAAGACAAAGAAGCTGCTGTGATGGTTGTAAAGACGTACAGCATAAGAAGATCAGTTTAGTACAAGATCCTAGAGAGTGATAGGTTGAAGTATGCAGTGCAATGTGCCCAATTTGGCCCGGTTTGTCGGTGGAGCATCCGCATATCCTATCGCAGAAAACAGGAAAAATGGGAAGTTAGGAGATACAACGGTCCGCACTGTTGTGTCCAAACCTCAGCACGGCAACACCATCGTAGGCTGGACTCGAAGCTTATAACTGAGGCGATATTTTCAATGGTTCAAGCCGATCCGAGCATAAGCATAAGAGTCTTGCAGGGTTCCGTAGAGACACACTTTGGGTATAAAGCTTCATACAGAAAGGTGTGGCTCGGAAAACAAAAAGTCATTGCAAAGATTTATGGTGATTGGGAGAAGTCATACAATGAGCTTCCGAGGTGGTTATTTGCCATGCAGATGTACTTTTCAGATATGTCGTCTTTATTAGATAAACTGTTGAAATAAACAAAGAATCAACCTAGCCAACCCAAAAATCCACTATAAGTCCCAACTGACATGCGTAACTAATATGATGTTGATCATTGAAAAAATAAAGTGCACATTGCACAAACACAGATATAGGCATAGGCAATGCAATAAAACTTAACTACTAGAAAAATTATCTAATAAAAAATAGACTTATTACTAAAAAAAACTATCTAAAGCAACTAACACAGACATAGGCAAATTAATATAACTTAATTATGTATAAACATACATCATAATAAAGACAATTTAAAAATCTAATAACATAACTAAGTTTACTACCAAAAATAACTAATTAGAGTTGACCAGTTACTATAAATAAAACCACATTATGCAACTAATTACGTAGCAATTCTAATTTAAAAATCACAAAAAAGTTACTATTACTATCACAACCTAAATAAAACATAACAACCACAAAACAAATTAACCACTTAAATAAATTAATAGAGGCAAACTAAACTAATTACGTAATAAATAGAGGCAAATTAAACTAATTACATACTAACACTAATTTAAAAATCGCAGTACAACTACTTAAATAAATACTATTACAATCTAATTAATATATACGGCAAACTTGGTGTTGATTTTTAAATTAAACACCAAATTCGCCTATTAATGTGGCTAAGATCCATTTTAGCTCATTAGTTTGGCGAACATGAGGGTTATGGGGAAAAAATGGATCTCTATAATTAAAGTCTAGTTAAATTTTTTTAAGAAATAAAGTTTTTTTTATTTTATTCGTGAAAATTTTTCCCTTATCTAGTTGTGTCCTCGTTGAATTTTGATAATAAAGTAGTCTAGTTAATCAAATAGTAATTTAGTGATTTATGAATTAATATCTTTGGGGTGTGTAACATCCTTGTTAACAAAGCACCTATAAGTACTAAGCTAACTAGGATGTTATGCTTTAGTCATTATCTTTGTTAGTTAAAAGCCTGTAATAGTAAAACTA
>JASCZI010031569.1:0-10098 GCA_036250425.1 Stylosanthes scabra
GAACGATATCCACTCATAGAGTGATACTACTTGATCCGGTTCACTTGCCGGAATCGCTCTTGTGTTTAAGAAAAAGAAAGAGGAAGGTTTTCGAGCGATCAAAAAGTACGCGTGGGGTTGTCCTGTTACTACTCTATGTTGATGATATGATCATTACTGGTGATGATATTGATGGTATTGCTGATCTTAAAGCTTCCCTTCATGAGAATTTTAAGATGAAAGATCTTGGCGCTCTCAGTTATTTTCTTGGGCTTGAGGTCTTATCCACAGATGACGGGATTTATCTCTCTCAAGCGAAGTATGCCTCGGATCTTCTTGCTCGAGCCGGCATTACAGATAATCGCACTGAGTCTACTCCTCTTAAGACTAATGTTCGGCTCACTCCTATGGATGGTACTGTTTTGGATAATCCTACTCTCTATCGACAGTTAGTTGGCAGTCTCGTTTACTTAACTGTTACTCGCCCAGACATTACCTATCCAGTTCATGTTCTTAGCCAGTTCTTATCGGCTCCTCGTACTACTCATTATGCGGCAGTTCTTCGCATTCTTCGCTATGTCAAGGGCACTCTATTTCATGGCCTTCACTTCTCTGCAAATTCCACTTTAACCCTTCAGGCATACTCTGATGCTGATTGGGCTGGAGATCCTACTGATCGTCGTTCTACTACTGGTTATTGTTTGTTTCTTGGCGATTCTCTCATTTCCTGGAGAGCCAAGAAGCAAACATTTACTGCGCGATCCAGTACTGAAGCTGAATACCGTGCTCTTGCTGATACAACTGCCGAGTTGGGTGCTACTACTGGTTATTGTTTGTTTCTTGGCTTCTTGAAGAGTTGGGTGCTCCTCAATCTTCCCCGATTGTTGTCTTCTGTGACAACCGAAGTGCCATTTAAATCGCTCATAATGATGTTTTCCACGAACGCACTAAACATATTGAGATTGACTGTCATTTTGTCCGGCAACGTCTCCTTATTAATGCTGTTCGTCTCATAGCTGTTGGCACTCTGGATCAAACTGCTGATCTCTTCACTAAAGCTCATCATCCTACTCGATTTCAAACTCTGGTATCCAAACTCAAGATGGCATCTCTTGCTCTCACTTGAATTTGAGGGGAGGATGTTAGAGTATAATTAGGGATTAGAATCAATTAGCATCAGTTAGCATATTATGTGTTTATGATAGAGTATATTTAGGAGTAAATTAGGATCAATTAGTATCATGTGTGATATTATATATTTATTAGTTTAATTTCTTTAGCACCTATAAATACCCCTTTGTACATTGTATATTTCATTATTCAGATTAATACACATCACATTCAGATTACTCTCTCTTGTTTCTAACATTATTCATTAATTGTATGTTTGATTATTTTATTATAGTAAATTTTATTATTCTAGTAACTGATTATTTAATTTAAAAAATCTATAAGTTTATATATAATAATAATAATAATAATAATAATAATAATAATTGGTTTAATGACTAATTTTTTTGTGTGCACATAAGCATTTTTTACTTCACAAATATGTTTTTAATGAGTTTAAAGTTATTTAAAAATTAATGAAAAATCATGCTAAACTCCTTGATCTTTATTATATTTTTTTAAGTAAAATCAAAATTATACATATTATATTTTGTAGAAACTAAAAAAGTTATTTTTTTTAGGTGTTGAGACTATAAATTAACATAGAGTCTAACATATCAATGTTATAATAAATTAATGCTAATATTTTAGTTTGTCATATTTGATGACATTGATGTCCAAGGTATAATTGAAATAACTATTAAAAATAAAAATAAAAGATATTAATAAAAAAATAAAAATATTAATTTAAAATATTAAAGGTATTATTGAAGCTAAGTCTTAACATAATAGAGAAATTTAAAAAAAAATTGTTCATAACTAACAAACAACAATAATAATGACAATATAACGATCATGACAATAAAAGCAACAAAAAATAACAAATATAATAACAGCATTTAGTGGTAGCAATAATAGAATGATTGATAATAATTATGATGTGCCGCATAGGAGACCTCAAGTTCAGTCTCCACATTAATTTCGCTTCCTATTTCAGTCTTTTTTGTACCGATCAAGTGGTTAGTTTAGTAAATCTATCCCTCACTAACTGACAAAAACAAAGTTGGCAACTTATTAGTACAAAGGAATACCATATTCTGCTAAGGTGTGAAATACTGGATAATTTTTTTAAATGATAATTTATTTTAAACACTCAATAATTATTAGAGATGATTCTCATCCATGTGACATAAATTTTTTTCCCATCGAACAATGAAATGAATCTAACAACGATCGAAAAAAGATATTAGATTAGCATATTTTATAGAAAATTAATTTCTACTTTATTATTTTAATAAATATACTATTCATTTTTCATTGTTGATATGTTATATTTAGTTATGCTGTAATCTGTTTTAAAATAATATATTTTCCATGTATTAAATAATTATTAATAATATAATATTAAAATAATTTATGAAAATTCTTTTTATCACTATACTTTATACAAATATGTTCTAAATCCTATTATATGTATCACTAATAAATTTAAATATTTTTCCGCGCGATGCGCGGGTTTTAATCTAGTTAACATTAAATAAGATCATTTTAGGTTGTTTGAGCTGATTTGTTATTGTTTCTCAAATAGTATTGTTCAAAATTTATTAACTAACTATTAATTTATGTTTTTTTTTGGGGACTACTATTAATTTATGTTTATTAACGTTCACCTAAATTTCTTGTTTATAATTATTTTTATGGTACGTACATGTATTTATTTGAAGATAATTCTTTTTGGTGTCTATTTGAAGATAATTTAGTCTTTGATAACTTTATACCTTGACAAATTAATTTAGAAAATTTATTTTATTAATACACTACTATCTAAATCATCTTTTATACACACTAAAAAAATTGATAGGAAGAACGAAGAACCTTAACTGTGATTAACTCTCAAAGTAAATTAATCATCAGCCCCTTATAATAAATTTCAATATATACCAATAGGTCTTTCAAATAAAAGAAAAGTACTAAAATATCCTTACGAAATATAAATGGAATTATAATTAGCTAATAAAACATCTTTTGAAAACTTATGTTTATGAGGTCATATTACTTATTTTCATTCATTTCAGTTACATACCTAAAAAGCCCTAATTATATACTTATGTGAAGACATGTGGATACATAGCGACTCGTGACACGATAGTCACTTATTGAATGCATGGCACATATTATTATACACACTAACCACGTAACAAAAATAGTGAAAATACTAAAAATTTTAGATACTCAAACTAAAATTTTAGTTTTGATCTCCAACTATCAAATAGAGTCTCATTTTATCCTCTTTCAGTGATAATCTCTACAACCAAAAAGTAGACTAAAAGTATTATTATAATACAAAAAATAAATTTAAGTATATATACATTCATGTATTCATATATATTTTTTTACATTTAATAAATTCACGTGCTAAGTGCATAAATAATAAAATTTAGTATAAAAATTTTTAGTACAGAAATAATAAAATTTAGCATATAAAATTTAAGATTACAATTGGATGCATGGATAATGTATGTTACCATAATACAAATATACAATGCTTCTATTCATCAATACGCGTGCGATACATCATACATGAATACATCATTGCTTAGCTTCTTCAAAATCCAAAGCTAGAAGTAGAAAATTCAACTATTTTGTTTATTTTTCTAGACTACAATTGAACAAGTTTGAATTAACGTGAATAGATGAACTGATTTGGATCCCTTGAAAATATTGGAATATTATATGGTTAATATTTTTAATAAAAAAATCAAGAGTTAATTGATGTCAATTCAAATGCAAATAGAGAAAAAAAAAAACGCAAGGAAAAGTTATCGGTTAATATTTGGATTAATCATTAGATGAGTCCTAAAGGATAGTTACTTTTAAATTCATTTTTAAAAGATTTTATTAATAAAATTAGTGTTCTAAAAAGTATAAATTAATCACATTTATTCTTCTACTATTTTATTCATAGTTTTTGTTAGCAATGGATTATACAAAATCTTAATTGATAGCATATAATAACACCTAATATGTTCAATTAGATACTGAAAAATATATTTATGATTATATCAATTTAAGTCACTCTTGAGTTATATTGGGATTATGATTTATAATGGGAGAAATTTACTAAATTGATATATTTTCATAAATATATTTGGTCAATATCTAATTGGACGGTATGTTATCAATTAATTCTCCACATCATCCATCGTTAATAAAAAATTGTTAATCAAGTTACAGAAGAATAAATATGATTAATTTATAATTTTAAAGAATTAATTTGATTGATAAATATTTTCAAAAATAAATTTAGAAAACAACATATCATTTAGGAGCTAAATTAATTTGATTATTAACACGTTAACATTTCTCATAAAAAAGTAATAACTAAAAACTATCTTATTTAACTTAATAATATAAAGTAACATTTCTCAATACATTTAATAACAGAGAAAGTATTGGTAGGCAATATTAGGGAAACAATAAGAGGCCAATATCATTTTTCTTTCTTTTCTCTTTTTTCTTTTACCACTCATTATTTCTCTAATTATACTCATTGGCTCCCTATTAGTCTCGTAACGTTGGTTCCGTAGCATTACTCTTAATAATATTGTTTAATTATTCCAATGGTAACTAAATAATATATAGTAACGTTTTTTTGGTGACAAGTAAAGTAACTTAAAGTTGCTTTAAACTAATTTTTTTTATTTTTAAATGCCTTCTAAATAATTTTTTTGTTAAAGTATATATTTTATCCATAAAGTTTCTTAAAAGTTTTTAAAATACTTTTATGCTTTTTTCAATCTTATCCAAAAAATTTTATATTGAAATCAAATATATTTCGAATAGCTAAATTTTTAAGAATTTTAGAGTTAAGTCAACAATAATGCTTGACAATTAGAAAATAATGACAAAATTTTTTGGTTGGGTTAAGTAAAATTTTTTGGTCAAGTGCTCCTGTTCTTGAGAAAATAAGAGCCATCTTTTTGAGTTACGTAACTCAAAAAATCAAGGAGCTTTTGTTCTCAGTTTTTGAGAGTTGAGAGTGCTTTTAAGAGCTAGCAAGAATAGCTTTTTAGAGCTGGTTCTGACTCCTAAAATATGAAATGACTAATTAATTTTATTTTTTATTAGAAAATCAATTTTACCTTCAATTAATTACATTTAATTTTACATTAATGCAATACATACTAACAAAAGGCCGTTCTAGTAATTTAATACTTTGAAAGGAACTATCAAATACATTTATCAAACGCTATATGTGTGGCTCCTGCTTATTGAGAGTAATTTTAAACAGTTTTACCAAATCACTATATTGAGGCTCTCAGAGAGCTGCTTTTTAAGAATCCAAATAGCTCAACAACTTTTTGAGAGCCGCAGCATTATTAAACCTGACTTGATTATCTTAAAAGTTGTTATTATGAAGTTATTGTTAAATTGATATTGCATTTTTGAAAAATTAACTGTTAAGAATATATTTGATGCAAATTGAAAACTTATGAAATAAAATTGAAACAAAATAAAATTTAATATTTTAAAACTTAAAAAGATATATAATTTGCCCTAATTTTTTCAGTGTAAAAATTCCAATTAATTATTCGATACAGATCTAAATTCAAATAGATATAAAAATTTTTTTTACAATACAAATTTTACACTTTACATCTAAAAAATTAAAATAATATAAAGATATCGACCTATACATACTTCTAATAAAATTTATATTTTTACCATTTACATCTATAAAATTATTTACCTGCTGAATTGGGATACGGGACATCAATCTATCTGTTTCGATTGCATGTAGATAGTAACTGTCCTGTCACTTTAAAATCCGTCAAAAAAAGAGAAATGTGGACGCGCATTTGGCAATTTGGCTAATAGAATATAATTATATATATATATATATATTAATGAGGTATTTAGTAAGAAAGTCTTTTTTATGTGAGAAACAAGAGAGTCTAATTATAGCCATTGAATTTAAATGTATGGTTAGGATTAGATTACAAAAAAATGGAGAGAAAATGTATATAATTAATAAGCTTAAAATATGAGGAAGAGATTAATTAATGTATGTCTTGAACTTAGAGAAAGAAAATAATTATTTTTAAAAAATATTTATAAATTAAAATCTATTTTAATTTTGAATAAACAAAAATTAAATTTGTAATTACATATATTTTGAATTAAAAATATATATTGACTAAAATTGTTTTGGAATTGATTTAATGTTTAAAATTAAAAATATCCATATAAAAAATTAAAAAAATATAACACGTGAGATTAAACATACATATTTTTAATTCCATACATTTATTCGTTAAATTAAATGTATAGTATAGATTATATTTATCTTCCTCAATATTAGAATAACGTTATAATGTTATATAGACAACAAAAAGAATAACGTTATGTAACACAAAATTTTTTATAAAAATATTTACATTATATTTATCTTTCCCGATATTAGAATAAAGTTATATGATTTATTTTATTATTCATGTAGGCATGTTCTAAATTTATGAACGATAATAACAATATATAAAACTAAATACATAATCTAGGTTATCTCAACAGATTAACTGTTTATTACCTTCTAAATTATGTTAAAAAAATAAAATTTTTAAAGACAAAATTTTTTAATTTTTAATTTTAATAAATACTTTTAGAATACATATTTTTACTAAAATTATAACTTTTCATATAATCATTTAGTAAAATATTTTCATATTAAAAATCAAAATACATATCTAAAATCATCGTGTGTATATATATATGAGAAAGCATTAAATTATTAAAATCAAAATACCATATGACTATTTTAATCTTATCTTAATAGCATACAATTGGGAAGTTCAGCGGCTAAAGAGTGAATTTAGGAGGCTAAATGCTCAGATGTCATCTTTAGAATTTTTGTTTTTTCAATTAATTTTAATTATGATATTTAACTGTGTTTGAAATTTATTTTTTTATCATTATTATTTTAAAGAGTTTATTATTTGTAATTAAAGTAATTTTAATTTGAATTTAAAATTTAAAATTATAAACCTAAATAACTGCTCAATTGTGATAATAGGTAGAGAATCTCATTCTCCCATACATAAAAATTAATTTTTTCTATCATAAAGAATTTTTATTTTTTAATTATTTTTAATTATGATATTTCACTAAAATGATTTTAATGCGAATTTAAAATTTTAAACATAATGAATTTTTATTTAACTTAATGTGACATTATTTTCTAATTACAATTGGAGAATTTAGCTATGTATGTATTCTGCCTTTTAAAATCGTTAATGAATTTAGATTTAAAAATCAATGAGTAATCATCATTATAATTTCTGTTTTTAAAATTATTTTTATTTGTGGTATCATAAAATTCCAATATATTGTTAATAAATTTAAGCATATGTGTACGAGTGATATGGTTATGTACAATGCCAAACTGTGGACGTTATCACGCCTATTCAGACAATTCTAAAATCCTCTTCTGCTCCAACGAACTGGTTTGTTGGCAGGTTGATGAGTTAAATGCGCCTAAGTTTTTAGTAAATTACTAAAACATAATAATAATAATAATAATAATAATAATAATAATAATAATAATAATAATAATAATAATAATAATAATAATAATAATAATAATAATAATAATAATAATAGAGAATGAGGGAGGGAGGGAGAAGGAGAGAGATAGGGGAGGAAAAGAGATGTACTAGGGGAGAGAATGGGAATAAAGATGGAGAGAGAGAGGTAGAAAGAAGGAGAGGAAGAGAGAGTGAGAGAGAGAGGGAGACTGAGATAGGGAAAGAGATGGGAGAAAGGGACAGTGCAAGGGAGAGAGAAATAGAAAGAGAGGAAGGAAGAGATAGTGAAAAAAACAGATAAAGAATTAGAGAAAAAGAAAGGGAAGAAAATGTTGGGTTAGGTTTCTCTCTTAGGTGAGACCCAAGCCCAACTCATTTTAGGGTGTTACACACACCCACTCACTTGCCACTTATCAGATTTTGTGAGGTTTTGGATGGAGAGAGTAGCCACCATTTGAGAGAAGAAGAGAAGAGTGTCATTTTCGGATTTTTGTGACAGCAACATTTTCAATCTGTGTTTTCTCACTCGTTCACCGTTGGATCAGCTTGAAATTTGGACAGCATGTTCGCCTCATCTGTTTCTTCATTTTGAACGATGGAGATTTTGATTGGAGCTCTATGGAGGGAGAAATTGAGCTCGGATAGCAGCCCCTTATTTCTGGTATTTTGCATCTTCTTCATTCTCATTTTGTAACCATTGTTGTTTGGTGCTTTGGTTGGTTGCATGCACAAGTTGTGCTATATTTTTTGACTCTCTTGTACCTCATATTTGATTATAGTGGAGCTATTTTTATTGGTCTGGACGACCCGTGCTCACATTGAGGAAGTTTTCACGCTAAAAATCATTGTGTGTTCTTGTTGTTGATTTGGTTGATTTATTTGCCTTGATTGCTGCTGCCATAGGGTGTTAGAATTACTTGAATATTATTCTAGTATTGGATATTTGTGCCGCTTCCGCTGCGTGGCTCTATCATACTAGTATCAGAGCTCTTTGGTTATTTTTCTGGGCTTGTGATCTTGTGAACAATGGATTTCAACTCTAACACCAATACTACTCGGATGATTACTCTTAATGGTCCCAATTATGATTTGTGGAAGTCTAAAATGGAAGATTTGCTTTATGTCAAGAATTTTCATCAACCAGTTTTTGCTACCGAGAAGCCTGATGATAAGTCTGATTATGATTGGACTTTGTTGCATAGACAAGTCAGTGGTTATATTAGGCAGTGGGTTGATGATAATCTGTTGAACCATATTATTGGGGAGACGCATGCTCGGACCCTTTGGATTAAGCTTGAACAGCTTTATGCTCGGAAGACTGGGAATAACAAGATGTTTTTTATCAAGCAGTTACTGGCTTTGAAGTATGCAGATGGGACTTCGATGACAGATCACTTGAATACTTTCCAAGGAATTATGAATCAGTTGTCTTCCATGGGTATCAAGTTTGATGAAGAGGTTCAAGGGTTGTTACTTCTTGGTTCCTTACCAGATTCTTGGGAAGTTCTCAGAATTTCATTGTCTAATTCTGCTCTTGATAGTGTTATCTCTATGGATCTTGCCAAGAGCAGTGTTTTGAATGAAGAGATGAGAAGAAAGTCGCAAGGCACGTCGTCTACATCTTCGGATTTGGTTTCTGAATCTAGGGGGAAGAATAAAAGTCGAGGTCCTAAAGCAGGTAGAGATCAAAGCAGAAGCAAGTCTCGTGGGAAGTTTAAGAATCTTGAGTGTCATCATTGTGGTCTAAAGGGGCACGTGAAGAAGTTTTGTTGGCAGTTGAAGAAAGAGAAAGCAAAGGCAAATAAAGGCAAGAGCACAAGTAAAGATGATGATAGTGATGAAGACAATGTAAATGTAACTCGTGATGATTTTCTTCTTGTTGAGGAGTTTGAATAAGTTAACCTTGTTGATAATAGCACTAGTTGGGTGATTGATAGTGGTGCTTCTATTCACGTTACATCTAGGAGGGATTTATTTATTTCTTATACTCTTGGTGATTTTGGTGATGTGAAAATGGCTCATGAAGGTGTTGCAAAGTGTGCTGGTGTTGGACAAGTTTGTTTAGAAACCTCCAACGGTACCAAATTGCTTTTAAGGCATGTGAAGCATGTTCCGGATATTCGGTTGAACTTACTTTCTGTTGGTAATGTTAGTCAATAAGCACAACACTCAAGAGGGGGGTGAATTGAGTGTTTAAACAACAATTAAAAATTATCGCGGAAACGTAAATAACTTGAAAGTAAATGACTCAAGTAAATTAAATTTGTAGTAAGCTAGGACTTAAGCCAATTCTTAAGTACTTACAAGTAAGTCCACAAATTGAAGATGCTTGTTTCAATTAAAAGAATTTAAATAACAATAATGAAAGAGTTAAGAGATAGGAATACAATACACAATTTATAGTGGTTCGGCGAATCTCGTGCCTACG
>JASCZI010031570.1:0-16286 GCA_036250425.1 Stylosanthes scabra
ACCCACACCCTGGCAGACCCTATCTCTGAACCATGTCATGTTCACCACCCACTTCCCCGCAGCTTGCCTGTCGTTCTCTCCTGGGACGGCACCTAGTAACTGCTGGAAGAGATCCTCCATCGTCCGTCCATCATAAAAGGTCTCCCACCCAGTCATGCAACCGCTCACGGGCTCCCCTTCGTTGGCAAGCCCAAGCTGATACGCCGCGTTCTCTAGGGTGATCGTCATCTTCCCACAAGGCAGGTGGAAGGTATGGGACTCGGGCCGCCATCGCTCGACTAATGCGGATGCCAGTGCCGAATCGTGATTCCATTCAAGCATGTACGCCACATACTCGAAGCCTGCTCGCCTAAAGTAATCCCTGGCAAACTCATGGGGCCGCTGCAACGTATTTCGCCGAGTGCGCAAAACCCTGGCAGGTTGAAAAAGAAACAAATAATGTTACACATTGCACCACCTAAAAATATAATGTTAACCCACAATCAAAAGCATAATTCACATTCCATACGAGTGTCCCAAGTCTCCCCGCAATATGGAAATCCGAGTCTAGTCTGTATAGACTGTCCTCGTAGCCTCTAAGTAGGTTCTGATCTATGTGTGCACACTAACTACACGAATAATAATAAAATCAGAATATTATCGACATAAACAAATGAATAACTACATTCTAAAAACCCTGGCATTATTTAACTCATATATATATAAACAAATAAATAAATAAATGAAAAAAATAACTATATTCTAAATATCCTAACATTAACTAAATAACATATAAATAAATAGATGCATAAATCACTAGATAAATAAATAACTTTAATTGCATAACATTTAATTAAATACATAACTAAATAAACAAATTTCTGAGTACCCTAACATTATTTAACTAACTTATATAAATAAATAAATAACTAAATACATAAATACATAATTCAATTCTAAGTACTCTAACATTAGTTAACTAACATATTAATAAATAAATAACTAAATTCTAACTACCCTAACATTAATTAACTAACACAAAAATAAATAATCAAATAAAAAATAACTAAGTTCTATGTATCCTATCATTAATTAACTAAGATATAAATAAATAATAAACTACATAAATAAATTATTAAATAAATACCTATCTATATAATTAACTTACAAATAAATTCCTAACTAAATTTCTAAATAAATAAATAAATTCCTAACTAAACATAACAAATAAATAAATAAAATAAAAAAAAAAAAGATGCGGAATGTGGGGAGAAGAGGAATGAGAGATTGGATTGAAGAGTGTGAAGGAGAAGGGGAATCAGAGATTGGAGTGTGAAAAGTGGTGAAAGTGAAGGGGAGAGAGGCTATTTATATCAATCCGAACTGGCTGCAGTTCGCTGAGACATTAGGCGAACTGTGTCTATGGTTACGGTTCGCCGCATCACTAGGCGAACTATGACCAACCGCTAATAAAAAAAAACGAATTCCAATATTTAATGTGCTTTTATTTTTCTTTTGGAAATAATCATTTTATTTATTTTATAGTAGAAAATTTTCCTATCAATGATCAATGACCGTACTTTATATGAATGAATGCCAATTTAATATCTACTAAAATGATATATGGATAACGGAACCGAAACCGAAAAATGAGATTGCAATAAATTTACCATTAATAAAAAATTTTCAATATTTATATTTAATAAAAATAAAAATATTAAAAACTTAATTTTTTTAATTTATAATCTTAATTAATGTGTTCTTAGATCACAAAATAAATAAACTCTTAAAAAAATAAATTAATTAATTAAATAAAATAAATATACATCTTAATAACCTGAAAAAATAACATTATCCTCTTCGACCAATATTTAATAATAAAAATATCTTCAACCAAAATTTTGCATGTGTTTTTCATGGATATATATAACAAAAGACAATGACTTCGAGAGCAATATTAAAGAATCAAATATAATCCTTTACTGATAATTATTTTAACGTGTCTGGTTATTGATATTTTAAATAAAATAATACTTTTGTGGATAAAATAAATGGTATATCTTTTTAAATTATACTGAGTTTGAAGATTTCATTTATATTTAGATATAAGATGCATTATTTTGATTTTTTTTAACTTACCATCTATAATTTTTTAACTGTTATAAATTATTTTTTTAAGATCAAATTTGCATTGGGAGTCACCAAAAATTCCAAAAAAGTCACCAAAAAATATTTACATAGGGTAATATTTTTTATTTTCTAGTAATTTTTGCATAAAAGATATCGAAATATGTTAGAAAATAGAAATTATTCATTTATAACAAATTTCGTGCCCACTCAAAATAATATAGCATTGTGATTAAAATGAATTAAACCTTGCGATTCTCTAAAATAATATTTTGATGGATGAAGACACGTAGCGTTGTTTCCTTCTTCAGAGCGGCAATCAAAATCATTTTGTTTTGTCATCTTATAGTTAAATTTTTTTGTGACTATCTTATAATAAATATAAATATGAATATAATTTCATAAGACAACAAAATTATCTCATAGTATTGGCCATAAATGCATTGTATAAATAGATTCCTGGGACCATACTGGGATTTTGATGATAGATTGGTGTGGGTAAAAAATTGCATAGTATCTTATTTTCGTCCACGTACCTACATAGATTTAGTTAATGATTATAAATTTAATTTTACTATTTTAGTGGAAAATGAAAAAAGAATAGAGCGAGAATACAAATAGAGCGCGTTCTGGACTAGTATATCTAATTTAAGGGTGAAAATGAAATAAAATTTTTGGATGGATTTAATCTATAATTTTATTTAGGATGTGTTTATGACGCACGGAAATTAAAATTAATTTGATTTGAAAATTAAATTATTTGTTTAGAATAAATAATAACACTACCTCGTCCCAATAAAAATAACTTTTATTTTCTTTATTATATCTCAAATTTTCTATGTTAAATTTTATCTCAAAATTTCTATTCTAGAATTTATTATTTATGTGTTTAGTACTTAAACCTACTAGGCATTAAAATGAATACATAAACACCTAAATTTATTCATAAAACGAAATTAAAACTAAATTGATTTGCCAATTTTATGGATTTACATCATAATCAAACTCAAATCCTTAAATTTTTTTTTTTTATAGAATTTAGTTAAAATTGAAATGATTTTACGCGTTAAAAATGTAACAATCAACAAAATTCAAGTATTCAACTCATCCTCTAATTTAGGAATATTTGAATTTCAGCCCTTTCTTTACACCTTGGAATAATGAAGAAACGTCCTAATTAAGATACATATATACATTCTCTTTATTTTTGGTCTGCTACGTATACATGTTCCAAATGGTATAAAATGTACTTGCAATTCTACACTAGTTATTGGGAGTGTGCACCTTCGAATAGTTCTTGCCACTTCTTAGCATCACTTCCAGGACCCTCACCCTAAAATATAAGCATTATGCATAACAATTTGCATAATTAAGTCAGGACAACTCTGCTAACTAAACATTTTAATGGTCAAAATAGCAATTTACTCATCATCTAATACAGTTTATAAACAAAATCTCCAGTCTCATAAAGATGTTTCGACATGTTTAGGGTTTAGGGTTTGTTGACTACTCACATGAAGATATTGTCATGTGAAGATGATAGTTCATCTTCACATAAATTTATCTGTATGTGAGTAGCCACTATAGAAAAATATTGTGTAACACTAGAACCAGAGGAGAAAATATCAGCTCATTTTAATATTAACAGATGTGGGAATTGTGTAAATGCGACTGGATCCTCTCAATCTCACAAAATCTTGTCATGTGTTAATTTTCACCATTGGTCTATGGGTTCGATACACGGCCCGGGTGAAAATCAACAGGTCAAAATCATGTAAAATTTTCTCGAGAAGATCTATTCCTTCCAGTATTCCAGTAATGCAAAAATAAATTTCATTTACCAGAATTATAACTTATAGTTTACCTCGACAGAGTTAACTTCATATATTTGGTTCTTGGTGACTTCGAGATCTAATGCCTGTATGCAAGCTTCAGCAACAATAATTCTGCTAGCCTCTCCAATTAATTTATCACCTGAAAGCCAATTACCAAATTTATAAAAATTTTAGACAAAAAATACTAGCAAAAATCATCTACTATGCTAAGGTAACACACCAACAAAGTGAATTAACCATCTTAATCAATTAGCTTGAGTTCCAAGGTAAAACCCTCCTCGCCTCAGATGTTTATACAGTAGATAATATACACCCAGAAATTCCTCCTAATGGAAAGAATCTAAACCAGCTGAAATGCCAACGGATTTAACACTACATTGTCTGCAATTCAGACTTATTAGGCCTTTACGGATCAAAGCTAAGCAACCAAAAAAAAAGAAAAAAAATCCCACCAGTGTTGGGAACACCATTCTTCAGACTAAATTTGCAGCAGTGCCTGATTTTAATAGCTGCCTTGCAGTGAGCATGAAGAAATTGAGTTTTAAATAAACAGTGTCTTTGGATATGTCTGGGACAATGAGATTGTAGACCATGCTTTTACTTTATATATTCCCATTTTTTGAGAAAAGATAACATGCAAAATTTTCAAAAGAGTAATGGCAATATAAAAACAGATTGCAGAAATTTTTTCATCGAAGCCTTAAATAAAAGTGATGACTGGGTAAGCAGATTTTCTTCATCTGTGACATCTAAAAGCATATGAAATATCATTCCCCAGCATAAAGTAGTATAATCGATCTAAGAAAATTTATGTAGTTCAGTTTAATATCAATCCTTCTCTCTGCATAATACGAATATAAACGGTGGAATTTGTTAATCAAATGTCCTCTGTGTTAGCTTGATTTGACACACGATTCTATAAAGTAATCAGTTTAAGTATATTCAAAATAGTGCTGAGCAAAACTGTACCAAGCTCAAAATTCAAGCGTGGTTATCTGGACCAATATCGCCCAAGATAGACAATTCAAAATTGCTACTTGGTCTCAAAAGTGTCTATTTTAGAAGTTTTTATCATAAAACCCTGTCAATTTTTAGACTTTGAGACAAGAAATGCTTCCTTCTTATGAGAAATACAAGATAAATTTTAGCAAATAACACCATGGAATTGCAAGACGACATTCACACATACAATCTTCTCATGATACAAACTTAAAGAGAGGGAAAAAGACTTGCTTTATGACATAATAAAAACTAAAAGAAGGTTGCTTTGAATAATGAGCATTGTATATATACCTTGACCTATAAGAACTGCTCGTCGTTCTCCAGCTGTTGCTTTGAGCAAAGTGTTTAAATCATAAGATGTGTATGGTCCATCAGTCAATCTTCCAGGTCTACAATGCATTTAGATATTTACCACATGAGAAATAAAGAACTTCATACAAACATGATCCAACTTAAATGTCCTCCAACTCTTAGTTTATCAGGAAAAAACTTCGGGTATGAGATATGTATATTTTGCATCCTACCTGATTATGGTGAATGGAATGCCAGAACTCCGAAGAAAATCCTCCCCCATCTTCTTATACTTCAGAACACCAAATAGATTCATAATGCTACATGAAAAATCAACATTAACAAGTACACGAGTTAAAATTTGGAGAGGAACTTTTACCGAGATACGTAACATGATTCCATAACTCAATAATTTATATCAAGGATCAGATGGAATTAATAGCTATTTCCTTGTTACTAGTGACATAGTACATAAATAACAAACAGCCTACACTTGTGAACATGAATAAACGAGTCTGCAATTTTTCAAAGAGCATATTCTTTCAACAAAGTCACATACAACTTTATCTTTAAGAATTTACTCTTGCGTGTGCTTACCTCCACGGCAATTCATTGGACTTAGTCACACCTATTGATGACACAAGAACAACTCTCTTCACTGATTCAGGCAATGCAGACACTAGATTCTTCACTCCCACCCAATCTTCAAATAAATACTTATAATCAAAATCAAAATATGAAGAAGTTGATGAATTCTTTTTATATCAAAATTACTGATATGCCTAAGTTTCCAAACTTCATCTTCAACAAAATATTTTCTATTTTTGATTATTTATGGAATAAAATAATTCAATTTATTCATAATATGATTCTTATTACCAACTCTTTCTGGTGTATTATCATCATCCCACCGTCTGGAAGGAAAAGCAGTTGTTCCTGTGCAACAAATCACATGCGTAACTCCCTGTAAAGCAAGTAATCAAAGCAAAAAGAGAGAAAGAAGAATATTATTACAATACATTTTCTTTGGTGAATAAAGCTACTCAGTAAAATTCACAAATTTCATGTTATAAAATGGTATTGAGCATTGAAAAGGAACTATGAAGATTAGACCTCAAACATGGACGGATCCAAATCTTCACGCTTCCTTGTGTCACCTTTGACTACCTGTCATGTTCAGAAGCTTCATAATACCTTTTTCTTAAAAGATAATGAAAAGGAATCTAAACATAAGTCCACTAAAGGAACCTTTGGAATTTCACTGTTTTCTCTGTTCATTTTATATCAATATATACTCTAAATAAATGACAATAACAATAACATCATCATATCTTTTTCATATTGTTCACTTATGCAAAAGATGACACAAGAATTTCTCTCTAAATGCTGATTGAGAGTAAATGATATACCTCTAGTTTATCCTCATCTTGTTTGCCAAATAGTGCCTTGGCTTTCTCAGGATCCCGAAGTATCAGGCGCGACTTAACATTCCGCTGAAGCAGTGATGCTACTACCAGCTGCCCTGAATAGCAGATATTGCAACCACTTGATAAACTTTCACAATCAAACTATGGCATGAATCATTATGCAATAATCCAGCCAATTCCATAACTTACCCGACTTCAAACTGAATGTATAAAATAACATAACAAAGGGAATACAGATCCCTCTACAAATTAGTTCATAGTTTAATAAACTATAGCAAACTATCTAACAATTCTTATAAAATTTTCAGGAAGTAACAAATTAAATTGAATGTTACTTACCAACTCCTCCAGAGCCTCCAACAACAAGAACAAGTTTTGAAGACGCTGCCTTGCTTTCGCCATTTTCCTTCGACTCAGAGCTCTCAATTTCAATCACTTCCTTGTCGGTGGAAACAGCGTTTGCATGAAGGCGCTTGGAATCGCAGCTCCATCTCAAAGCAACAGAAGAAGAAGAAGCGGAAGAGAAAGGGAATCGATTATTGTGGTGGAGTTTAGTGAAAGGTTGAGAGTGTGAATGGCACTGAATTTTGAGAAAAGAGAAAGGGATTGTAGGAGTTGCAACAGTTGAAGCCATCAACACAATCACAAATCACAAATTCAGAATACAAACTCCAACTGCTGTTGCCTGTTAGACGTTAGTCACCACTGCCCACTAATTTTTTATATTTATTTTTATTTTCCAATTAATAAACGGTGACCTCAACTCGCACACTCACTATTTTGTGCCATGCGTCTCTGTTTTTTTTTTTTTTTTTTTCAATTAAAGATACGTTAAGAAACGACTGGAGCTCGAGATCTGAAAAAGTGAATAAACGTCATTTGATTTATAGCCAATTGGCATATCTTTGTTTTACTAATTAAAAAAAGTGATTATTCACCTAAAATGTAAAAATAATAATTAGATTTTTTCTAACTATGGTAGTAAAATTTCGGATTTTTTAATTCAATAAATTAAAATTTCATTAGATGAAATAAAGGTCCAATTGGGACAACATACAGAAGGGTGAAATCGGAAGATCAACCATAAAAGAATCTATATATTAGGGGCTTTGTCTTTGGTGGACGAAATTGATTCTTCCAAGTCTGGTGAAGAGTACCAAGAGACAATGGATGTATTTGTTTTGGTGACTATGAAGAGACAATGGACGTGATTCTATATATTAGGGGCTTTATCTTTGTTTTACTCCATTTCTTTCTTTCTCATTCTCACTCTCACTGAAATTGAAATTCCTAAAACTCTAAATCCAAAAATTACAAACGAGACCTCACTTCAAAGGCTACAACTACATTTTTCACCGCACAACACTCATTATTCGGAGAAGGTAACTCTTTATGTTCTTGTTTTTCTTTTTCTTTTTTTGGTTTTAATATTTTACCCCTCTCTTTATTAAAATTAAATGAGCCTTTTTTGTTATAGATGTTTTATATTGTATAATAGTTTAGTGGGGTTAGAAGGGGAAAAAAGAATAATTTTTACCATTTGAAAAATTGATGCATGATCTTTTCATTCTTTTGTGCTTATATGAGATCAGACAAATTGTGTTATACAAACTTCAAAATTCAAATGATGGTTTCTTTCCTATATTATTTCATGTGTTACATGTTTATTTCTCGTGAATTCGTGATGGAAATTTACCTAGATTGGGATAATTCATAACATTTTGAATTAAAAGGGTTGGCTTTGTAAAATTTTAGGAGCTACCATGTTGAAAGCCATTATGATCATATATAGATCCCCCACTTTCATAGATGAATCGTCATTTTGGTTAAAACCTATGATTTACTAAAATATTTTGTGTGGTATATATTCCTGATCAACAATTCTATTTGCACACCAAAATCAGCTACTGATGTATAGTACGCATCAAAATACAAAATATGTATTTTGTATTTTGATGCGTATTATATATCGATGACTGATTTGGTGGCTGATTTTGGTATACACCTAGCATAACTCATTTTTGATAATATACTCTACTCTCGGTGGTGTAGTTGAGAAGAAATGGTCAGGTTATCTGGTATGCCAAAAGGGATACTTGATGACATTCTTGCAAGGCTGCCTGACAAAGATGCTGCCAAGACTATTGTTTTGTCAAAGACTTGGAGACACACTTGGTATTCATTTCCCAATATATCTGTTGACGGCGAATATTTTTTTACTGAAGATGATATACCCGTAGGAAATGATCAGAGGTTTAGCAAACTGGACAATCTAAGTGACTATGTTACAAAAAGATTGCTGAGGCTACGTGACCAAGACTTAGCAATCAAAAAATTCAAGCTCAGTTTATTTGGATCTTTAAAAAACCCTACACTTATATACCGTCATCTTGATCAGTGGATACTCATGGCTTGTGAAACTGGCGTCAAAGTACTAGAGCTTTGCGTCGGTGCTAATGAGGGCAAATGGTATGATCTTCCAGTTTGTGTCATTGAAGCCAAATCACTTGTTAAGCTGGAGTTGGGCTACGGAATCAGAATTGGCAAAGAATTTTTAAAGCATTCCATGAAGCTTTCCTCTGTGAAAATGTTATCTTTAAGTCGTGTACTTTTCGCACAAGAAGGGGATATGGAGCATTTCATTTCTCTTTTTCCTCTTACTGAACATTTAACCATTTATCATGGTTACTTACATAACCATCTATGCACAATACTTCGTCCCATGATCGTTCCTCTGGAATCATTATTCCTACATGGTTTACAAAAGCTCAAGGAAGTTGATCTTCAAGGAATACAAGAAGTGCATATTGATTCTCCAAATCTCAAAAACCTACGCTCTGAACCTTTCATCTTGTTAGCACCCTTCAAGCTGAATTTTGATAGTTGTACCACTTTAAGATCTTTGGCATTATTTAATTTGAAGAGCTTTGATATTGTAGACAAGTTCTTTGCTGAACTGTTTTCTAAGCATCCTTTTCTTGAGAGTTTGAAAATATACAAATGCCATGTGTCTGATGAAAGAATCAATATTTCGAGTGCTCAACTCAAGGTCTTGGAGATAATGTTTTGCCCTTTCTTGAAGGAGGTCAACATTGATGCTCCAAATTTGCTATCATGTTACTATGCTGTTGATGACAAACCTCCTGTTATATCTTTTATGAGAAGTTCTAATCTACTTGAAGTCAAGGTTAATACCATCGTGGATTTTCGGTACTTTTATAGCATGAGGGAATTCATCTGGAATATACCACAAAAGATTTTGGCGTCTCTCTCGCTCTTGTTGATCGGTCATTTCGTGTAAGCATATACTTGCTAAATTGTTGGTTCTTTCTTCATGCGTATTGAAATGTGCCTATTTGATTTTATGTATGTACTGTGAGTTGTGTAGGATTATGATTATTCATACCTGCCTGAATTGCATGAAGTTTCCTCCATTCCTCCAAGTATCAAACATTTGGAGGTGAGAGTAGGTTAGATCCAAATGAGGAAGCTCTCTTTGGCCATCTTATGATGAATTACTTGCTTTCAAGTTGCTTTCCAAAAACAATTTCATTCATATATGGTGGTCGTTGCACATTCATTGAGGTAAGTCATTCATTATCTTCAAATTTTCTGTTTCATTCTCCCATTCACAAATTAGAGTTGTACTTCAATTCTAGGAGAGTTTCGAAAGGGAGAGAGATCATAATGGAAAAAAGAATTTGTATATTAGAATTGTATGAAAATTGTATATAAGTTGTGTGTAATACAGCACAATAGACTAACCTATTTATAGGTAAAGAGAGAATCATGGTAATAATAACCTAATATCCTATAATTATGAATAATATCAAACTAATAAACACGAATATGATAATTGATACTAATATATTCTTAACATCCCCCTCATTGAAACTTATTTTAAAAAAATGACAAAATTGCCGAAAGGAGATAGGACTGCTAAAACAGATGCAGATGGAATTGCCATAACAGGTTGCAGAACTGTTGGAACAAAGTGCAGACGAAATTGCCGGAGCAAGGTGCAGACGAAACTGCCGGAACGATGAGCAGACGGAACTGCCAGAACGATGAGCAAAAAGAACTGCCGAAACGAGGAGCAGACGGAACTGCCACAAGGAGGTGGAGATAGAACTCCCACAAAGAAATCGGCAAAACTACCGAGGTGGACATGGAACTCCCCCAAAGAAACCGGTGAAGCTGCTGAAGTGGAGACGGAACTCCCAAAATAAAAAACTGGCGAACTGCCGAGGTGGAGACGGAACTCACACAAAGAGACTGACAAAACTGCCGAGGTAAAGACGAAACTCCCACAAAGAGACTTGCAAAACTGCCGAGATGGTGCAAATGAAACTGACAGAATAAATACCGAAAATTGATGAAGCAACAAGGTGAAGATGAGAAGAAGCAAGGAACTTGAAGCGACTCATGACTGTGTTTGAAGCTGAAAATTAACAGCGCTGAAAGATGTCTAAGAAAGTCAAAAAAGGAGCGGCACGAGAAAAAAAAATTGAGTGCCAAGAACAAAACAAAGAAACTCATAGAGTTCAAGGAGGATACCAATGTGTTATTTCCATAAAAAAAATTAAAAATAACCTAAACTCTTGATATCATGTTAGAAAGGGAGAAAGATCATAATGGAAAAATAATTTGTATATTAGAATTGTATGAGAGTTGTATATAAGCTGTGTGTAGTACAGCACAATAGACTAACCTATTTATAGATAAAAAGAAAATCATGGTAATAATAACTTAATATTCTATAATTATGAATAATATCAAACTAATAAACACGAATATGATAATTGATACTAATATATTCTTAACACTGTCAATTACACATCTTTATGCTTTCTCATAAATATGTTCTTTCTACTTCCACTCATATATTTGTGAAAAACAACAGTTCTTCTATGATATGCTGATGGGTAGTAAAAAGGGAGAGTGTCATTGCAGTTCAAGTGATACAAAGTGTTGGTGGCATGCCTTGAAAGTTGTCAACATCTCTTGTTCATTCATGACTAATCAGGACATTGATTTCAAGGCCATGCTAGATGCGGGGCCGGAATCTTCTTTGGATGCGAAAGCTACTTTTAGCTTAGAGGTGTAATCTTGCTATTATCAACCTATAAACATTCCTAATTAGGATTAGAAACATTGATGTTGATGCTGAGTTGCATCTAATTCTGCATTGAAGTTGTGGCTATTTAAATTAGGAAGTATTATAACATTTTTAGTTTATTATATATGATCATGATTTACAGCTTTCCAATTAGGCAAGTGAAAGTGAAAGTCCAAATAAATTTAGTATATATTACATGAAATGAAAGTGAAAGCATAAAATAAAGCAAGTCCAAATATACTCAGATAAAGCTGGTACAGAGCATATTCAAATTTAACGTGAATCTAAATTTGATTCTGATTTCAAATAACATATATAAGGACTACTATAGGCCATAGGGTGTGATTTATAAGTATTTCTATAAATCACTGAAATGTTTTAGCAACAAAGCTGATATAGTATAATAAAATATTTTTATAAGATACTAAATATAAAACACTAATTTTTGTATGGAAAAGTATAGGGAGCGCCAATGGTTCGCGTAGATCGTGTGGTTCCAGCGACCTGTTGGCGGTCGTCCTCGGCCACAGGTCCTTCTCCTTCTCCTTATGGTTGTGCTGTTGGTGTTGGTGTTGTTGTTGTGTTGCGGTTGTGATGGTGGTGGTGCTTGTTGTTGTTGTTATGGTGGTGGTGGTGGTGGTGGTACAGGTGGTCGTGGTGGTGGTGATGAGGTTACGGATGATAACTGTATTTTGTTTTGGATGATAAGTTGAATCTGTTTCGGATGATAGTTATATTGGTGAGAATTTAGAATTTAGGTTACGGATGATAATTGTATTTCGTTTCGGATGATAACTTGTATCTATTTCGGATGATAACGTTTTTTAGTTTCGGATGATAACTTTGATCAGCTTTGGATGATAACTCCTAATTGAATTTATTTGCTCCCTAATAGCTTCCTAGTGTTGGTTCCGTAGCAATATATATCTTTTGTATCATGTTTTTTGGTAGGATTTGTATTCTTGTAGCTTGATCTTTGCTCCTTACTAATTTGTTTTCATTTTATGCCCAATTTTGTTAAACTAAATAAAAAATAAAACAAGTGCAACGACAATAATAATGAACAAACAGAAGAAGTTAGGATGATTAGGTACTAAAGGTCAAGATTAAGAAGGATTCTAAATAACTCTTAGTCTCTTACCATCCCAATTGTTGCTTGCTATATTTACAAACGGCCGTACTATCCACACATCTTTTTAGTAGATATCAAATTGACACTCGTATAAAATATGGTCATTGATGCATTAACTACTTTTCATTTTTTATGGTCCACATATAATAATTATATTTTATACGAATATAAACTAGCGTCTTATAAAAGAGTGTGTAAATAGTATTATTTATTTGAAAATAGCAAGCTTCGTCAAATGATACAGATAATGGGGATGAGCATCACATTCCTTTTTCCTTTAAAAAGTTCTCATAATCACGAATCATCCTAAACTTTACTTCATGAAAGTAGAATATATAACAACCCCAGTTTTTAGCAACCCCTCCCCTGCAAAACACGTACTAGAGATTCTTATATAAACACTAGTTTAAAATCATTTTTAGGCATACTCACAACAAAAGTAGGTCTCACTTAGTCTTTCCAAAATACACTTGCCAATTCATGAGTCTCACCAACTTTTATGCGACTAGCTATATCCAATACAAGAATTTCTTAAAAAATACTTATTATCCACCTCTTAGGATTTGGCTCCTCTAGAGTAAAGTGTAAAATTCGAAGCATTGAATATGAAACCGTTGGTTTTTTAATCAATTCAAATGATACACTTTACCATCTTAGAGTGCAACCTGCACTTTATAAGGAGCAAGAATGCAAGATACTATCTCTTTAAGATGTTATTATATCGTGAACAACAAAATTTCCCCTTCATAAAATATCTTATTAATATAAGATGTGCTATATCTATATCTTTGGGTGAAGATAATAATTAAGATGTGTATATGTTATGCAATATAATAAAAAATATACGAAATCAGCTAATCAATAAGGCATATTCTTAAGCTAAGACTATAGTGGCTCGCGCGTTGCGCGGGTAATGCAGTTTAATTACCTTAAATAATTCAGCAGTGATTTTACGACTTAACGCTATAAATAACAAATTAAATAATTAGTTAATATTACTGTCATGAAAAAAAAAAGTGTATATTTGTATTATGGAACGGATACCATTTTTATTATAAAAAACTCACTAATTATTATTGTGAAATTAATAACTATGTAAGTTTACTACCATAAATTAACACTACATTTACTATTATTAGTAAACTGTGTTAAAATAAGTATATTATTAATACAACTTTCTATATCTGCGACAAAAATTTAAAGTTAGGATTGCCAATTTGCCATAAATATTTTAACGGTAAATTAAAATACGCTCTCTTTATATCTGACGAAATCACTAATAAATTAAAAGGCATTAAGTTCAATTGAATGTGAATTCCTACTAATAATGAAAATACCTATAATATTTTATTGACTTTGTATAAATTTAAACTCAATACAACAATAACCATGAAAAAGTTAGAATCTCGTGTGATTAAAAAACCACCATCACTGGCCGACGGCTGCTCTTCAATTATTGCAGTCAATTTTCGTGTCTAGATATCCTAAAACCTAAACCACAAACCCAAACCTCACCCTATGGCCTAAACTCTAAACCCAAAACTTTAAACCATAAATCACAAACCCTAATTCCAAAACCTTCGAAACCCCTAAATCTAATCCCCTATAATCTCGCAACCCATAGGCCCTAAATCTTAAATAATAGACCTTAAATACTAAATCTTTTGATCCTTAAACCCATGAAGTTAATTTTCTAAACGCTAAATCCTAACTTTGAAATGCTAAATGCTATACCCAAAACCCTAAAATCTAAATGCTAACCGAGTCCTGAAACCCGAAAATCGAAAACCAAAACATTAAACCCTAATTAAAAAAATCATAACCTAAACCATAATCTTAGCAATTGTCCTACGTGTTGTGTGGGTAATGTAGCTTAATTACGTTCATTTATTCAGTAAAAGCTTTTTGCCTTATCTAATAAATATAGAGAATTCATATAATTGAGTATATAGAAAATAGTTGTGATAAAGAGACCTAACCTATAAATTTAGTTATAGGCTAATACTTAAAATGATAAACAATTCAATCATAAATATTATATTTTAAAAACATAAAAAAATGTAAAATTTTCTCTATGTAGAAATTAGGCTTATAATTAGATTTATGATTTAGACATCCAAATATTTTTTTTATAGAAAAAGTTATAATTATAACAGCTTTAAAAAATTTTCGATGTCAAATAGTATAAAAAACTGAACATAAATAAAGTTCTATTTGACATCAAAATAGTCTTCTATTTAGCATAGAAATAAATGATTTGGTTGGCCAAAATCACTTGTTCAAATAGAATTATTGAAAGAGAATGAAAGTAAATCACAATTTTCATAAATCAATAATTTTTGTATTTCTGTTTTTTTAAATCATATTTTCAATATTTTGTCTTGATTTGTCACCGATTTAATTTCTCAAATTTTGACTAGGATTTGGATTCTTATAACTTTTTTTTTCTTTTTGGTGATTTTGTAGCTTAATCTTTTCCCCTTGCTAATTTGTTTTTTGTGCCCAATTTTCTTAAACTAAATGAAAAATAAATTAAAACAATGTGCAAAAACAATAAAAATGAACAAATGTCAGAAATTAAGATGATTATTAATGATCAAGCTTAAGAAGGATCCTAAATAAAAATGATTATTAATCATCTCAATTGTTGTTAGATATATTTGAAACAGCAAGCTTCGTCAAATCTTACTTCATGAAAGTGGAGTACAACTCTCTGTAAGGTGTTTGAAACTTAAAATGATTTAATTTGTAAATAAATCTTGTATTTAGAATAGTTAAAAATTAAGAAATAATTTGATTTGAACTGAATCTATTTGGTACACTACTAAAAGTGAAAAATACAAAACAACAATTTTATTTACACACTAAAATCACTCATCATATACTTATCTATACATAAATATATATAGTAACGTAACAAAAAAATAATATATTTTAATAAAAAAATAACAGTTAATTAAAGGAAAGAGGTGGTGGCCATCAGCAAAGGAATAGCAATGATCTAGCGACCTTTGTGGCGGTCAGTATCTTCCGAAGACTTTTCGACGGCGTGCTCCAGTGATGTTTAGCTACCATCCGGCAGCTTTCGATAAAATTTCAGGGGCTTTCAGCAACAGTCCATTAGTTCACTTAAGATGACTAATATATTATTTTACTAAAAAATAATTTAAGTTTTTTCAGCGCAGTATTTCCATTTCATGATTTGTGGTCGACAAATAAGTTAATGTTATGAATTATTGAGCCGCCGGTTACTATGCGACACTATGCGGCATAGTAACCTAATAAATCATGGCCGTCCATTCCTAATCAAGTTACTATGTTGCATAGTAAATGAATCATAGCCGTTCATTCCTTTTCATGTAATAGTAAATCTT
>JASCZI010031572.1:0-16272 GCA_036250425.1 Stylosanthes scabra
AATAAAACATTTGTTAACATTTATAAACATATTTACTATTTTTAGATGATTTTATGTTAATTATAGGAAGAATATCACTTAAATTAGGAAGATAATTCTATAAAAACGCTCATGCATCAAGCTTCTTCAATCAATCTTCAATCAATCTTCAATCAATTAATCATTGGTTCTTCCAGAATTGCCCTTGATTAAACAATGGATTAGGGCCTAATGATTTGGACTTCAATTGTACCAAAAATCTTTAATCCACATTCCCTAAGTCATAATTATAACTTGGGCTGAATTTGGGATGATTGGAACTTCAAATTAGTGAATTACCCATCTCACGTATAACATTGGAAAACACACGTATGATATTGCTTCATTTTGGTCCCTGGAACTTTGAAATTCTTGAAGAGAATTAGTAGATGTTATACGCCTGAGGAGACGTATAACATTGAGGATTTGCTTAGTCCCTGGAGCTTGAGAATTTTGAGGAAGAGTGGTAGATGTTATACGCCTCATGTGGCGTATAACATTGGCTATGTTTCTTTGATTCTGGAGCAAGTGAAAATTGGGAAGAATTAATACATGTTATACGCCATGAGTGGCGTATAACATTGCCCTTGGTTGCTTTGTTCTGGAGATTTGAAAAAATTGAGAAGAATGGGTGGATTGCGTATAACATTGAGGACTTTGCTTGCTTCTGGAAGTGAGAGGAATTGAGGAAGGATTTGTAGATGTTATACGCCTCATGTGGCGTATAACATTGGTGTTGCTTTGGTTACTGGAAGAGAGAGACAACTTGAGGATGATGGTGAGATGTTATACGCCCATTAGTGGCGTATAACATTGGTGTTGCTTTGTTTGATTCTGGAACTTAGAGGAATGGTGGATGTTATACGCCCATTGTGGCGTATAACATTGGCCTTGGTAGCTTTGTCTAGTGTGGCGTATAACATTGAGTCTTGGGTTCCTTGCTTCAATGTTATACGCCTGGTGTGGCGTATAACATTGACTTGGAAAGTTTGGTCTGATGTTATACGCCTAGTGTAGCGTATAACATTGGACTTTGCTTCATTTTCTTTGCTTTTTTTCACTCCTTTCGGTTCCTTTCTTCAATTCTCCACTTTGTGGTCTTCAATACCTAAAAATCCTTATGAAATTCTCTATAAACACAAACACAACTCAAAGAACATCAAGTTTGTTTGATTGACAAATTAAAGGCAATAAATCACAAGAATAGTCACTATAATCAAGAGAAATTGAAGTTAAAAACAACCAAAGATGCTAATGCATCAAAAACTGATTTGATGACTTGCCATTTTTTGCCATGGGATTTGCAATGAGTAAGAAATTCCTATAAATACAAGAATTAAGGGAGGCATACACCACTATGTTTTCAGCCCTACTTTATGATTTCGGAGTCTTAAAAAGAAACCCTACTATACTTTCGTCTGTTCCAGTTTTACAATCTAGATCAGATGGCTGGTACATTTGACTTCCTTGAGAATGTTAACACCAAAACTGGACATTGGAGGTTTCAGGTGTATGCTGTCAGAGTGTGGAAGGAAATGCACAAGGTTAACTACAAGGAGGTCAACAGCATAGAAATGGTTCTTCAGGACATCAAGGTATCATTTCTCCATAAAAGTCTCTTTGATGAAACTAATTAATTCTTCTTGCATTTAAAAGTGATCAAGCTTTGTTCGGGTTTGTGATACATTATGCTTGGTTAATTTGAATAAACGCAGGGTTCCCGGATCCAGGCTACCATTCCTCAGTTAGGGTTCACCAGACATGGAAGTTCTGTGGAGGAATTCAAAATGTATGTCATCAGCAACTTCATAGTTGTAGACAAGAAACTGAAGACCAGGGCAGCAGAAAATAAATGGACACTTACCTTTTCAAACAGGACAACTGTGGAGCCAGTTGAAGAACCTACTTTTCCCCTTCAGCCATTTCGATTTCACAACATAGCTGAGCTACTAACTGCTGATGTGCTTGATGACTCAAATCTGATTGGTAACATACAAATGACATTTGGTTAAATTAATTAAAAATTCAGTTAACACATTTTTAATTTCATTTTAATTGTTTATGATTTCCTTACATAGAGACAAGGTTTGGGTAAAATTTCTTCTAGCTAAATATCACTCTTCCTTTATGTATATGCACTCTCCCCCGCCTACGGGATGCTCAAGAATTTGGAGGGATATTCTCTATGCTTTCTCTGAAATGAAAGATGATTTTATTTGGGATGTTGGTGATGGTAACCAATCCTTTTGGTTTGGTAATTGGCTACCAGATGGAAAATTATGTGACTTGGTGGATTATGTGCATATCTCGGATACAGATTTAAGAATTGCGGATGTTTGGCAAAATGGAATGTGGAATTTACAGTGCTTATGTACTCCTTTATCAGCCCATGTAACTCACCGACTACAGATGCTCAGCCAAATATTTTTTCAATGTGGTGACTCTTGTTGGAAGTGGACTCATTCTAATTCCAACACATATTCCTCTAGAGATGCCTATTTGTGGCTTGCCGAAAACAATAACAGCTGGGATGTCAATTCTAATTGGCTTTGGCTTTGGAGACTGAAAGTGCCAGAGAAAATAAAGGTTTTCATGTGGTTGTGCTTGAATGACGGGATTCCAATAAATCTGTTCAGATTTAAAAGAGGTATAACTACTTCCAACCTTTGCCCAAGATGTAATGACTTGCCTGAAACTATCCTTCATTGTATTAGAGACTGCCCTTTGGCCATGCACATTTGGAATCTGTTCGACCACTCTTTTTTGAGGAATTATCATAATCTGGACATTCTGGGTTGGTTCAATACTAGTATTAAACATGACGAAATTCTTTTTTGCACAATTCTGTGGTGGATTTGGCGTGATAGGAATAACTCTGTTTTCAATAATCCAGATGAGTGGTCTTGCTACAAGGTTAAGTCCATTTGCTGTGCTTTTATGAGGGATTTGCAAGTTCAGAATAAGATCCAACCTTGTTTACTTCCTGCCTCTATCATAAGAGAATGGATCCCCCCTTCGAGTAACAGGATAAAGATCAACTGTGATGCCAGTATCAATCCTAATTATCAACGTGCAGGTTTTGGATGTGTCCTTAGGGATGACATGAGGACTTTGATCAAAGGTTGCAATAGCTTAATTCCAATGTCCAGTGTTCTGAGGGCGGAATTATTTGCTATTTGGAGAGGTTTGTTGCTAGCTTGGGAGTGTGGATTTAAGGATGTTATTTGTGAGACTGACTGCTTGGACGCCTTTTTAGCTACTCGACTGATGGACCCATCAACGTGTGATGACAACAAAGATCTTCTTGCAAAGATTTTTGAGGTAATTCATTGGAAATGGAATGCGGAAATTATTCTCATTCAAAGAACAACTAATAAAGTAGCGGACATGCTAGCGAGACAGGCGGTAAGGGATCAATTGATTTATACAGATTGGATTATCCCACCTAATCCTCTTTTGTCTGTAATTCAGGATGATATGCACCTTGCTGTGTCCAGGTGCTAGTGATTGTGTTTTTCTTTTTTATTTAGACACCAAAAAAAAAAAAAAGATGTAATTGCTGAGGTTATTGGAAAAGAAGAACCAAGAGAGCTGACAACCGAAGGTGGACGGGATACCAAGCGTTTGGTTTTGAAGATACAAGATCTTGAGTAAGGAAACATAACTAATAAAGCTTTGGAATTGAAAAGAAAGAAACATTATTTGGGTCAGTATACGATTTTGCTATGTTATATCTTCTAGAAAAAACACAATTGAGGCGGTGCTGTTTGGAGACTTGGTGGACCAGATTGGGCCACACATGGATGATGGCCGGGTTGAGCCGCTGATTGTTATCCTGCAGTTTTTCAAGCCCAACAAATGGAAAGGTATCTTTTTATACTGTTTATCAAAGCTCTATAGCAACAAAAAATACTATATACTTGCAGCATTTCCTAACCTTGCCATATGTGGTAAGCGATGGTGGGATTAGCTGCATTGATAAACAAACAAAGACATGAGTAAATAAGAGAGTGAACATTTCCATTGCTTCTTGAGTCCTGCAAATTTAAGATCAATAGTCATTTTTCCTTATGTGTGCTTGCTAAGTGTATCTGGTTTCATGAAACTGATTAAGTCTTCAATTTAGATGAAAAATTGTTGTTATGCTCTATGAAAAAAATTCAAATTTACTAATTACTTCCGGATTTTCAGGTAAGACCTCTTTCCAGAGCCACTTTGAGACCTCAAAGTTGCTCATTGACCCCAACTTGTCTGATGTAAAAGAATTCGGCACAAGGCTGCTTGGTGACAAACCATGTGGCTCGGTTAGGATAGCCCAAGTATCAAGCCAAGGTGGATCAACTGGAATTGTTGAGTTGAGGAGGGGGACTGCTGAGGTTAAGACTATTGAGCAAGTCCTGGTACTTGAGAAGGTGAGTTATTAAGCTTGAGGGGTGAACTGCTTTAAGTGAAAAAACGTTTGGTGTTTAAAACATATAGACTTTTTGATAAGCAATTTATTTGATAGATTATCCTTAAGCTTTATCTTACATGTGCAAGCCGGCCAAGTTTGGATAGCTGGTCATATAATGGCTATAAATGCTGGTATGAACGATTGGAGTTACCCAACATGCAATGATTGTCACAAAAAGGTCGAACAAGGAGAGGACGGGAAGTATACGTGCATGAACTGCGGTGATACTATTACTGTAGAATTGAAGTGAGCAATGCCTTGAGTTCATCTTTGTTGTGTTCCTGTTTGACATAAAATAGGCATTTTTCCTGTCACTAATTATGATTAGTCTATTATGAATAAGGTACAAGGTTGAGGTAATAGTGTGTGATGGTACTGAAGGTATCTCTTTGCTAATGTGGGATACCTAGGTTATCCACCTTTGTGGCAAGAGTGCTGATGATGTGAAGATGGAAGTGGTAATGAAAAAAAATAACTAAAATTAGACTTATAATTTGGTCCCCTGACCTTTCATTAACACTTATTTCACAGGGCCTTGGCGATGAAGAGTATCCTGATACCCTTAATAGCATGATACACAGACGGTTGTTATTCAGGATTCACGTTAAGAGTGGACATGTGAAGGGTAATGACAACATTTACTCGGTTGCTGCTATGTGTGACGATGAAGCTATTGTTGAAATGAAATTCCCAAAAGATTTTAATATAGGGAGTTCGAATACTGTTACTGTAAGTCATATCAGAAAAAATTTCCTTATACGATCAAACTACACTTCCTAATTACTAGATTTAACAATTTTCCTAATTATTAAATCCGTGTTTTTTGGTGTAGGAAAATGGTTGTAGCAATGAAGTTGATGAGGAAGCGGCTGTGGTTAGTCTTGAGCATGATAGTTTCCCCTGGTGTAGTGGTGGGTAATGTAGTACATAACAAATAAGTTAGGACATATTAAATTCTCTCAAGTATCTGGTCATGCCATATAAGGTTTTTAAAATTGTACTTATCATTATGAAATAATAACTGATTAAGTAAATGTTTTTTATCCAGGGCATGGTGGAGGAATGTGTGACTAGCATCAAGTGTAAGACCCCTGGAAAGAGGAATGCACAAGGCATTAACATTGGTGCTGATCAACTTCCGAAGCAAAATAAGGATGTACAACATTCTACCAACAGATTAAGTAAGAAGTGTGTAAAGAGAGGAAAGATGCAGCTGAGCAACAAAGACATTTGAACTATCTTCACCATGGTTTATAGTGGATGTCTATTTAATGATAAACAGTAGATTAGTTTATTACAAAGTTATGTCGAGTCAACCTTTTGTTTTGCAATTGTTTGTTTTCTATTATGTTCTGCTGATGGGAATAAAAGTTTCAAATAACGCTCTTGTGACTATACTCTTGGTAATATTGTTGCATATGACTTTACTTATGAGAAGTAATCTTTGAAATTGAATTACACTAATATGTTTTAGGCAAACAAGTGACACGTTTGAAATATGAACACCAAAATTATAAAAGTCTAATGCAAGTTGAAAGTTTGGGGTATACCTGCGTAGCGATTAAAAAAAGGGTTCGAAACCGTGCCACGCGCATGCTGGAGTCCCCTATGTAGGCTGATTCTGTTAATAATCAATTACATGAGTGAAAAAGAATTGTGGCCTGGCCGAAAAAGATAAATGAGTTAACGAATAATGGTATCTTAACATCATTTTCTGCAATGGTTATAATCGGAGATTACAGGGTGTAGCATGTATAATCAAAGTTAATTTAAAAAAGTTACAATTATTTAGACAAGGTTCTTCACAAATATAAAGTAATGAACTTCTTATGCAAATTGAATCTGTGACCCAATTCGTTAAATCGCATCTGTGGTTCAACGGAGGTTAGCATGAAACAATAAACCAAAAAGTGATTGCAATATGTCCCTTTAGATATTATATATTCTGCATTAATTTATTAGTTGGGAGCTAATATAAAGGTGATGGCATAAGGTGGAAAATTATCATGCTCAATACTAAATTATTATAACAAGTTGGTATGGAAATGGAACATATGGTGGTTTAGTTTAACAGCAACATTATGTTTAGAGAAAGAACAAGTTTTATTTTAAAATCAGGTCATTTACTCTTCTTCAGGCAAGCCAAAAGATAACCTATAATTGGACCATTAAACTTAAGGAGCTTAAATCGAATGTGATGTTCTAACTCTAAGCAGATGGAGATATGCAGCTTTTATGTTAGTGTGTTGATTAGTTTCACCATATATCTTTCAGAAATTATTCGATCTGGAAAATAATACCAACTGTCAAAGTCCACTCCCTGATACTATCTACAAACTACTCCTTTAACTATTATTAGGATATGTTTTTTAAAATAAATTAGATTTTGTTACTGGTTTCATGTATTGGAGAATTTAGTAAATACAAAATATGTTCCAAAGGTGAAAAATTAACCAACATATATTCTAGATTATTTTCGGTAAAGTCCATACTTCGTGGATGCACATGCCTACTTAGTTAAAACATATACTCCGTATTTTTAGATAAATCAAACAGCAACATATGTTATAAATTTAGTTTGGATCAATACCTTGATAGATCGGCGTACCAGCTTTATCAGGGACCACTACTACTGCTTGGTGCACATTATCTAGCATTGCAACATGTATTGTCCATTTTTGCTGAAATTTTAATAAATAAAATATAAAATTCATATTTTGCTACTTGAGGATATATCAATGAGGACTTTACACACTAATCTAATTCAGCAAAACTCACTTGCCTTTTTAATTTGCTTTCTTCCGAACTTAAGAGCATCTCACAACAAAACCTGCAGAGGAAGTAAGTATCAGGGTCTAATGATAATGCTAATGCAGGGTCCGCATGTTCTGGCATTATATGATGTATGATTAAAACCTTGAAAAATTTGTGGTAAAACAAAAAAGAATAAAAAGTGTACATTCAATTGTTGTGTTTTGGCACTGATTCACCATGTCCTGGAACAAAAATCATATATCAATATCATTGAAAAAAAAATATAACAAAAAAATCCATCAAAATTAGAATATTTGAATATGACTATCGTAGTGTAGAGGAAAATCAACGCAAAAAAAAATTAGAATTTTTGTATATACCTATGGTTGTATTAATAATAGAGTTATTCTTAATTTTTAATCCTTTGTTTTGCTATGGTGCTTGCTGTTATAAGAATAAAATAAACAAAAGTTGAGGAGCAAACTATGATGGGATAAACACATGTAGGAATTTAACTCTAAGACTCCCATATTTTCTTGTTCGCTCTTGCAATCTCCAGTAATTGGTGAGCATTTATGGCTTCCTCTTCTTCTACTCAAATACAATTAGTAAATAGTGAGAATAGTAAAGATAAAAATTTGTTTGCACTAGAACTTGCTGATAAAAACAATTAGACAAAGATGGGATGGAATGAAAACAAAATCGTAAGGATGCAATTTTAATAAATAAAATGTAAATTTCATATTTTGCCAGTTGAGGATATCCTAATGAGAGCTTTATAGACTAATTTTATTCAGCCAAAACTCACCTGCCTTTTTAATTTGTTTTTTCCCCCACTTAATAGAATCTCGCAACAAAATCTACAGAGGAAGTAAGGATCAGGGTCTAATGCTAATGCTAATGCTAATGCAGAGTCCGCATGTTCTGGCATTATAAGATTTATGATTAAAATCTTTAAAAAAATGTGGTAAAACAAAATAGAATATAAAAGTGTACATTCAATAGTTGTGTTTTGAAATCAATGAATCATATATCAATAACAATGAAAACAAAAAATAACATATAAATTCATCAAAATTATAATATTTGAATATATGCTATCATATTGTAGAGAAAAATCAACGCAACAAAGTTAGAATTTTTGTATATGCCTATGGTCGTGTTAAGAATAAAGTTATTCTTAATTTTTTTTCCAATGTTTTGCTATTGTGCTTGCTGTTATAAGAATAAAATAAACAAAAGTTGAAAAGAAAACTATGATGGGATAAACACCTATAGGAATTTAAATCTGGGACTTCCATATTTTCCTGTTCGCTCTTGCAATTTCCAACAACTGGTATAACGTTTATGGCTTCTCTTCTTCTGCTCAAAAACTATTAGTAAATACTGAGAATATTAAAGATAAAAATTTGCTTGCACTCAAACTTGCTGTTAAAAAAGGGAGGGAATGCAACCAAAATCATATGGACGCAAATAAATTAGAACTAATGGAAATGATAATACATACAGCGTGCAGAGGTGAAATGAAGCAAGGATGAAGCATAAAACAAATGCGTGAAGGAGAGAATGAACACTAAGTTACACGGGAATATGACAGATAAAACGAACTATTGTATGTTAACTCAAGGACAAACAAAACGAACACGAAGTAAGGATACTCAGCAAAAAATATGCGACACTCACGTGAGTAAATAGTCATTCTGAATAATGAATCTATATAATGTGGACAAATTCAACAATCGTCAGAAGTGTCAGATTAATTATTGGATGTTTTTGCTAAATAGAACAGATCTACATAGATCATTCTGTCAAAAAATATTCTTTCAGAGAACTCCACGTTCAAGGGGATTAAAATTCATCAGGAGAATAATGGGAAAGCATGTCAAAAAATAGTATTAGAAATTGAATAATAAGCCATATATAATAATATTACAAATACATTTAGACACTAAACTCCAATTAGCATGCTCAAGTTACTTACACTTATGATCTCAATAAGAAATTTCCCTTTTGAGGTGGCAGTTGCAGAAATATGCATAATGCACTTTTATTAACCTCCAGTTAATTAATGCCGCTGTGCATTTTTTTAATCAAAATAATATTTTTAGTTAGCAATGAAAGAATCAAGTATTTCTCATGTACATGTTTTTTTCCAGCGCTAAAAGTTTAATATTTCGTCATAAACAAGATCATACACATTGTCCTATACATGTTCATCCATATTCAATAAAGAGACTCACAATATATAGAGTAATTTTCGATACAGAGAGTAACAAGGCATTGATTAATTTCACATGTATAAAGATTCCATTGCTAATGTAGCGTAAAATGGTGGAAATACATGTTTTATTTAACTAATATAAAAAGATGAAGAGCATATAACAAAAATGGGGTAATTTCTGTTTCAATCTGCACGAATACAGAGACTTCCCTATTAAAAAATTAGCTCATGTAGTGAATCTAGCATAGTTTCTTTGATTAATCTACCGCAACTAGCAATAATCTGATATAAACTACTACATAAGAAAAACGGGAAACTTGCTCAAATATACCCAAAATGTTATTACAAGAACAGGCGGAATCACAAAACCAAAAAAATAAACTGGCCGAAATCAAAGAGAAAATTAAAAAACAAAAAAAAAAAAGCTTACGGGATGAATAACAAAAGACTCCGACTGGACATAAAGATGAAATACATCATACCTTTCGATCATTCGAGACTGTTAAGTAGCGACTCCATATTGGCTTGCTGTTAGCCTTAAGGTGGATTCCAAATATCAATTATAAGATGAGTTTAATTGGATACGTAAAATTCTTTTACACTCGGTTAGTCTAATTTGATGCATGTGTAAAACTCTTTTAGAACGAGGGGTGGATGAAATTAAATTCTTATAAGATAAAGATATGAAATAAAAAACACACTTCCACTACCGTAGTAATTGACCTAAATGGAGTAAACTTAAATTGAATGTTCATTGATGGAACATCTATTTCTCCTTTATCATTTTCATTTTTTTTTGGAGCCACTATTTCAATTTTTTAAACAGAGAATATATAAGAAACCAAAAAAAAAAAAAAAAATAACAGAGAATATATAACTTAGCTTTTTTTGTTCTCCATAAAAGAACATCTCATATAAATGATCAATAAATAATTCATGCAAACCCTCAAAAAAATATTAGGGGCAGTACTTTGCGAAAAATTGCGGAAAAAAGGGTATACAAATATGCACATATCTCTTATTGAAAATTGCAAAGGTATCTTAGTAGCCTTCTCCAAAATAAAAAAAAAATTGTTTAAATCCAACTTGACAAAATGGGCCAAGAATCTGGAATATACGGAATACATTAGTATTTTACTTTAGACATTACCATTTAAAAAAAAAAAAAAAGAGAAGACTTATATTTGTCTTTTTACAACTATCCTTAATACTGAGTTTTTTTCTTTTAAAAAAAAAAAGATTAATACAGACTTTAAATCATAACAAATGGATGACTTGATCGTGTACGTTAAAAAAAATTAATTTTGAAATCCAATCCCAAAATCTAATTTGAAATTTTAATACGCTAATCAAGTGATTTAAATGCTTGTGCAAAAATTCAAAATAATAAAATTAAGATAATTTTTATAAAATGATATTTTATACATGCTATTGTTGAGCCATTGTCGAGTCCGCTGGTTTGAACTATCCATTTTGATTCAAATTCTAATTTCCAGATATTGTGATGACGGGCAGATATGATTTCATTGAAAATATTGACAAAAGAAATAGATATTGAAATATTTAGGTTTACGATGTTCGTGTTCGGAAAGAAATGAACAAGGTCAATTTTAAGGAGGTCAACGGCATTGGAATGGTGCTTCAAGATATAAAGGTTAGTGTTCTTCTCAGCTTTTTTTATTTATTTGTATTAATTAGAAATTTGGTTTCAATGTGCAGGGTGGGAGGACAATTCTGTTGAGGAGTTTAATATGTACGTGATAAGTAATTTTATAGTGCAAAACAAAAAACTAAAGACACGTGCAACAGTAGCAAGTGCTTAAAGGTTTAAGATGGAGACAAACGAAAAGAATTAATCAGTCTTTAGAAATTTGAGTTTATTCTTAGTTTATTTATAAATTATGTTGATTTGGAATTTTTAAGTTTCTTTAAATAGTTAGTGTGTTTAAGTATTTATATTTTCATTGTGATGTCTTTTAAGGTTGAGCTGATGGGTATAAATTTAGAATTAACATTCTTACTTCAGATTATCTATAAAAAATTTAATTTATTATGGTACGTTTTGAGTAATATGTTCAGAAACTATCAATATGTTTACCAAATATTCTAAACAAAATTGAGAGCATATAATCGTCAGTTTCTGGTCAAACGGTGTATGATTTTTCTTTTTATTTGTTGATTATTATTAAATTACAGATCACATATTTTGAAATATTAAAAAACACATGTTCAACTAAATAGGAATAAAGATTAATAACGCTCACTTTAAATAGAAAAATAGGAATAATGATAAGATGCTATCCTAATCTTGTTCCAATAAATATGAATCACGAATAGTGGAAAAATCAATTATTTAGTTTAAATGATTTTAAGGAGGGATTGAGTCAGTTTTGGTTTGTTTAGAATTTAAAATTCGAAAACAAATGCTATTGGTGCTATTAAAAGATATCCGAATGAAATCAATTTTTTTTTAAATTACAAGAATTCTAGACACGTTTTCAATCAATCCTTCCATGATTTGTGTAAAATTCTATTAATACAGTTTCTTAAATTTTATGACATGGTAAGTTAGTTTGTTCTGTTTAAAATTTAAAATTTGGAAATGAAACTAAATAGAGATTATCACAATAACAGAAAGAAATCACATTAAAAAAAAAAAAACTATATCAATGTTTATTTTTAAAATTGTAGAACATAAATCACTAATTTTAATTTAATATTAATCAAGTTAATTTGTTACTATATTATATAGTGATGTAATATCATTGTTATCCCGTGCGTTGCATGGGCAATACCCTAGTTTATTTTAAAAAGTAAAACCTTCCATATCACGATATATCCTTTCAATTATCATAGGCTCCCGAAAACAATGTGAAAAATTCCATTGGGCCATGTGCATCAAGATGGGTCCAAATTCCATTTAAGAATCCATTTTTTTTTAGAAACCAAGAATTGAACCTCTTATTACGCTCTTAGTAGCGTTTGGTAAGGAGGACTGAGAATAAAATTGGAGGACTAGAATTTAGTATTGTGTTTGTTAGACGGGGACTGAAACTAAAATTTCAGTCTCAGTCCCCAAAATTCCTGTATTTTTAGTACCTCTAGTTAGAAGGGACTGGGGACTGCGACTGAAACTTTAATAACATTCTTTTCCTAAATTACCCTCATATAATTTATGAAACTCCACAGTATACTCCTCTCACACCTCAAACATTGTCTATCTCTTGTCCGGCCACAACCCACCAAACACAGTCTTGCTGCCACACACCTCATCACCGACGAAACTCCCCTTCCCCGATGAGCCTTGTCCGGCGAAACTTCCAATTGCTCCTCCTCCAAAATTATGTGTGTAGTGTTAATTAGACACTGACACTCACTCATTCTTCATCTTCAAACAAGAGGAAATGGCACTGAGAGCAGCCATCCTCCATCACGTTTGCCTCCCACTCCAAACTGCACCGAAACTGCATCACACTCAACCACAGCCATGGTCGCTTCCTTCCGTTTCATGGCTTCGCACAACGATCACATTACCAAAAAGGAGGTCAACAAAGGGTCCTCGCTGTCGTAAGAGATTATCCCAAAGTCGATCTTTCCAAAGTCCCTTTTCTTCATTCATGTTTATGGTCTTTGTTGATTTTTATTCTGGTTTTTCTTGAGTTAATTTGCAGGCGGAGTTGGGGGAGCTCAAAGGAATTGATGGGAGGGAAGTCCAGATAGAAAAGTAGGTTTATTCTTTTTGTTATTCTTAACATAATAGACAGAGAATGTGAAACTGAATATCTTGTGTTACTTTAATAGAGTACAATTAGAGGATATTTATAGTTGATAGATTAGGAGCTTCTTAGCTCAAGAATATCAAGAACTAAGGCTAACAAACTATCTAGAATCTCAACTAATCTAACTAACTATATAACAGAAAATAAGTTTAACTAACTTATTATCTCCACCCTTAAAACTTAGGTGGGGTGGAACACAACCTAAGTTTGGAATGAAACCGTTTAAAGAGATTGAGAGAAACCAATTTGGTGAAAACATTTGCCACCTAATCTTGTGATGGAATATGAAGCATATAGAGCTGCTTTTGTGTCATTAGATCTCTTAAGAAGTGAATGTTTATTTCCATGTGCTTGCATCCTGTGGTAAGCTGGATTGAGTGTTGGATTGAGTGTGAGTTTGTAAGTGGACTGATTGTCACAGTAAATTATTGGAGGGGTTTACTGCTCTATGTTCAATTCCGCTAGCAATTTTTGAATAGCTATGAGCTCAGTTTGTTCACATTTATCTTAAATCAAACATCTTTAACCAACACAATACATAAATTAAATTTAGTCTCAGTATTTCAGTCTCAATTCTCTAGTATTAGTCTCTCGGTGTCAGTGCGATCACCAAACACGCACATTTCTCCATAGCGCTTTCACAACGGAGTAAAAAATGTCAATACATGCCACCTAGTGGAATCTCATTCTCCAATTAATATGGACCACGAAAGCCACTAAATCAACTGTGCCATGGGAGTAATATATATATATATATATATGACTTCTTTTTGTGATTTTATTGTTTGTAAGTAGGCAGGCATAATTTATAATTATTGAAGATAACCATAAAATTAAAAAGGGTCCTTACTCCTTACATTGAGAGTGAAATTAAAATAAGCATCCAAACAAATAACTCTCGTATATGAATAAGTTTAGTAGCTATAGCTAGAGCCAGAAAGCAAGGTAGGTGCGCCGGAATTCATCATCACTACTCATTTAATTACTGAGGGATCTTATTAAGTTTGCAGTAAGCATAGTCTTTGTATTTTTTTGTCTTGTATTTTGGAGGGTTTTCTTCGTTAACCAACTTTGGGTGAGGACCAACTACGTGCTCTCCATTGGGTTCTATGAACACTGGCCATGACATTCTTGTCTCGGTTTCCGTCACTGTTGTTCTATGTAGTACAGCCTTGTATTTCCCATTGCTAAGGATCTACATATAAGCACAATTGAAATGGCATAAATATATATTTGTTAATTTTATCATAAAATGTTTTGTAATAGTAGCTTTTTTTTAGAAAAATAAAAAATAGAAATTAGTTTATTATATTTTGGTTAGTAATGTTGTGAGAAACAAAATTTGTAGTCACTAAAACTATATGTTTCTCAAGTGTTTTCTATAAAAGAAATACACACCCATAAAAATATAAATAAGATAAAAAAAAAAAAGTCACGTCATACTTAATTAACAAAATCTAAAGAGACATATATATTAAACATGTTTCCTTTTAAATATTAGACAAATAAGTATCAATATTGTCCTTGTAATTTTTAAAAATTAACAAAAATTACCCTCATCAATTTTGTAAACAATAAGAATGTCCCGAAATTAATTGTTTAAAAAATGTTGTAACGTGACAAACATAGCAAAAATACTTCCAGTTGGACATTTTTGTCATAATATTAAATAATTTGAGGATATTTTGGGTCGATAACAAAATTGAAATTTGTTCATTTTTAAAAACTTTGTGCCAATATTAATAGTTTATTCTTTAAAATATTTTAATATTTTTGTCTTGATTCAATGAAAAAAATACAATTTAGTGAACGAAAAAAAGTAGATAATTTATGTAAAACAATCTAAACACACAAGATAATTATTTGTAAGAAAAAAAATTTCTAGTTAAAGATTTTCTATCCAACAATATAAAATTCTACTTTAATTTATCAATTCCACAACAAATTAAATTCAAGATATGTACCTCCATTTGGTCACCAATGTGAATAACCAAGGCATTAGGGACATACTTAACATCATACCAATGTCCATCTCTAAAGGCTTGAAGGCCTTGAACCTCGTTGGGGACAAGAATGGTAATGTAGGACATATCAGTGTGCTGTGGGACACCAAGAACAAGATCAGGGCATGGGCATGGTGGGTAATAGTTGATCTTCAAAAGGTGAATCATGTCATCTCCACCGGCATACTCCTTTAACTCTTGCCCTTCAAGCCCTAATCCTATTGACATACTCTTCCATAGCTTATCTGCCACACCACGTAGGTGCTTGCTGTATTCTTCATTCACCTCCCTACCATAACATAAAATAAATAAATATAAAAGAAAAATAAAAAATGAATGCTATTGTTCAATAAGGTCAAGTGTCGGGTGGCAATCGAAAGAAAACAACAGTGAAACAAGAGTGGCCAAATGAATTAACAGCTGCCTGACAGTTTGTAAACAAACCAAACCAAAACAAAAACCCTTAAAATTTTTTAAAAAAAAACCGCTAGGAAAAAAGTTTAAGAATATAGTTAAGTAATCATAATTTTTTAAAATTTTTTTTTTTGTATTTATTTATTATTTATTATTTTGTAATCATTGCTAAAATAAATAGATAATTTTAAATAATATAAATATATAATTATAAATATTATATATGCAAAATTATAAATGCTAAATTAAATAGGATAAACTGTGTATTATTATTTCACTAGCCTTAGCTTATTACTCATTATTTCACTGTGTGATTTGGGTGTTCATGGTTCTCAATCACAGTGTTAATGGCATTTATTTATGAAGGGGGACCAAAACCACTCAATGGTACGGATAGACGTATTGGAACGACGACTGGACAACTAATTTTTCATTACATGAAATGATCGATTGGAATAACTACAAACTATATTACAAATGATGATTATTTTTTTTATTCTGAGATTTATACCAAAATATGGTTATAATGTTTTCATTTTTAATATATATTAGTCATTAAAAAAAAAAATATCTTAGTCATTCATCCTTATTCTGATATATATATATATATATATATATATATATATATAT
>JASCZI010031575.1:0-16226 GCA_036250425.1 Stylosanthes scabra
ACATTTATAACATATATTTGGCTGCTTTAGTGGATTATTGTATTAATATTACAAAGAATTGAGTATGATTTATCTTAGAAATCCTCTAAAGATGCTCACGCATCACTCAACAAATTCTTCACCAGAAATTCACTAAAATCAACAGGAGAACCTCAATGCAAACGCGGATTCAACAAAGTTTTCAGAACTAAATTCAACCACTATATTAGATCCAGAATTAATACCTCAAAAATCAGCACTAGCAAAATTTTTCTCCGAAAATTTGGATCGACATTGGGAGGCTGAAGCTCAGGGAGCAACCAATCTGGCACAGGTGATCATGGTGCAGCGACCTCCGCCAAAGCCGCCGGACCTGAACTCACCAACGGAGGAGGGGTTGTTCACAATGCAGACGCCGACTAGCCAGAAGGTGACAACAGTTGCAGAGAAGGAGTACAGGGCTAGCAACGACACTGAGGACGGGGCCGTCGTGAAGGGGAAGGTGGTGGACACGAATGCTGAAACGGTCTTGCACTTTGTAGAGGAGGACAACATTGCCGATCTAAACTATGATGTTAGTGCCATGTTCGTCAACGACGTTGATAGGAGCAACGCCGAGGCCGGCATTGCCGAAAAGGAAAAGTGGAGACGGATCACGGTTAGAGAGAGAGGAGAGGCGACGACGATAGGTGACAGACGATTCCGTTGAGTCTCCTCAATCATCGCAATGCCACGGCCAACGTCGTTGTATTTCCTTGGGATCGGGAAAAGAAGGTTCGAACCTTGAAAGAGAAAGAAGAGGTAGTGCTTCTCGGCGCTTGTATGGTTGAAAGAGGCTATTGTCAAGGTGCGTCGTGGGATCGCAAGCGTCATGCGGCGGCGACAAGCCTCGAGTTCTTAAGCCGCCACGACATTGACAATGGCACACGCGGTTGTTGATTCGTTCCGGTGAGGGTGACGAGTGAGGAAGAAGCAATGAAGAAGGAAGAAGAAACGACGGCCAAGGTGCGCCGTTGTGGAGGGTTGGCTGTTGTTTTTTCATGGCACCATTAACTTCAGGGTAGCTTTTGGAAGTGCGTTGGGAGGAAGAGCTCATGCCCCCTAGTACGGAGTTGGGCTTTCCTTAGAATTTCAGAACCCAAGACCATTACGACTATGCTCAAAATGTATCTTCCTTGGAATTTATCTACCAGCCAAAGTTGGGTCTCGTGATTGGAGTGCAAAAATTATATTGGAGACTCACAGTAGGATTACATTTTAAACAATGGGATTCTGGTGGTTGATTTTTATTTTTTCTAGTAGTGTAGAAATAAGATAGAAATTTTATTTCCTACTTAATTATTAGTTTTATTAATTGTAATTAGGATTTTTTTTTTCAACCTTGAGGAGAAGGTTATTTTGAAGGGTTGGGTAATGTTACGTGTATAAAAGGGCTTAAAACCCAGTTAGAAGAGTCTAGAGTGTTGAATAGTTGGTTATAAATAGTAGAATGTAAATGTGGTTACTCATGCATGAAGAATGGTCAATTTCCTTCTCTTGGTCCTAATTTGAGAATTTTATCCTCTTCCTCTCTAGTTCCCTCTAGTTCTTCTATAATCTCCCTCTAATCTCTCAATTCTTCTCTTAGGAGTAATCTTATTCCTAACAATAGATTTTTTTTAAAAAATATTATATTTAAATGATTTTTTTATTACATTTGTAATTATTTTATTATATATTTAAGCAAATTGGTCTAATTCTAATTCGACTCCGATCAAATCTTTAAACCATTAAACTAATCACTCTATTGGTTCAATAATCGGTTCGGTTTTCATAACCTTAATATTTTGTGACGGCGGTATGAAGTATGAACGAAGGGTCATCAACTCATTACTTCTTTCACATTCACATACATTCAACAAAACTTCATTGGACAAATAATGGGCCACACGTGTGTGAAAGTGAGAGGTCACCATTGAATTGAATTGAAGAGAATATTAATTGAGAGGACCCATGATTTATTGTGCATGAATTTTGATTCTGAGGTTGAGACCATAAACCTCAAAATTCATCCATGAATGAACAGGCAAGGTAAAGCACAAATAGGAACAAAGTTTAAGGAAATAGATTACTTGTGGATTGTGGCTGTGGGAATGGACCACTTCAAAATTTCTTTACTTATAAAATCAATATATTATATTAACAAGACTAGTTGTCAAGAATTAGATTGGTTGTGTATTTTATATTTTGTTTTCTAGTAAATTATAGTAGGATATATTATTAGCATTTGTATGTTTGTCGGGTGTTGTGCTTTGTGACCAAATTTTAATCATTAGTTTATACATAAATTATTACACTGGGTTGGATATTAATATTTGTTCATAAAGTCCAACATGGTATAATGACATGTGAAGCATAAACAAGATATATATATTTATACACAAAAATGCTTGCCGAACAAGTGAAATCAGTAACCAAGTCAAAATCAACTTATTTCACTCACATGCCTCAATCAATTCGCCCCTTTTTCTTCTTCCTCCTCCTCTTTCTTCTTCCATATCTGTGTTTTCTCTGTGTCGTCGTTAACATCTTCCTCCTTCCCCTTTTTCTTTGTTTTACATTCTTCTTCTTCTTCTTCTTCTTCTTCTTCTTCTTCTTCCTCCTCCTCCTCCTCCTCCTGCTCCTCCTCCTCCTCCTCCATATCTGCATTTCTTTCTGTATCGTCATCGTCATCATCAACATCTTCTTCTTCTTCATCTCCGTCGTCGTCATCTTGTTTAGCAGCTCCTTCTTCATCTTCGTCTTCATCTTCTTAGTCTTTGTTTTTCTATTTAATTTGAAGTTTGAATCAATCCAACATTGCTTACTTTAGTTTGGCTTTTCACTTTTTCATATTCATTGTGCATTTTATTTCTGTTCATTATGGCAAGTTATTTCGGTTTAGTTTTTGAGATGTTGTGTTTTTTCACTTTTGAGATTCGTTGTACATTTTATTTCGGTTCATAGTAGCATTATTTCGGTGCATTATGACATGTTATTTTGGTTTAGTTTTTTAGGCGATGTGTTTTTCATTTTTGAGATTCGTTGTGCATTTTATTTCGGTTCAGTTTATCATTTTATTTCAGTTTAGTTGGTGACTTTTACATGTTGTATTGTGTTGCTGTTTTGCAGTTCTATAAAAGTGAATTAGATTGAAAAACAACAAGGGAAGACCAAAACTGACACAAAACACAACCTAAATTGAATCGAAATAAAACAAAATGTGATTTCTAGTTCCATTAACCAAATCAAAACTGCATCAGAGTGAAAAAGCAATACTGAAAGAACAAAACTAACACAAATCCTAACATAAACTGAATCGAAATAAACAAAATGTGATTTCTAGTTCAATTAACCAAATTAAAACTGCATCAAAGTGAAAAGCAACAATGGAAGAACAAAACTAACACAAACTCTAACCTAAACTGAACCGAAATAATAAAATGTGATTTCTATTTCAATTAACCAAAGCAAGACTGCATCAATGAAAAGCAACAATGGAAGAACAAAACTAATACCAACTCTAACCTAAATTGAACCGAAATATACAAAATGTGATTTCTATTTCAATTAACCAAAGCAAAATTGCATCAATGAAAAGCGACAATGGAAGAACAAAACTAATACAAACTCTAACCTAAATTGAACCGAAATATACAAAATGTGATTTCTAGCTTAATATATTTTTGTTCAGTTTGCAGTACAGAAACAATTTTCATTTAAGAAGAAGAAGAAGACGACGATGACGATGGAGGAAGTGGAAGAAGGCATTGGCGGAGGAGGAAGAAGAAGACAACTATGACAACCACAACGAAGGAGGAGGAATAAGCCTAAGACGACAAAGGAGTAAGCGTGTGTACACGCGCTTTTGGTGAATGTGATTTTTGTTGTTGTTAGGATTCTTGGTTTGGACTTGATTGATAATCTTACTTGTTCAAATAGCATGATATATATATATAATTTAATTTTAATACATTGACAGTCAAAATAGTTTTACACAGTCATTTAATCAGGTTTATATATTTATATAATTTTTTTAAATAATAAATTTAAAAATTAATTATTTCGACTGATGTAGTAATACATGATTGATTGTCCGCATAAAAACATTGATGCACAAAATATTATTTGTATATCTAGTTCCAATTTAGGCCTCAAGCTAACCAAAGTGGCTAAAAATTTTTCATTAAAAAAAATGGGATCATATGCCCCAAAATATGGTAAGATTCTAGATTTTTTTTCTTTCGAATTTCAATTACGAAAGACTATAAATACATTAATACAACAGAATAAAATCTTCAGAGTTAACACTTCTAGCTCAAATTCTTGTGACTCATGCATCTTTGACTTGGAAGCTGCACATGATGAGAAGGAGAGACCACTCAAGTTATCCATCACTAAGCACTATAAGTAATTTTACCTCATAACAGTATCTGTTATATGGCAAGTAATACAACGAAAAGATAAAAATCATCTTCATATGAAAATTTAGCCTATAAGGCTATATTTTTAAAGAAAATAGCAACATTTTTAAAAGTATAACGCTTTTATATATACATACTAAAATCTAACCATTCAATTTATCATCCAATAGTCAAAATAAAAATCTTCATACAAAGACACTTTTAAAATCCTCATTGTAGTATCCACCTTATTATATAATAAGAATTAGGAAAAATTTAATGTACACATATCATTTCTTTAAATACTTTTCATCATATATAACTTCTAAAAAGAATAAATTACACTTATTGACTCACACAACTCTGAGTTTATCAAAATATACACACCACTCTTGCGATTTATCAAATTACGCATACCAGCTATGTATTTGATTAAGTTAGTTTTTTTTAGATAGTTCAAGAGTCTCGATCCAATTGGATAGAAAATAGAAGCCTCCTCGAATCCCCTTCGGCATTGCTATCAAGGATTCAAGGAGGATTCAAAGTTATAGCAAAATGAACAAATTACAATAAAATAATAAAAAAATACATCTCCATTGATCTCGTGTTCTTCATCTTTTACACATCGCCTTGTATCCTTCACCATATGCTTTATTCATTTTAACAACCAACACATAAGAAGGCTTCACCTTAACATAAACAGCAACAAACGAGGCTCAGCCTTAACACAAAAGGAAAAGAAGCTCAGCTTCAAACCAAAAAAATTAACACCATTAGCAAACATCACCAAAAAGAGACCCTGCCTCAAAACAAACAGCAACAAAAGAGGCTCAACCTCAATACAAACACTAACTATAACAAAATAAAAGCGAGAGAAGTCCAGCTTCAAACCAAACTAACTCTTCACATCAAATTAAGCCAATAGAAAACACAATACTAAATAACTTCAAAAAGAGGCTCCGCCTCAACACAAATAGCAAAAGAAAAAATCCTCTGAACACAAAAAAAGAGCTTCCAAATTAAACAACTAACCATATCAACAAAATAAAGAAAAGGCTCCACCATAACAAATAGTAATGTTCCGGACATTGGGCCAAGTCGGCCCATCTCCGTTGATGTCGATTGCCCTCACAATAGGAATAGGAAATCCACAATGGCTCAATTCCTTATGAATCTGTTAACGGCCCATAAATCCACCAAATCCACACGGGATCGAGATCATATCTGTACCGATCTTGTACAGATTTAATTCCAAAAGAATAGGGATCACAACGGGTATATAAAGGGGAGATCAGCTCTCCCCTCAGGTACGTCATTCTAAACCCTACCCAATTGCTGCACCCGTTGAGACTCCCAAATCCTTATTCGGCGAATCCTCATTGGTGCGCTACCTACCTCTCACATAAACCCCTAGTCTTCTATCTTGGCACATCCAGTTACACCGGGAGTCCCAAACCCTTGAAGATATATTCAGTACATTGGCGCCGTCTGTGGGACTCACCTTTGCATAGTCGGCTCGTGATGGCAAACCAAGAACAATAAGGTGTGCCATACTCTGATCACTTTAGTGACGAGCAATGCCAGAACCACCAACACGAACAACAACATGTAGAGCTTGACCTGAACGCCACCGCCAACGAAGGAACTGGGGTCAACGATGTTAAAGAGAATTCGAGCGCCAACCGAAACGGCAGACCCCTAACCAACATCGCCAACCCTAGAAGCTGAAGTAGGCCAGGCGCAATTGATAAGCAGGGATAGGCTCAAACGAATATCGAATCAGCCAGGAACTGAGGCATCGTATGCAATCTATAGAACACGAAGTCCAGGAACCGTGGAGAGAGAACGCGGAACTACGGAGCCATAGGCGTCGCTCGGCCTCCCGATCACATACCTTTCCCAGACATCGTTCCAAATCTAGGATGCGTTCCCCACCTAGACGTCGTTCTCGATCTCGGTCGCAAACCCCACCTAGGAGAAGATGTCAGTACAACAACTCAGATGATAGGCGCTCTACTGCGGAAGAGGGGGACATGGGTCATTCTCGTAGACCCAGGGACGAACCCAAGTGTTAGGGAGAGGGGGCATTTGCCCCCACTCATTTCATCAATTTTTCAAAAAAATTTTAATAATATATATGTGTGCCCCCACTTAAAAAATTAGTTGCCCACACTTATTTTATATGTATCATTTCTTGCATTTTTGTATTTCTATTTTAAATATTTCTTTCTATTATATTCTATCTCCAAACCTTTTTATACCAAAATCAATGTCAAATAAATAACAAGATTTTAAATATTTTATTTCTTAGTCCACTCTCATGTTTTTATTAGTCAATAAATGATACTTAATAACTCTTTTTCCTATAATCACATTTGAATAAGTGCGTGCAACTGTGCAAAAGCTCATTATTTTTCAATTTTAGTCTCCCACCTTCTATAGCTCCCCTAATTCTCCATCCATATTTTTTTTCAATTAAAAATTCCAATTCAAGTATTCAACAAAAAATTCAGGTATTAATGTGATTTTTTTTATTCTCTCTATGACTTTGTATATTTTATTTTATTCTTAATTTATTAATCTATATTATTTTTTATCTTCATTTATATTTTTAAATATAAATATTAGTATAATGAATTTGCCATATTCATTGCTAGTATAATGTATTTTTTGTTAGACTAACATTTTTAAATTCATGAAGTTATTTATATGTCATTCAAATATTTTTTCATGGTAATATATATTATTTTTAACCCCACAACATAAATTTTCTGGGTCCATCACTGCGTAGACCTATACGTCGGTACAAAAGGAGAAAAGGCCGGGAAGTCACGCCTCCCATTGACGGCCACACTCCGTTCTCAAATCGGATTCTCCGATTCCAATTGTCGAGACACTTCGTTAAGCCAAACGATATGAAGTATGACGGATCCACGGACCCGCACGAGGCCCTAAGAGACTTCGAACATCGAATGGTCTGTGATGGAGCTATTGATGAAGTCAAATGTCGGGCTTTCCTTGTGACTCTCATGAGATTAGCTAGCAAGTGGTTTACCTCACCCCCAGCCAGGTCTATTTTGACCTTTTCTGAGGTGAATGAATCTTTCCTGACCGAGTTGACCACGAGTATTGATAACACCAAGCATCCCATTAACTTGTTGGCTGTCATTCAGAGACCCAATGGGTCAACAAGAAAATTTATGGAACGGTTCAACGAGGAATGTAAGACCATAGACGGCCTTACGGACTCCGTAGACAGCTTATGTCTCACCAATGGCCTCACTAATGATGACTTTTGGAAGCAACTGACGACTAAGCCGGTATGGGCTAGGAAGGAGATGCATGTCATTGCTAAAGAATTCATCCACCATGAAGAAGTCAGCCGAGTAGTGGCAGCCACCAAAAATCCTCAGATCCAAACGGCTCCCCGGGTTAACGGTTCATCACATAACCCCCGGGATAACCAATGGGACTCCGGATTCAAAAGCCAACCGAGGATGCCGAAGCAGAAGTTCAATAACTACACACCCCTGGTGGCCTCAGTCACAAAATTCGCCACCAAATCTTCAAAAAATGGATAATTCCCCATGCCAGGCCTCGAAAAGGGAGAACCCGAAATGCTAAAAGCATATCTTTGTTTTGCGATTACCGCCAAGGATATGGACACAAAACATAAGACTGTTACGACCTAAAGGACGCCGCTGAACAAGCAATCTGAGATGGGAAGCTAAGCGAGTTCACTAAGATCCTCAGGGAACGAAGAAGCTCAGACCGTGATAGATCTCTAAGGCTGGAATCCCGAAATCTTGAGAACCACAAAGAGGAAGACGAAGAGCCGACTATGGTGGTCGGCGTCATCACCGGCTCCAACACCACAAAGAAGTCGAAATCCGCCCTAAAAAAGGACTTGAAGATCTTAGCAACGGTTCGAACTCCCCCTCCGGTGTTTCCGACAATCACCTTCAGGAAGGAAGACTTTATGCATGGCTTGGCAGACTCCAATTCCCCAATGGTGATATCGGCAAAGATGGACTAAGATTGGTTCATAGGATCTTGATGGACACTGGAGCAGACTCTAATATCATGTTCAGGAATGCCTTTGATGCCTTAGGCTTCAAAAACGACGACTTGAAAACCCATCAACCTGGAGTCATGGGACTCGACGACCACTTCATTAAACCAGACGGGAGTATTGACCTTCCTGTGTTGATTGGATCGGGAAAAACCAGGAAGACCATCATGGCCGTACTCATTGTTCTACAAGATTCAATGGCTTATAATGTTATCCTAGGTCGGAAAACCATCAATGACTTCTCTAGGGCCATGCTTACCAAGTTCATAGTGATGAAGTATGAGGCAGACTCGGGAGAGATCGAAACCCTTTTCGGAGATCAAGAAGCGGCCAAAAGATGCTGTAACAACAATCTTGCTTTACGGAAATGAACCCGTGATGGTACTGGGATCTTCCTAGCCGACCTAGATGCCCGTGTTAAGGAACAACCCCGACCTAAATCGGATGGAGACTTGGAGAAAGTCCAGATTGGAGATTCCTTAGAACGACACACGTTCTTAAATAGAAATTTACCTTATGAACTCAAGCAACACTTCTCAATGTTCCTAAGGGAAAATGGTGACTTGTTTGCTTTTACTCCTGCCAACATGCCAGAAATCGACCCGTTGATATTGTCATACTCCCTCGCTGTTGACCCGAAACACCATCCTGTGGCCCAAAGGAAGAGGCAAATGTCTGAAGATAGAGCCCTCGAAGTCAAGAAGCAAACCAAGGCGCTCTTAGAAGCGAGCTTCATCAGAGAATTACCTTACTCCACATGGTTAGCTAACGTCGTCCTAGTCAAAAAAAGCCAATGGCAAGTGGAGAATATGTGTTGATTATTCAGATCTGAATAAATCCTGTCTGAAAGAAAATTTTCCCCTCCCTAGTATCGACAGGTTGGTAAATGCCTCCTCCGGTTATCACCCCCATGGATGCCTATTCTGGATACAATCAGATCTCGATTCACACTCCTGACGAAGATAAAATGGCCTTTATCACCCCCGATGGAACCTAATGCTATACGACGATGCCCTTTGGCCTCAAGAATGCAGGTGCAACTTACCAATGATTGGTAACAAAGATCTTCAAAGACCTAATCGGTCGGAAGATCGAAGTATATATCGATGATATGCTGATAAAGACGGAAGGTCTGGACAATCTGCTAGCCGACCTTAAAGAGGTATTCGATTTCTTGCGTAAGTATAGAATGCGCCCTAACCCCTTGAAGTGTGCATTCGAAAAGGAAGACGGCAAATTCTTGGGATTCATGATAACTCAGAGGGGAGTCGAAGCCAACCCAGAGAAGTGCAGCGCTGTCCTGCAGTTACCAAGCTCATCCAACCTGAAGGAAGTCCAAAGATTGAACGGCAAGCTGACGGCGCTGTCCTGTTTCCTCGGAGCGTCAGCCAGAAAAGCCTTACCTTTCTTCAAGTTGATGAATAAAAGGATAGATTTTGAATGGACTCCAGAATGCGAAGAGGCTTTTTCAAAATTCAAATCGCTACTTGCCGAGCCTACGATTCTCTCAAAACCCATAGATGGTGAACCCCCATACCTCTATTTATCTATCACCGATGAATCCATCGCTGCGTTTCTGGTGAGGGAGGATACATCGGGAGACAAAAAACCGATCTATTTCATCAGTCGAGTCCTGCATGAGGCAGAACTGCGATACACCAAAATAGAAAAACTCGCATTTGCCTTGCTTGTCGCTGCAAGACGGCTAAGACAATATTTCCAAAGCCACATCATTGTCGTGCGCACGGACCAAGCCATCCGCAGCATGTTGCAGAAGCCAGACTTGGAAGGTCGGATGCTCAATTGGACCGTCAAATTATCCCAGTTTGACATCCAATTCTGACCATGGACAACCATCAAAGCTCAAGCAATGTTCGACTTCTTAGCGGAAATGGCCATGCTTGAGACCTCAAAGGGTCAAGACAAAGGTTGGAAACTCCATGTAGACAGATCTTCCACCCAAAGTTTGGGAGGAGCCGGAATCATCCTCGAAAATCCCGAGGGAGTTATGGTGGAACAATCCATTTAGTACGAGTTTCCGATCTCCAACAATCTCTTCTCCAACCGGGGAAGACACCTCGAGTAAGGGTTCATTGCCCCCCAGCATTACTCAAATCTCCTCCCTCCGGAAGAGTCTAAATTCCACTTACTCGAATCTCCTCCCTCCGGAAGAGCCTAAATCCCCCGAGCCACTTGGAGCAGAGCCTGAACGCTGGTAACAAGGCCCGAAGAACTTGGGCGGATGAGATGGCAAAGGTGGTCAAGGGTAGTATCGTTGCAGACCATTGTCATTGCAAGAAACGAAGAGAACAAGAAAACCTTAAAACAAAAGTATAAAGGAAACGAAAATAAAGCATTTGGTAAAAACGGCATATCGACTACCGTCCGTGCTTCTGGCGGGTTGCCAAGGAGGGACTTCGGAGACAAATTATCCTTAGAAAAAAAGACTAGGATATCGGCGATGTCTTTCTGCTCAGCGTTGAGCCTCTTATAGGTCACCGACACATACTCAAGACCGGCACCCGAGCTCCAGAAAGAAGGGAACCGATCATCGCCCTTCAAACTGAGCCAGAACGGCCGATGGCCCTCCACCGGGAATATCTTAGAGAAACGACCTTTGAAGTCATGAAAAGAATCTTCGTATAGACCGAAGATCTTCCTATACTTCCCAGGCCAAGTCGACATGTAGCCCTTCTTAGGCTTACCCTCGGTGTTGGGGGAAAAGAAGGTATAAAGATAGAGAAACACCTCGGGGTCTTGGGGCAACTCTAGAAACTTGGTGAAGAGCTCAAAGATAGGGTGGAGCTGTGTATAAAGATAGAGAAACACATCAGGCGTTAGGGTGGAGCTGTGACAGAGCAACAAAGACATGGTTCAACAGGCATTGTTGGAAATCGGTGAAAGAAATCCTAACACCGAACTCAGTAAACATCACTTCATTCACCCAGAGCTAGTTCGGTACAACTGGGGTGATCCAGGTTCAGATAGCAAACCCGATCCCCCCAGCGAGGCTCCTCTACACGATACTTCTTCTCGAGGTCCCCGTCGCCGAAAATAACCCCGAAGCCTTTAGTTCGTCGAGGTAGTCCTGAGTTAGAGTCGACAGACTCCCTAGAACATCTTGAATTACCCATTGATAAATGGACGGTAACTCATGCGGCATTTGGGCTGCCTCTACCTCTCGAACCACCGCCCCCTGATCGCCTTGCAGAATCTCGGCCATGTTCAACCTATTCGAAAGGTAAAAGAACAACAAATGAGGCCATTTCCAAAATTTTGATGGAAATCAAAGCAGAAAAACACTAAAATAGTGGCAAAAAATTGTCTCCCCCCCACCCCTAGAAAACACGACCAAGACACCCACCGAGGATTACAATAGCCAGAGTTACCTCAAGACCAAAATAAAAATCGTAAAGCTACCCTAAAGAGACCGAAACCAAAAGCAAGAAACGGAGAAATAAAAGCATTTACCTAAGAGCAGGAAATGTGAAGCCCCTGAGTACGAATGAGATGACCAAATAGCCTTCGAAGATGAACAAAATAGAAGAAGAATATGCAGAAGAAGAAAGAGAGGAAGCAGAAGCTGAGAAAAGAGGAATAAAAGAGTAAAACCCTTCACTATCTTCCCCTTTTATAATATTCGAAATAAAGAAAGAAAAAAGGGGAGGGAAGGGTAAACAAGGAAAAACCATCCCTCTCCCCCTAAGTCATCTACGAAAGGGGAGGTTAATACGGTAATTGACAGAAGTTTTGAATTCCCATTATTAAGCACGAATTCCAAAAGTTGTACCATTTTCTCTCCTAGGTCCCCATATCATACGTCAGCAATCAAATCAGACCAACTGTCCAGCTTTTGGAAGCTTCAGCAAGAAGATCACGATTAATGGACACGCCACAATGATGAACGACGTCATAAACATGTAACGACCTAATGATAGATCCTGGACACGGATAATGCAAAGACCGAGTAACATTGCGACATAAAAGCACGCGCTTGGGGCAATATCCAACTCGTAAAATCCGGACTTTCTGACTTTTTTAGTTTGGGGCAACTATTCCGGATATTGGGCCAAGTCGGCCCATCTTCGTTCAGGTCAATTCGCCTCACAATAGGAATAGGAAATCCACCAATGACCCAATTCCTTATGAATCTGATAACGGCCCATAAATCCACCAAATCAACACGAGATCGAGATCATATCTGTACCGATATTGTATGGATTTAATCCCAAAATAATAGGGATCACAACAGGTATATAAAGGGGATATCAGCTCTCCCCTCAAGTACGTCACCCTAAACCTTACCCAATTGTTGCACCCGTGGAGACTCCCAAATCCTTATTTGGCGAATCCTCATTGGTGCGCTACCTACCTTTCACATAAACTCCCTAGCCTTCTGTCCTGACACGTCCGGTTACACCGGGAGTCCCAAACCATTGAAGGTACATTCTGTACAAGTAACAAAAAGAGGCCCTGCCTCAATATAAACATCATAAAAAGAGGTTTGACTAAGTAAGTATATAGTGACATCCCTTCTATTGCATTGTTTTTTTATTAAGTGGTTAAAACTCTCAATCCTGCACGAGGAGAAAGAATAATAACATTTTTAAACGGAAGAGTTCAACGCAAAAGGAAGGGAAAATAAAACAGAAAAACAAACCAAATACAAAAACAAAAGAACTCAATAGCGCACCTTACTTCTAGCATGTACTTTCCTCATGTATTGCGGCAAACTCTACTCCAAATTTCCTCTAAAGACCAATGAGAACCTTTGTGATTCCTTCCCACACTAAAATCCAACCTTTATGCTCATTTAATCCTAACAAACAATTCACACCTTATACTATCACACTTTGAAAAACACACGTCCAATTAGGTAATCATCATCTTCTTTGCGTCCACCTTCTCCTCAAACCCCAATAAATCTTACCTATAAAAACTTCAAACAACCTAAACATTCTCATACTTGAACATTTGTGGTCTACTCCTTGGTACCTTCTCCTTGTTCTTAACTTTTGTTCTTTTAATATAGACATAAATCTTCTTTCTCATTGTAAGGTACTAGAACAACTCCATATGTCAAAACGATCGTCATTCTCTCACAGTTGTTTTAGAACCCACCTTCATCGAGATTACTCTTTCATCCCTCCCTTTTCAACTGAATTGCTTATCATGAATCACTTCTTCCAAAATATGAATCTTGATGAAAAAATAATATACCAAATAGTAGGTTGATTTTTAACTTTTGTAAAAATTTATATGTAGTTTATTTCATTTTTTTTAAGACATAACCTGATTACATATTTATATGGGTTATTTTTCACCAAACCAAACAAACTTCTTCTTTCAACTTATCTAATGCCATCCTCCATGTCAGGTAGCTATTACATACAATGCCATCTAATCATATATAATCGCCCATGTTGGCCCTCTGTTAACAACAATGAGACAGAAATTAAAAAAAAAAAAGTTTAGATACTAAGTTGATTCAAGTGAAAAATTTTAAAGCTAGATGGAAAATTTTACTTGATTATACATGATACCGTAGTAATTCCCAAAAATAAATAATTAATCTTCCAAACTTTTGCAATTAAGAAGATTTAGTTTTAAAATTTAATTATGCATTTTTATAACTAACTATCTTAAAACTGTATCTATGTAGTCTAATATACATGGTAAAGTAGAATACTTTATATTAAGAGATCAATCAAATTAATCCCTAAACTTAACGTTAAAAAAACTTAAAATAGAAACATGTGAAAAGTAATATGAATTAATTTTTGAAAAAAAAACGAGTTGGAAAATTTGTTTGTCCCTTAAGTTGACACGGATGAGGTTTTCCATTATTTGAGAAAACTAGAGTTTAATTTATAGATGTAAAGCATGTTTCCTTTTGATATTGATGGATGAAGGAACTTGCTTGTGTGGCCTTTATCATTTATGCTTTGAGGGATACTATTTTTGTCTTTTTGAGGGGTGGGACTTACTTCATTAATTTGTCTATTGTATTTATAGTCGCCTACATACCCTTTTTTGCCTAAAGGGAAGAACATCTTTGACAAAGTTTACTTCATTAATTTGTCTATTGTATTTATAATTCGCTTAAGGAAATGTCGGATGTTTAGAATTTCTATTGTATATGCAGTAATTTATTGGCCAGTGACAGATCCTAAAATGGAGCTCAGATTTGCAAAAAGTTAGTCCTTCATCTGTCGAGTTGGACGATACCATGAATAACCAAAAAAAAAAAATCATAAATTCACAATTTAATCCAAAACCATTCTAATTCTGTATGCATGGATAAATTAGCTAAATAGTAATACTAATAATACATTCGGTCTAAATTAAGTGTGCAATATTAATTACATAAATGGATTAAAATAATTTTACAGTAAAGTTTAGATAAATTAAATTTATATAAAACTACTTGTCTTAAATTTTTTATTATATTTTATTTATTTATTTTACTCACTTTTCGTTTATTTAACAGGAATATTAGTGAAAATCAATGTTATCTAGTTTTTTTTTTTAAAATAGACATTTATTTAAAATAAAATAAAATTTAATGAATAATAATTTATTTATAACAGAAGACAAGATGTCTTGGTGCAGATATTTAAATGTAATAATTTTATATTATTAATTGAACTAGATTAAATTTCAACCAATTAATTTGAATTAATTGAAATAGTTAATTCACTTATTTATTTAAACAAATGTAATTCGCTGGTAAATTAAAAAAAAAAACTCAAAGATTAAATTCCAGCCATTATTGCATTACTAATGTAATTAGACTCAAAGGTCATATAAAAATAAATAAATTAATTAAAAAGACTCAATTGTTATGAAACTAAAGCTATAAAAGAAAGAATAATATAAAAGCAAGAGAGAGCTAGAGAGCAAGAATATGAAATTCTTATTGATTTCTGGATATGAAAAACTTATGAAATCATAGCCCTATTTATAGTAAAAGATTTATTATTACATAAAAATGAATGAACGGTTATGATTCATTTACTATGCAACATAGTAACTTGATTTGGAATGGACGGCCATGATTTATTGGGTTACTATGCAGCATAGTGCTGCATAGTGCCGGCGGCTGCCGACACCAATAATTCATAACACTCCCCCTTGGACGTCCATTACGGATATGCCTCATTAAAAACCTCGTCAAGAAAAACCCTGTGGGAAAAAAACCTGACTGAGAGAAAAAGAGTACGATATCCTGTATGATGAGTACTGTCTCGTTAAAAACCTTGTCTGGAAAAACCCTGTGGGATAAAAACCAAATCAAGGGAAAAAGAGTACAGTCTCCCCCTGTTGGTCACATCACTTAAGATCTCGCAATCGTGGCATTCCGATCTTGTATACCAACTTTTCAAATGTGGATGTAGGGAGTGCTTTTGTAAATAAGTCCGCCAGATTATCACTTGAGCGGATCTGTTGAACATCAATCGACCCTTGATTTTGAAGGTCATGAGTGAAGAAGAACTTGGGGGAAATATGCTTTGTTCTATCACCCTTGATGTATCCATTCTTGAGCTGAGCGATGCATGCCGTGTTATCTTCATATAGTGTTGTCGGAGCTATCTTCATATCAGACAACCCGCATGATGATTGAATGTATCCAATCAAATTTCTCAGTCAGAAACATTCACGACTTGCTTCATGTATTGCAAGTATTTCGGCATGATTTGAAGAAGTCGCAGCTATAGTCTGTTTCGTAGATCTCCAAGATATGGCCGTGTCAC
>JASCZI010031583.1:0-11474 GCA_036250425.1 Stylosanthes scabra
TATATATATATATATATATATATATATATATATATATATTTGTCATTCCATCAGGCTCTGATATCAGATGTTCCGATGCGGATCAAGGAGGGAAAGGGAAAGATAGGAGTATGCAAATGATGCAACAAATATAGGATGAACAGATATAGGATGCAACAGTAATGACATAAGTAGTATAAAATTAAATAGTCACACATCTTTTAGAATGAGTTAGATAACTAAAGAGTTAACTACTAATTAACTAAAAAAAAAAAGGTACAGAACCAAAATAGCATTGTATCCCAAAATGTCAACAAACCAAGTTTTTCATCCCTAACTACTAACACAACTTCATCCTTATTGACTGAATGTGATGAAGAAGTATCCTAGTCTTTATTAGACTCCCGGAGATTATCCTACATATTCATAAACAAAAATAATTAGTAAAATATACAAATGAATTTAGAAAAACAACTAAATAACCATCTCGCAAAATAGTAACAGTAGCAAGTAGTACTTATAAATCTAAACCCCAAATAAGGACAGAACTCAATGCCTCACTTCAATAATAGCAGTAGTAGCAGTAGCTAATAGTATATACTCATCAATCAACAAGACAACAATCATCACTCATAATTGGAATAAAAACATAATAGAAGAGTAGCAAATATAATTTCAGGAAAACAGAAAAAGAATACAACATGAGTGGATCATTATAATTAGACTCATCCAAATAATTCTTTGGTATCTATCTCAATTAGCTTGGGAGAGCACTCAATAGCAGTTCCTGAATTTTCTTCAGTGTATACCTAAACTCTATAACTATTCTAAATTAAAATAAACCAATAATAATTAAACTTATCACCAAGTCAGGCTCTCAATCAACCAATTCAACAGTGAACCCAGTTTTTATATGGTTAAAACATTCTCCTCAACAAAATTAAGGACAAATTATACCAATCAAGCATTTCTATATCAGCAGAAGGCATTAAATGTTACATAGATTGTGTTGATAGTAGCATAATAGTTAACAACTTACCATATTATGTTCGAAGCATGAGTTGATCCATGACCACTATTCACATTAACTGGAGAGTGGTGTGCATTTTGCAACAGAGCTTCGACTTCTTCTGGCCTCATTTCAGGATCGGATCGCTGAAGAAGTAGCTTAACCATATTCCGCAATCCATGAACCTCTTCCCTCACGTCTCCAAGTTCACCTTTCAAAGATTGGACTTATTCTTGGTGCTGCTCTTTGATGGCAGAAATTTCCGTATGCTTTTTCAAGTCACTTTTTTTAATTGATCTTCCATAGAACCTAACCCGGCCTGGTTGTTCTTTATCAAATAAGGACTGGAAAGCTTCCTCTTCTGTTTCACCAGAAGCTTGCCAACCTTAAATCTCTTCTTGGTTAAAAGAAACATATAAAGTATAAGTTAACGTCGTCCCCCACATGAATATAAATAATGAGAATGCAATTCAATCTTACAATTGCATTTTGTGTTGCCTCATCAAGTTCCTTTCTTTTTTGACTTGTGCGAGTAACAATAAACATTTCAAACCTTTTAGGTTCCTCATTTGTTCCCTTTTCCGCGCGCTATAAAAATTAGAGTATTAAAAATGCCAATTTATAAGATAAGTAAATCTAAACAAATTATTAGACACAACGAGGAGCAATTATACTAGAGCTGCTCAAACTCGTCCGAAATTGATTGGGCCCATGCGATGTGGGAACTTTTGTTGTTTCTTGTGTTGCTTATTCCTTTCACTTATTGACTATAATTGGGTATATCAAATTCACATTAGTGAAAGACTATTTAAATTAGACAACAATTAAATAAACCAGGCACTTATTAGAGAAGGGAATTCTAGAAATTTTTATGCAAGACTAGCCAAATTCAAGAAATTGGAACCTGATAATTCATACAAATTCATTTTTAGCTTCTTTAAAGTAATTAATCTCATCTCCTACCTCTCAAATGTTAACTCTTCATTTACAAAATAAGCTACATCAACTATAAAACAAAGCCAGTTCGGCAGCAAACTCATTACCAACACAGCAACTCTATTAACAAAGGTGCAGAAAAATAAGAGTGCAGCAAAATAGAATCATTGGGACCAAAATAGTACAATGAAACTAACATTAATAAAACTAGTACAATGCAGTGCTTTCCCAAAATGAAACTAACAGAAATAAAACTAGTCTAAAAGTTACCTGGATTGTTGGATGACTCCAATACATGATCAATTTTAAGAATTGACTTCCAGGTACTTGACGAGGTCAATTCTTCACCATATCCTCAATATCATCATAGGGAACAAAATGCTTACGATTTATCTTTCTCTTGAACCACTTCCAAGAGTCTCGAGCTGTTTGCATAACACATTTCCCACAACACATTGGGAGGATAAACTTGGTCTACGTGATAAACAGCATGCCAATTAGTGTAGGAATAGCACAATGGTAAGGGAAAAAAATCTGATTCAATACTAATACAAAAAACCTTACGTTAACATATTTCCACATGAAATCTTTTGCATTTTGAGGAATAGCATGCCAATTAGTGTAGGAAATTCTAACGAATTTTGTTTCTACCAAGTATGCCAACACAATTAGTTAAGTTAGACACACTTTGGTTGGTAGGCCCTACTGGCTAATCCATATCAAAAGTGACTTCCTCTTGTTGTCCCCTAGTTCTGGCATAATTCTTTACATGTAGTTATTCCACGAGTTTTTTCTTGTTTGGCTCCCCTAGTTTCATGCAAGAACAGAAAATATTACTAAGTAATCATAGTTATTTGAAGTGGAAAAATATTTATCACAATTTACTTGAATTAGAAGATTAAGATCCAAGATATTACCTTTGTCATCATCAATATCAGTCATCACATGTTGATAATAATCTGCATCAAGAGCCGAGCTATCTCTCCCATCAAGTATTGGAACAGTGAATGGAACATCATCATTAACACCCAAGGTGTCCAAGATATTTTTCACATCTATCCCATTTTCTTTTAAAAAATGATCAATAGACATGGCCCTTATCATTGGCCCACTCTTTTCCCTTTTAGATCCAGCTTTGTCCATGATTTCTTCCTCATCTTGTTGCATAGGTTTAGGACCGGTGAAAGTAGGATTATCTTGCCCTTCTTGAATCCTTTCATGTGTGACTTCAAGACTGTTCTGCTGCCCAGCTTGCCCTTGGTTTCTTACACTCCCAGCTGAATTTGTATTAATTTGCTCATGCCTAGCTTGCCCTTTCATGTTAGTGAAATTTTGAAATGCTTCAAGCTTCCTCTTAAGTTCGGTAGCATCCTTCTCTGCTGTAGTTGGATCCATGGAATTCTTATTTGTAATTTCTGGTTGTTGCATTGGAGTGTTCTGCTGTTCCTCCAATGGTGCAGACATGGTATTACTCCTATTGCTAATTGCATCAAGTGTGCTCCGTAAATAACTAAAATCTAGCTTCATGTACACGGCTTTCTTCATTTTTTAGTTGTTGTATCACCTGGTTTACCAATACTTTGAGTTGCTGGCAATGTTCTTGGGCTGTCAATTGCTTCTACCCTTGGCACATGTTTCTTAATTCCTTTAATTGCATCATCAGTCTCTTTGACCTTGTTTTGATTTCTAGTCGATGGTGGACGGCTGTCAATTGCTTCCACCCTTGGCACATGTTGATTCATTCTCTTTCTTGCATCATCAATTTCTTTACCCCGACCTTGAGTAATTGTCACTGTAGGCATAGAGTTCTTAATTCTTTTGGTTGCAGCCTCCCCTTTTCTGCCCTTATTCTAATGGGCACCCAACTCTCTTTTACTCCCAACCACATCCAATCTAGTCATATCTACCTCATTATCATTAGGCGTTGCAACTTTCTTTCCATAATTCTCTCGTTCCTTTACAATCAGCAGTCTATTTCTTTCAAAATTTTTAATGAAACTCTTGCTTGATGTTGCTTGAATAAGATCAAAGTCAATGTTCTTGCACAAGAAAATTAAGAAAGTAGAGTCAGTATAAGAATTTTCAAGTTACATATGTACACATATAAGTGAATGAAAATTAAGAGAATTAAAAATTAAGACATGTAAAATTAAATTATTACTTACAAAAGGAAAGGCTTATGTAGAAAACTTATTTACACATATATACACCTTAAGCAAGTTATTACTCAAGAAGACCTACTGGAATCAGATTGTTCATTGAAATCTACCTCATGCTCTTGGGCATGCGACATTTGGGGAACTACTTCAAGAACCGTGGGGCCTAGGTCAGTCCTCTCTAGAACAAGTTCACCATCATCAATTGGTATGAAAGGACTTGTTAAGTTATCATGGTGTTCAAAATAAAGGGGCTAATCTGATTCAGACTTCGCTTCGTCAATTGTTTTAAACAAATCTCTTGGAGAAGTTAACATCACATAATGTTTATCTTCATATGGATCTTTCACATAAAAACATTAAGGGTAAGTTGGGAGGCTCACTGACTGCAGAGGGTATTCGTAGCTGGTGTGAGAGTGAGAATGAGAGAGACTGCTGGTGTGGGTTTGCTGGAAGGCTTAGGCTAGTGGTCAGTGGTGGTGGTGGTGGCTGGTGGCTGGTGGCTTGGTGGTTCTTTTGACACAAAGCATATCGAGGGTTTCTTTGGGTTTCTTTTGAAAGAAAGGAGAGAGATAGAAGCCAAGGGTGTTGTATGTGCTTCAAAGAAAAATTATTTGACTGAGTGTCAAACAACACGCGGGCATGCCGAAAGAAATTTTTAATTCGCGCCTTCACCTATGGGAATGGCTTAAGAAGCGCACCCAATAGTAAAAACCTCAGCAACACGTAAAAAGCGATCCCTTTGATTAACGAAAGTGTTCCCATAACCAATAACTTTAGGCTGCGCTTAGAAAGTGACCCCATTGCTATTTTAAGAGTCACTTACTAAGCGTTGCTAGAAAAGTGATGCCTGTTCCTCTGATTATTGGGCACTCTAAGAAAAGCGTTGCCTATTCTATGAATAGGCTACCCTTTTCAAGCGTTGCCTAAAACTAGTGTGGCCTTATGGTAAATTTCTTGTAGTGGATATTTTAAACAAAGTTCCAAATAAATATATTCTTTCGTTTTTTGTGAAATTGGATAATTTTTTATCAATTCAATTTAATACTATTTTATATTTTATTAATTTCTTAATTGATTTAAAAAAAAAACGTTTTTGGCCCCCAATCAATCTTTCCAAGCTCCGCCACTAGACCTACCTATCACTAGCTACATTACAATTTCCTCCAACAACAATCAAAGACCAAAATTTTTCATGGACCATGAATCTTATATGAAATTTTTTTACATATGAGAATCAACTAGCTTTTTAACTTGACTTCCCAACAATCTTACCAAAACAAAATCACCCTCTAAAGCCTCCACTTTCCTCATCACTTTTGTTTTCTTTATTCTTTTCTTCGCTAGCCTCGTATTGATGGGCATATTCTCCATTATCCTTGAGTTGGAAGGATTTTATAGAAGGTCAATATCATAAGTGGTTCTTGGTAAGTAGCAAAGATTTAGTAGGAAAACAAACACGAAAGAGAAGTTCGCTAAGCGATAGTTGAGATATTACTTACATAGTTATTGGCTTCTTGCATATTAGCAACGATTTCGTAGGATTTCTCCTCTATATAAGGTTGTTTCCAATCACATCAAATGACCATTTTCACTTCTCCAACACACATCTTCATGAGAGAATTTTCAACGAATTATGCTCTTGAATTCCTTCTTCTATCGGATTTGGTTCTACATCCACTACAGAATTTGGCATGGTGCAAAGAGACGATAACATTGTCCTAAAAAGCTTACCAAATGACTAATTTTCTCTAAGACCATAAGTGTCAACATAATCACGATTCAAATCGGTTGCACGATTAAAAAGATTTCCTGAAGAAGGGTTTCCACTTTATTCTTGATTGAAATCTTAATACTTGTAATCCTATATTATTATATGAACTAGATGAGAACTTGTATCTCTTATTGGTGAGTGTGACAACATATTTTGGTCAAGTAGTTTGTAGATCTTGCCAAAGTGCCAAATATGTCTAGCTATTACAGGAACTCGCGGATTAATTTAACACTGTTATTTTTATATTAATAAAATAAAATTATTAATAATTCTAGGTGACCAAGAAATTTGACAAACCAAGTCCAACGAAGTTATTCTTCTACTTCATGCGTGTCTCTTCTTCTTCTTCTTCTTCTTCTTCTTCTTCTTCTTCTTCTTCTTCGCTTTTGATATTCTCTTCCTCATTCCTCTTCTTCGTTCTGTGGCAACAACGTTGTTGTCATCACCGTCCTATTCTTCTTTTTTCTCCTCCTTCTATTCTTATTCTGTAGTGGCAGCATCATCGTTGGTCGATATCTTCTTTTTCTTTCTTCTCCTCCTTCTTCTTCTAATAATTGCAAGAAAAAGCAATTCATAGTATGGGTTCACGGGTTATGCATACCAAGTTACCCGTCATGAATCGAATTAAATCGATTAATTTGGTTCTGTACCTAATGGGTAATTGGGTATAAACGGGTCCAACCCGATTAAATTCGATCTATATTTGGTTTGAATATTGGTTTTGGAGTTGCGAAACCCTAACCAACCCATATACCCAATTTAAAAAAAATGTATATATATATATATATATATACACAACTTTTAGTGAAACCTAACCCTAGAAGCAGCCACACCACTCACTCTCCTCTCTCCTTCCTCATATCCTTGAGCCAAAGCCCCAACCCACACTCCTCAATCTCTCTATTCCTTGAGCTATCTCCACCTTCTTGCCATTGTTGACGACAGTGCCTTCCCTCATCTCCGGCAAGCCACCCTCTTGCTTCACCCTTGTTCTCTGGATCTCTCTACTCGCGCCTCCACTCTTCACTCCACTCTTTGTCTCCAGCGAGCCACATCGGCCCTCTATTCACTCTCGAGTTGAGCTCTCTTGTTCTCTGTGTTGTCATCAACCTCTCAGCAGGTTGGTTGTGTGTTTTTTGACAGGCCTACATCGTTGCGCCCTTGGCTTTTTTTTCCTTGTCAGTTGCCTCTTTTCTGTCTTGTTGCAGTTTAGTCTCTACTGCTCCGAGCCTCCGTCGTCGCGTTTCACTCCTCTACCCGCAGTGAAGCACATATTCTGTTAATTTTAATTTTAGGTTTTTAATTTACTCTCTTGCAATTTGAAAATTGATGAGTTATTGTGTTGTAATTGTTTTCATAAATTGTGTGTTAAAAAAATTGTTGCTAATAAATTGTTATGCTAAATTGTTTTAATAAATTGTTTGTTATTAGTTCAATTTGTGGGAGAATTTTTTTTTTTTGATATTATATTTGAATTCACAGTTTTTTTTCCTTATATATATATTTTTTTCAATTTATTGTTTAATTGGGTATCCAATTACCCGAATCAATTCAAGCTGCTGTTAATCAGTTCGGATCTAGCTAGAAAAATGTAAAACCAAACCAATTAAATCTTAATTGGTTTAGTTCTCATTTACCCCCAAATTCGAACCAATCTGACCCGTGAATACCCCTATTTCATAGCAATCAATATGAGTGTAAAAGAAAAATAACAGGAATCACAAATATAATCAAACAAAACACAACACAAATCATTTTCTTTTCTAATAATTACAACAAACAACAAATCTCAACAAAGAACGTGAGTGTAAAAAAAACAAACAGAACGCTAATAATTACAAGAAAAAGCAATTCACAGAAAATAATGCGAATGTAAAAGAAAAATGAACATGAACCTTTAGTAGAGTCAAATAAAATACAATCCAAACCATTTTCCTTTCTAATAATTGCAAGAAAAAGCAATTTACAATAAAGAATATATGGGTATAAAAGAAAAATAAACATGAACCATAAGTAGAAATAAAACAAAATCAAACACAAACCATTTTTCCTTTCTAATAATTGCAAGAAAAGCAATTCACAACAAAGAAGATGAATGTAATAGAAGAATGAACATAAACCATAAGCAGAATCAAACAAAATCCAACATAAATCATTTATCTTTATAATAACTACAATAAACAACATATCACAACAAAGAATACGAGTGTAAAAGAAAAAATAATAAAAACCATTAAGCAGAATCAAATAAAATCCTAACAAGAGCCATTTTCCTTTCTAATAACTACAAGAAACAATAAATCACAACAAAGAACATGAATGTAAAAGGAAAATGAACATAACCCTGACTAGAATTAAATATGCAAATCATAGAAATTGTTTGAAAATTTAGACAACGTGCAAAGTATACAATTTCAATCAAGAAGATGTAGAAGAAGCCGGAGAGACGACGACAACATTAATGATTCAGGCGGAGCAAGAAAACGTAGAAGAATTAGAAGAAGGAGAAGACGTAGGCGAAGAGGAAGAAGGTGGAGAAGGAGCAGTACATGCACGCAATTTTATGAGAATACTTTTTGTTGTGATTGAGCCAACTTAATTAGACTTGATTGAACAAAATAAGTATACACTAAACATTACCGTTAAATTATATAGTAGTTTATATATTATTTGTAGTATAAATTTGATATAATTTATAAAATAATTTTCAATAAATTATCTTAACATATATCATATGTCATGTTTCTTAAGTCTTATATTTTAAGACCAGTCATGCTAGGTAAACAACAAATTTGAAACTAACATTAGCCAATAAAAATTTAGGCTTCAAAAAATAAATACATTAATTACGGATGTTCTATTTGATTTCTGAAGAACGTTCTATTATCACTGGTTGCAGATGTTCATGTATAAACAGATAGATAAAAAAATGCCAAATAAAAGCTATACCTCATGTGTATCATCTAAAAGAGGATTTATTGAATTATTAATTTCTTCAAAAGAGTTAATTGTTTTGCTCTTTTAGTGCTGCCAACAAGATCTTCACTAATATACATATTAAAATAATATATTTTAGATGATTAAAAACTTAATAAAAAAGTTATAGATGTTCTATTTGTAAACGTCATATAAACAATGATTGTGAATGTTCTATTTTTATTGGCTGATTTGTTGGTTAGGAAAATATTGGTTACATATAGTTTTTCTTATGATTTAGAGTTAGATAACATGTGTCCTACAAAAAAAAAATTATAGGTAACCAATATTTTTTTAATGAACAAATCAGACCTAAAAAAAGAACATTCAAAATGTTAAAAACAGAACGTCATATACTACACAATCAAGAACTTGTGAAAATCAAATATAAATATAACTTCATAAAATTTTTTTAGAAACAGAACATCCAAAACCTAAAAAATAGAACATTCAATTTAAGTTGTTAATTGATATTTGCTGAATTTTTATTGGTTACTTAGCAAAGTTTTAATAATAATAATAATATAATAATAATAATTAAAAAAAGAGGGGAGATAAAATGTAATTATAAAAGAAGTTTGGGGTGCAAAATAGAATTAGAGATGATTATATGTAAAGAGAAATTGAGAGTGATGCCCCAATTCGCAAGAAGCTTTGTCAGGTCGTCGTTTGCTTTGTTGGCCATCTCCCTCTCATCCTTCCTCCAAACGGTGAGCGGCTGGGCGCCATTCATCCTCACACCTTTTATTCTTCCCCTGCGACGTCGTTTTCCGATCATCAACAAACTTTCTTTCCTTCCATTCAATCATTCTCAACAAACCCTAAACGTTAATTAGGTTTGTTTTCTCCCTTCTCTCCCCTCTCTTTCAATTATCTTTTTTATGCGTCGGTTTGTTTTTTTTTTTTTTATATATAATTAATTGTATTGGAGGAGACTCAGATTATGGTATTGGTCTATTGGACCTTTCTAGGGTTTGTGTCTTGGGATCAGATTCGGTGAATTGATGATATTATGGCTGTGTTCTTGTTCTGGTGGTATTATTGTCTCCTTAATTTTTGGGTTGGCAGATTTTGCTTGTGCGATTTGAGATCTGGGTTTGATTGGTTTTAGGCTGGTTTTCATGCATTGGAATCAAAAGGGGATGGGGATATTGTTGACTATATAAAATAGTTATACTTATATTTGTTCTGTTTAGATTATGGCATGATACTGTTTCTGTAGATATATTATCATATGCAGAGTCATGTAGCTAGATATAAAAGCTTGTTTTTCTTTTTAGTTTTAATTTTGTGTGATGGTTATGGATGATACTTTAGTGGGCGGTGGTGGTTTTGCTTTTATGTTTTTAGCATTGTCATCAGTGAGTTGATAACTTGATAAATTGGTTTTTGAGAAATATGAGAATTGAAATTTTGAAAATTTCCATATGTAAAGGCTCCTATGGGTTTGAATTCTAAGCAGGGTTCTGTTGCTATTTGGCAGGTATGAAACTTCGAATGTAGGAGAGCAGTAGGAAGGGATTGTTCTTATAATATTCTTCTACATTGTTCTCTTTTTAAAATATTACATTGTACATCAATTCATGCTTCAATACCATTTTGGATGCTTCTTTTCAGTGTATGGACATGGTGTAAGCATGAAATGTCTATCATTGACCTGTATAGAATGGTAGAAGCATTTCATTTTGAACAAAGTGAAAATTTTTGGATTTTCTGCTTTCACCGATATCTCTGTTTCCGTAAAACTCTATCCTCGTTTCAGTGATAGTATTGAGTAGGAAGGGTACTCTTATATAAGAATTCGTAATATAGTTTCTCATTCAATAGAATATTTGTCAACTGTTAAGTGCTCTGAATTACTGTTTTTTTATTTTCTTATTTATTTTTTTATTAATGTTATGAAATTCGTGATTCACTAGCTGTTCTGTCTTGTTCTGAATTTGTACCTTATGGCTGACTTATGATGGGATTTATTGTGATAGTATCTCCATTGGTTTTCAATTTATAGTTCCACTTTTTGATCCATAACTAGCTAAATACATCAAATAATACAATAATATGCAAAACAAAATTATTTCAGAAGTTAAATAACTAAATAAGATATCTTCAAACAAAACAAAAGTTAACTTTTAATGTACTTACACCGTCTAAATACCTTGAAGCTTGGTTTTGAAACAGTGAGTTGCTGTAAGCTCCGCATCCCTTTTGACTGTTTAGCAAATGGACAAGGGACCACCACCTGCCCTCTTTGTTAATGATGGTTCATTCATGGAGAAGTTCAAGCAAATGCAGCAAGAGCAGGAGAAGGAGAAGAATAACAAACTATCTGAGCCTAAACCAATTAAAGTTGTTTCAGGATCTTTGGCTCCTAAACCCTTCATTAGTAGGGTTAATGATACACGTAAAACTTCTCAGGCAAGTTCCAGTGGCAAACTTGCTTTCAGTCTAAAACAAAAGTCAAAGCTGGTTCCGCCGCCTGTTAAGTTAGCTGATGATGAAGAAGAAGAAGAAGAAGAAACAGATGCTGGGGATTTTTCAAATTCTGTACAGGCAAAACGGCAAAAATTTGATCAGGAGGATGGCACTACACAGCCATCGAGACAATTTGATGTTGGTAATTACTTTCACATAATCTTTGTGCAGG
>JASCZI010031586.1:2546-16084 GCA_036250425.1 Stylosanthes scabra
TACCATCCTCCAGCTTGCGGGGGCATATTAGAGCAACCTAAATTGCAGACTTCAGCCCAACATCAACAACCAATCTCATCACCTCTGGCCCATTACCAACAGCAACAAATAGACTCACAAGCCCAACCACAGCAACAACTACTACAGAAATCAAAGATTTTGCCACACACTCTTTCATATGATCACATTTCACACACCTCTTAAGATTTCTTCTAGAACCTATATGACTCAGCAATTCTGTTAGCATCTTGTAGATTTTGTATAGCTGATTACTTGTATATATTACCTGTAATATTTCTTTTGCAATACACACAAAAGAATATATAGAAAATTCAGCATTGCTTTGTGTCATCTTCTCTTCTTGCTCACTACCATTTTTCTTTATATAGTATTTTTTATTTTAACTCTTAAATGATTTTTCTTGTAATAGTTATTTTGGTTAAAAAAAATGTTTATGTGACAAATATTATAATAAATGGAGTTTACAATTGTTTCCTTGGGAGGTAATCAATAGATAGTAGGATAACTGTTTAGGAACACGTAAGATAATTTTGGTGGACTGAATTTAAAAAAAAAAAAACTATTTTTACATCGTAATTAACTATTTTTATCATATATTTATGTATATGTATCGTTTAATTTATTTTCATTATATATCTTATATATATTTTAACATGTATTAATTATATCAGTAGTTATAATATTTTAGTGAGTAATTTTAATATATATCTATCACGGTTAAAATGTTTTACATAATTATTATACAATCACATTCATTTCAATATTTTTATTTGAAGACTATTGAGGTGATAAATATAAAAGACAATTATTTTTCTATATGATAATACATAATTGAATTGATTTCATAAATTTTTCTTAAACTAACAATGTAGCAAAATGAAATTAGGAAAGATAAGAATATTAATAATAAAGAGAGAAAAACTATTGTAAATTAAGTTTTATTTATTTTACATCAATATACTTTTCATATATAATATATATAGTTTTCTGATACTTATATTTAATTATAGTTTCAAATTAAAAATACTAGTTTATGTCATCAATAGTACAATTCATTTACTCTTATTTTTAAAATGTAAAAAAAAAATTGATTTAATTGGGATGGCAAGTAGCATATAATTTAACGGGCATTGTGAAAAGAAAATTATACATACACCAACCTTTTCTAATTCTCATATCTTATTATATATAGTATAAAATATCAATATGTATAATATAACAATTTTTTTATACATAAAACAAAATTTTTTTGTTAGTATATTTTTCTAGGGATGTTCGTGGTTTAGTTTTTGCCCAAACTAAACTGAAACTGAACCAAACTGTTTTAAATAATTTAAAAATTGAACCAAATTGTTTTCTCAAATAGCAAACTGGTTTAAAACCAGTTTACAATATAGTGCACCAGTTTAAACTGGTTTTCAAACTAAAACCAATTTTTCATATATAAAACCAGTTTTATTATATAAAATAAGTTTTTATTATGTAAAAAATCACTCTCTCTTGTCCTCTCCTCTCTCTTTCTCTCTCCCTCCCTCTCCTTTTATCTTCTAATTTTTAAAATTCTGGAGTTTGATTGTTTATGAAAAAAAATTACAAATTTGATAGAAGCTGAAATTGAAAAATAAGCTGAATATTTAAATTTTGGCTCATTGGATTGAAAAAAAATTTATTTAATATTGTACACTTTTATAATTGTGGTTCTTGTGTATTATATTTATTACTGTTATTTTTTTTATAATATGATTTATTGATCCTATTGGATGGAACAAATTAAACAAAAAAACCATAAATAATAATAATAATAATAATAATAATAATAATAATAATAATAATAATAATAATAGCATATTGAAAAATATAAAATAAAAATATATTGAAAAAAATAAACATACTTGAAAAGATATCATTATAATTTAATGTCATGTCTTTTATAGTAATTATCTATCAATTTTGGCATAGGGTTGCCAACATAAATCATGTTGGCACAAACTCACTTCTACTCAAAATTAATTCTGTAAATTTCAATTTATTCAAAATTCAGTTTGACAAACCCCAATCCAAACACATATTTTAATTGACATTCTTTCAAAGTGATACGATATCTATTTACTGAATCCATTTTTTAAATTATGGTACTGGACAAGTTCTACTTGTTCATCAAAAGAGGAAAAAAATAGCCACTTTTTGGTAATGATAGTAATAAATCATTTAAATTGAGAATCAATTCTTTTGGTTTTAAACCAAACCGAACTATAAAAAACTGATTTTAAATAAATTGGTTTTTATAAAAAACTGCAGTTTCATATTTTTTTATTTTACTTGAAAAACCAATTTTTTTCAAACAGTTTCAGTTCAGTTTAGTCTAACCAGTTTTTTTGCACACCCATTTATTCTGCCCAGTCCCCACTACAAAAAATTTTTTTGGATGCCACTGTATATATTCATTTTTTTTTTGGTGCCTACTGTATATATTCATTTGAAAAATAAAAAAACGGTTTATGACATATATAAATATTCATATGCAACTAATGTAAGTTACATTATCCTAGTGTAAAATATTCCTGAAAAATTTTCCACTCTGTGTTACTAATAAATAGTATGAAAGTATAACAACTTGAACTGAAAAGCGTAAACTATAATAGTAACATTCAATAAACAATTACTTTAAAACAGAGAATAAAAACCAAAATAACGAAACAATACAAAAAACAAATCAATAATAAATCAATACTATAATAAGATAACCAGGTTATAAATAAAAGGATGATATATACCTTCTTAGTTCTCACTTTCTCTTACGGATTCTTTCCCTTTCTTTTCTCTGTATGTTTCGTAATCTTCTGTGGATTTATGATGTATTTATAGATAGTTTAAGGCTTTAATAAGCTTTTCTGTTATAACATCAGTCAAGGATTTAGGGGGACGTGTAAAGCCATAAAGAAGGTTATTGTTTCTAAATATTTTGAATAAACTTTTTTTTAGATAATTCTAGATGATCAAGCATTTTAGTCAACTAAATCCAATTAAATCATTTTCACGCACGTGTCTTATTCCTTTTTCTCTTCCTTTTCTTCGGCGCCTTCTTCTTCGTCTGCCTCTTCTTCTTTATTTTCCTTTTCCTTTTACGCCTTTCTTCTTCGTCTGCCTCTTCTTCTTCATTTTCCTTTTTTTTTACGCCTTTCTCTTCTACAACGTCATACTTTTATGTTCTAATTTTTAATAAATTCCGAGTTAAAACTCAAATTGATCCCGGAATTTCAATCGCAATTCAAATTAATCCATGAATTTTCAGGTTACTCAATTTGGCCCCCGAAATTTCAATCCATGACTCACGTTGCCCTGAGCAATTTTCTGTTAATTGTGTGCTGACATGACATGCTGATGTGGACAACCAGTGCTATGTGTCACAACATGATTTGTCCACGTGTTACAACACTATTTATCCACGTGTCACTACAATGTACATAATTCAAAAAGGCCCCTAAAATTTCACTTGCGACTGTTTTTAAGCCTTAAATTAATAAACGCAAATCAAATTGGACCCCTAAAATGATTCTTCTTATTTTTATTTTATAAATACAAAATTATTAACATTTTTAAAACATACTAATTTTTCATCCACTTTTATACAAGTAAATTTAATAAAAAATTTTATTATAGAAAAGATTAGTTTAATTTAATAAATGTATGACACAAAAAATTATTTTATAAATCGGCCACCACATAACTTTATATGTTAATTGAACAATTTTCATTATTTATTCCTATTGTAATAATATAATAATATATGTGGTTTACGAAGAAAGACGTGCAAGAGTTTGATTTTAATGATGAATTTGAATGAAGAAATTATACGTTGCACATCTTCCTTCGTAAACCAGATATATTGTTATATTATCATAATTGAAAAAAATAATGAAAATTGTTCAATTAATATACAAAGTTATGTGGTGATCGTTTTTATAAAATAATTCTTTGTATCATACACTTGTTAAATTAAAGTAATTTTTTTTATTATGTAATAAGAATTTTTATTAAATTTGCTTGTATAAAAGTGGACGGAAAATTAGTATATTTCAAAAATATTAATAACTTTGTATTTATGAAATAAAAATAAGAAAAATCATTTAGGGGCCACTTTAATTTGCGTTCATTATTTTCAGGGGCTAAAATGAGCCGCGAGTAAAATTTTAGGGGTCTTTTTGAGTTATGTACATTGATAACATAGTATTGATACGTGGATAAATAGTGTTATGACACGTGGTCGAACTATCTTTTGACACATGGCACTGACGGTAAATATTAGCATGCCAAGTCAGCACGTCGTTAACGCAAAACTGTTCAGGGTCAACGTAAGTCACAAATTGAAATTTCGGAGGTCAAATTGAGTAGCTTGAAAATTCAAAAGCTAATTTAAATTGCTATTCAAATTTCAGGATTAATTTGAGTTTTAACTCAACAAATTCCTGTTTGAATGGAAGCAAGTTCTTACATAGAAGCAAGTTCCTATTTGAAATATATAATTCTAAAGAGAAGTCTTTGTTTTAAATTTTAACGAGTTCCTATTCGAAATATAAGCTCGTTACTGTCACAAATTCCTGTTACTTAATAAAGCAAAATACACTCAAGCATATCTATTCGAAATTTTTGTTACTTAATAAAGCGAAATATAAGCTCGTTCCTGTTCGAAGTCTTTGTTTGTATTTATTAGTTACTATTAAAAAAAATATAATATTAAATATTATAAATATATAATTACAATCTTAAGTATATAAAATTATAAATATTAAGTAAAATAAAATAATTTTATATTATAACTATCTACTCTTACTAATAACAAAACCTATAAAAAAAAGCATAAAACACATCTACGACAGCCATAAAACAAAAGTCAGCCTAACCTATATAGTACAATAATAATAATAAGAATAATAATAATAATAATAATAATAATAATAATAATAATAATAATAATTGAACAGTTTTTTATTTAATTTATTATTTATAATTTAATTTTGATGCACTGTTACTGTAAAATGTACACATCACACGTATATCCAATTATATAACACTACGTCAACAAAAATAACTTAATTTATATCAATCCCATTATTGATCATCCAAAAAATAGAATATAATTGCACAATTATATAAAATATTTTACAATGTGAGTGTCCAAAATTAAATTATATAATTTAATATATAATATATAATACTCATGATTATATATTTATAACATTTAATATTATTTATATAGTACGATGATAATTAATAAATAAAAACAAAAATCAAAATAAATAAGTTATGATTATATATAGCTACATAAATAAAATTATCAAACTTTTTCAATAATAATAAAAACAAATATCAATCATAGTCTTTTGGTTTCTCAAGACATATCCCCAAATTCAACAGGTAGATCATTAATCCTTTGCGGATATGAGCTTCATTTAAGGATTTACCGCTTGTGCATGCATAAAGCGGGATTTAAACCCCTCACTTATTTAAGCAGACTAGTAAATTAATCATTAGACTAACTCAAATTAATTAAAATTAATCATATATAACTAAAGTAAGTGATGAGTTAGGAAAAAAAAAGCAAGTGATGAGTTAGGAATTACACCAAAAAAGTGATGAGTTAGGATCGAAAAAGTGAAACCTATTTGCCAACCCCTCTCACCCTCACCCCATCTCTCTCTTATTTAATTATTTGAAGGGCGTTAACACTTGCAAAAGTGCAAAATGGATTGAATAGGTTGGGCTGGCCACTTATCCTAGGCAGTGAGTACTAAAAGTACAACTCACCAGCAGGTGTGGAAGCAGAGAGTAATTAAAAGTGAGCCGAGCTAAGTCGAGCTAGACAAAGATCAAACTTAACTCACAAAAATGAAGTCCGACTCATAGCTTAGTTTGGCTCATTAATAATTAATAATTTTATATAAATAATAAATTATATTATAATTTATATAAAAAATCATTCATTTTCGATCAAATAAATCAGATATTACAATTTAGACATAATAAAATTTAAAAACAAATATATTATCATATATTTAACAAACATGTATTTTATAAGTATTGATGAAGTCATCGAGAGAATCAAATTCAACGAAGAATTACAAGGCCTTGGAGGACCAATGACAAGAGTAAAAGCAAAAAAGACAAAAGAGACACTAAATAATGTTGTTGCATTTTGTCTTGAAACCAACCAGAATCTTGAAGAGTTGAAACCCAAGATGGTGAATTGCTTAATACAAGTTGAACACTGTAAAAAATTATTGGAATAGCAACCGATTTAGCGACCAATTTTTCATGAGAATCGGTTGCTAATGCCTTAGCAACCGATTTTGGTGGTTGCTAAATTGGCTAAAGTTTAGCGACCGATTTAGCAACCGATTTTCAACCAAGGGTGATTAATCATATGCCAAACAAAACCGGTCGCTAAATCAGTTGCTAAAAAAATCAGTTGCTAAATACCCACCAATAAATCGGTTGCTAAATCAATTGCTGATAAAAGCGGTTGCTAAATAACAACTATGTTTTTTGTTGCTAAATCAGTCGCTAAATAGCAACCAACTATTTTTTTGGTTTCTAATAGCAACTAACACATTGGTCGCTAATTCGGTTGCTAATTTTTTGGTTGCTAAATCGGTCACTGATATATAACCTCAAAATCGGTTGCTGAAATTAGTCGCTACTACCATTTTCCTAATTATAAACTTAACTAAATTTTACCTATAGCACTAATGAAACTTAGATTTTCAAATAATTATAATTCTAAAAAATGTAACAATAATAAAAGATAGATGCATTTCTTTTATAAATACCAAATAGCATTCATAATATACACCAAATTAACAAATATTAGTAATGTATACATAACTAATCACCCCACTAATAACCCCACTACTGAATTAAAACAAATACATGCACAAAAATTCAACAAACCAATAACTATACTTTATTTCTCAAATTCACACCTTTCTTTCTCTGTTCTTCTTGCTTCTCCAACCTCAGTACAAAAAGCTGCCATTGGTGTTCTGTTGAACTCCTTCAATCAGCAATGAGCAGGGTATATAGGACTATAGGAGAGAGCCCTGGCTTCTTTCTTTCTTTCTTTCTTAAAACTGATTAAAAGTTGAATAGAGTTCTTCTATTGCAGCATGTAAACATCAATAGAGTAAGAAAACCTGTCTAGTTAATTCAGGGACTAATCTAATGAGTTACAAGGAAGAAACACAATTGCGCATTCAGTGAAACAATACCATGTAATAACACTCACAGTTGTAAGTTGAACCATGTAATACTATGATAAGTGATAGCTTCTAGTTGAACACCCAATTTTTTAACAATGTAGTAACACCATTAGATGATAGTCCCATATGGCGTTGCGTTTTTTTAAAAAGAAGTAAGAGGGCTTCTTTCATCATGCGAAAATATTAAGAAACATACTTTAGGATGGTCAGAGCAGGGCTCCACTGCTCCTCCAATATGTCAAGACAAATGCTTCTGTTGCTATTAATATTTGGGTGAAATACCTTTGTCCTGTATGCAACCTGTACAATATTCACAATCCATGAGCATGCACAACATGATTGAAAATGTATTAGTAGCTAAAAGTAGAGACCTAAAGAAACTACAAAGAAAACTAAAGATTTAATCGTTAATGGTTTTTAAATGCTAATATGATTCAGGATATTGAACTTATCTAGCTGATCCCACCCAAGAAAAAGAGGCTCCGCTGCTGTTAATTTGTTATACCACACAGAAAATATGAAGACAAGTATATTTCCCCCTTCCGAAGTTATCACTTGAGAAATTTGACATCAAGCATTAACATTTTGAGTATTGTCAGGAAATAAGTGTTTAAGAATAAGCATAGCTATTAACAAGTCTCCTTTATAACATAAAAGCTTAGAAGCTTAAAACTAGTAAAAGGGAGGGGATATGCATTATATCAATAATTCAATATGAGAATAAACAGGTATTTTCTTATACACTTTAAGGGGGAAAAGCTTCTCAATCTCACCAAGTGTAAAGTATTTTCCTTTCTCACACAATAGTATAAACTATAAAGTATAAAAACAATTAATATCATCAACAAGTTTTTCTTATAGCTTCTCTTCAGTCGCCCCCCACAACTTGGCTTACCTAATACATATATTAAATCCATGATTTAGATTTTGGTAGATCTGAAATCCAATACAATAGTCAAATATTTTCTTTAATTATCATAAACAAGATCTCTCCACCCACTGTGTTTGACCCAAGCCAAGACCCAACATTATTATTATTTCTTAAGACATTATTAATGAAAAAATCAATAAAACAATATTCCTGAATGTGTAAGTTTGTGATAAAAAAATAACGAAAAAAGTAACAAGAGGCATAGCATAAGGCAGATGAAGAACAAGCTCATAAGTAGTAGAGTGTGTTTTCCATAAGTACTACAAATATAAGCAAACAAGAAACCAATTTTCTTACTACTGATCTGAAATCATCAATATTTGGAATCTGTATGCAGACTTGCAGACAGTTTCTGTTTCAGTTATATATTTTTGCAAAAGCCAAATGCTTTGGAGATAGAAAACCGTAATTAAGTCTAACTTAATTTTTTTAACACCAAAAGTCACATTAGATTAATTTTTATCCATGACTAATATAGATATGCAAAATGTCAAGGACTCACAAGAAGCAAATACAAAGAAGATATAGATTATGGAGAACAAAATTAAGGGTGACTTGTCAAAACTAACCCCAAAGACAAAGGATAAATGAAAATTCAGATCAAATGCTAATAAGGGACCAAAAAACAGCAGACAAGATCAAATACCACTGTGATTGCTCATGCATAACACACACACACAAGCCTCGAACTCAATTATATACAAATCAGTCAAAAGCACAACACTATGCTGCTAAAAAAAGAATCAATGTCAGCTATTTTCTATCCTCATAAAATTGAGCTAATTCAGAAAAATCGAAGTAGTGAAATCTGTGATTTATTCACCAAGCAAAGCAAAGCAATCAACAGAGGAATAACCGATCTTAAAGCTGATGCATAGAAAACAAAACTCAGCAGCAGAAACAAATTGAGGTAGAAATCAAGATCTAAATAATGAAATAGAAGAAAATAGAGAAGAGTAGCAACTAAGATTGTGTGTGTGGTTAATTAATATTCTCGTATAGCACATGTCATGAGTGATCGATCACATGTGATGAATATATACATACACAAGTGAAACTATAAATATATCTATACTTCTGCAGCAAAAAATAATTGCAATTGGATTGTTTCAAATGCAGAAGCAAACCACATATTTTGTACACAATGAACCCTATCTAGCTGGTCTGAGATTAATGAAAATCAAAATTGAGAGTGAGAGGAAGAAAGAAGAAAGTGTACCTTTTAGGTTGAGAGCGATTTGGACTTGGAATGAAGAAGAGCTTCAGCTTCAGCAAGATGAGCATAGCAATTATCAATTAACTCAAAAAAATTATGGAACAGAGATGAACGAAGAGATGCAGTAGGAAGATACTAGACCTGGTGGAACGGAGATGAACGGAGACGGAGACGGAGACAAGACCGCGATGATGAAGGCGCACTGACGATAGAGACAACGAAGACAGATCCGTGGCGGAGCAGCGATGCAACGGTGACCGGACGGCGAATGAGCAGAGGCAGTGGCTGTGGTGGCCACGGTAAAAAGGGTTTTTAGTGTTTCTGAGATTTACAAACAAGGCTTTGGATTTGGTAGCCCTATCAGTAAACTCTCCAATAATATTTACAAATGTTACCCCGCGTTGATATTATCGAAATTTTCAAGCTTATCTAAAGTTATACTAATTTCATCTTGTACCCCAAAAGCTTTTATCTTTTCTCCAATTTTATAATTGAAAAAGTAACGGATCTAGTTATGTTTCAAGTTTCAACAAACCCAGCAAAAAATCTTCAATTATCAGCCTTTGAAACCCTATGAAATATTGCACATGAGTGAAAGGTTAATTTTGGTTCTTGTTTTTTATTTTGAGATTATTAAGAAGAAAGAATCAGTGATCAAAATGAAACTGAATTATTATTGCTATTTTTTTCATTTATTGCTCTAGGTTTTTTTTTTTCTTTTTCCTTTTTTTTCTCCTTTTTCTCCAAAGACCAATTATTTGCTGGGTATTTCTTTCACAAAGATGATGTTGTTGCAATTTATTTCTATTTTTTATACAATTTTAAATTATTTAAGAGGTTGAAATTGTAAACTTAGATATACTGTGTTTTTCAGAAAAGAATACAGGGAGCTGTATGCTATATCACAACAGCTTTAGCAACATGAAAAGTATGCCAGCCATGTAGAAACGTATCCGAGCTAAAAGGAAAAAGATGAAGCAACTACAATATCGCGTAGAGATTCAAAGGCACGTAATCGGAGATTATTTTGCTAAAACATGTAAGAATAGATTTGTTAAAACATTAATGGGTCCGTTACTTTTTCAATTATAAAATTGGAAAAAAACATAAAAACTTTTGGAGTACAAAATAAAATTAGTATAACTTTAGATAACCTTTAAAATTATGATAACATCAACACGGGGTAATATTTGTAAATATTATTGAAGAGGTTACTGATAGCTAATATTTGTAAATATTATTGAAGAGGTTACTCTTAAAGCCTACAAACAATGAAAGTGCAGGAAGAAGGAGGTTTATAAATCCTTTTTATTTTTATTTTCTTTTAAAATTTAATTTCTTATATTTTATATTTTATAATATCTTTTAGCAACCAATTTAGTAACTGATCAGCTTAAAAATTTAAGCATATATTTTGGTTGTTAAATCCGTTGCTAAATTACTAAAATATTAGCAGCCAATTAGAGACCAAGTATTTTTTTTTTATTTTTAGTTTGGTTGCTAGATCGGTTGCTAAGTTACTAAAATATTAGCAACCGATTTAGAGATCGAAATATTTTTTACTTTACTTTTATTTGGTTGTTAAATCGGTTGCTAAATTACTAAAATATTAGCAACTACTTTAGACACCAAAAATTTTTACTTTACTTTCAGTTGGTCGCTAAATCAGTCGCTAATTTTAAAAATTAGCCACTGAATTAGCAACCAACCAAGCTTTTATATGACAAAAAAAATTGGTTGCTGAATCGGTTGCTATGTTTTATTTAGCAACTGTTACGGGCCAGCCCTAAGGCCCAAACTATTAAAAAATAAGGCCACCAATAAGTGGCCAACAAGCAAAGGAGAATCATCTAAAATAGGAAATATCCAATGCAATCTTAACAGATCCCAAGAAGATCTTAACTACCTGCAACTATATAAGCAGGGGGCATTGATGCTGTGTTTTCGCAAACCCTAGATCTCGGCAAGTATACCGAATCGTATCAAGTAATATACCACAATGAAGTGGAGTATCGATCCCACGAGGATTAAAGGACCAAGCAATAACTACTAATTAATTTGTCTAATCAGATCGAATAAAAAAACAGAATGTGTGGTGAGTAAGAATTTCGAAAACTATTAAGAAAGAGATCAGAAAAGTACTTGTGTTGTAAACGATGATGAGAAAGCTGTTAAGAAATCTGGAGATGTTTTTCCCTTGACGGCCAATGCATACATTCGAATACTAATTCTAAGGTTTTAGTTATTAAGCACAACGAATCTAGTTTAACTAAGCCCTAATCTCTTAGTAACTTAGTTTCTATTTATCTAATCAAAAGCTAATCTCTTAGTCAATCAATCAAACAAATAGATGAAGACCTAAATCTGATTCCAATCCTTATGAGTCTCAAAAGTGATTCTAGATCGGATTAAATGTCACTCTATCCCAAATAGTTCTAATCCAATTTTAACTCACAGAATTATAAGTTGCATAACAATTAGCTTGACTATCTCTAGCTAGACCTAATTGGTTATGTGATTCAATTTCCAGCTAGTATAAACTAATAGATCTCTCAATCTAATTAATCTAGCCCTAGACAAGTTAAGAACACCTCTCAGTGATTCTAAACTATTGAGATGAAGAATAGAAAATTGAATCATGCATAGTAAATAACTGAAAATACCTCAATAAATTAATAAACGAATGTACATATGACTACCTCATTATTGGGTGAACAGAACTCCTCACCCTTAACAATGGAGTAGTTTAGAAATTCGTAATAAAAACTAGATCTAAAAGTAATAATAAACGGCTGTGCTGAGATGCTAACCCTAGTGGTTAGTTTTCTCTTTATATAACTAGCTAAGTTCCTAAAAATCAGCTATCAATCAAATCTAATCAAATCTTATCTTATCTTAATCTTATCTTCTATCTTAACAAACTCTATCAATCTTCTTTCAATCTTCAATCAATCTTCAATCAATCTTCAATTAGTCTTCTCTTGATTCTTCCAATTATGTCATTGATTTGTGGATGGAATTGATGCCCAAAAGATCTTGGATTTGAATTGGAATTGGATAAAATGATGAAATTGATATTGGCCTCCATGTTATACGTGTAGCTCCCACGTATAACATGAAGCCTCTGTTTTAATTCACGTATGAAGGCCAAATTGCCCACGTTATACGTGGAGGAGCTCACGTATAACGTGGGCTCTCTGTGATTTGATGAATTCTTCCACGTTATACGTGAGTCCTTCACGTACTACGTGGAACTTCTGTAATTTTTCTTCAATTTCTCACGTTATACGTGAGTGAGTGACGTATAACGTGGTGCTTTTGGAGTTTTCTTCATCTTCTTTGCTTCAATCTCTCTTCAAATGGTCTTTTATCACCTAAAACTCTTAGTGAATTTCTATAAAACACAAACACAACTCAAAAAACATCAAGTTTGTTTGATTGATCAATTAATGAGCATAATTCACAAAGAATAACATGATTATGAAGAGAAATTGAGACTAAAAATGACCTAAGATGCATATGCATCACAATACCAAACTTAATCTTTTGCTTGTCCTCAAGCAAAGCAAGAATCAAAACATGTTTTAAGGTTCAATTTCTCTTGCTCTACTGAGATACTTTCTTTTGGGATTTCCTCATGGTACTTCTCTATTACTTAGGTTAATCTTTCGGAAAAGATGAATTCCTCAAGTCCTCACTCTTAAGGGTCATTATGCAACCTCTTCTTCATTTCAATTATGTCCTCTCCAACCAGTTTCTTATTGTTTCTTTTTGGGGTTTTTCTTGACTTTAAATGCTCTGTTACAAGGCGGCTCTTTAGAGTGGGTGTTCAACCGACAATCCCGAACCAGTTGGTTCAAGTTATCAAGCGTTAAAATACTCCTCAGATCTACTTACCCAAGCCTCTCCTTGAACAATTGCATCACAAGCATATAACATGGGAGACTATCTTTTAGTTAAAAACTTTTTGTTCCATGTTCTTGTTAGTCACAATGCACAACACTCAAGAGGGGGGGGGGGTGAATTGAGTGTTTAAACAACAATAGATAATTTTTCACGGAAGTGTAAATATCTAAGAATAAAGAACAACACAAGTGCTTGTACTAGTATTTTT
>JASCZI010031588.1:824-16059 GCA_036250425.1 Stylosanthes scabra
TGAACATATTTCCACTTGAAAACTGATCTAACAACACCCCTACTTGTACATTGCTTGCTGCCACACAATTTCAGACTCAAACCCTCATTGTCAATCAATTAAAGCCACTCTTTTAACCACATTCTACAAACCGGCAGCCAAGCAATACAAGCAGTCATCAAGCATTTACGACTCAACAAAATCACCATTCATTCAACTTTTGGCACAACATCAACAATTACACATATAGGCACATATTTACTTGCAACAATTCCCTAAATCATCAAGTATTCATGGTACAAAACACTTAACACCTACCTCTTTTAACCAACTCCACGACACCACCGTAAGCTCCAGTAGCGGCACCAACGCATTAAACCCTTTCTTTTCCCCCTATATTGCAACAGCAGCAGCCTCCTCATACCGGTCATACAAGGATTAGTGACTCCGAACACAACCACAACAGCGGCACCCAGCGTCAAGGACTAGCAACAACGTACATAACTCTACAACATTAAAAACCCAATACACTTAACAGTGTAGTTGCAGCAAGGTGCTTATGACAAAGGTCTAGGAATAGGGACTTACTGTTGCTAGGGAAAAACAAGGAAAAGCTACGATAGTTGAAAGACCGGAATGAGGTTCTGCCGGCGGTTTAAGCGACTCTGGTGACCTCGAAGAACACCGGTGGTGGCTGGAATTTACAAAGGCAATGACAAAATTCAACATGCAGTGACCAACTAATGCTCCAAGAACTCAAGAGAAAGAAGAGGAGTTCGAGTACACCCTTACCAGCGGCTGTTTCCGGCGACAGCGGTGTAAATCGCGGTGGTGAACGACAGACGGCGGTGATGAGGAAGCCTCCTCCTTCCTCGACCTCTCTCTCTCTCTCTCTCTCTCTCTCACTTCGGTGCTCTCTCTATCTCTCTCTGCCTTGTCTTCTCACTCTTCGATACACACTCACACTTCACCCTCTTCTCTCTTCGGTTTCGACGGCGGCGGGATTCTCATCAACAACGGCAGCGGCTCTGCAACTCGACGGCGACGGAACCTCAGCCAACGTCACTCTCTCTCTCTCTTAGTGACTCTCTCCTTCTATTTCGATCTGTCACTCTCCCTCTCACTCGGTGACAGCAGCGACGGTGAGGGTGGTTGCCACCGGCGCTACCTTCTTCTTCCTCCCTCTCTCTCTCTCTATCCGATTGTGGGTTGGTGTGTGTTAGCTCTGTTAGGGTTTCTTGTGTGAGGTGTGGATGTGTGTCGAGCATTTGGAGAATGAGGGATCAGAGTGTGTGGGTGAGTGTGGCTGGGGTTAGTTTGTAATTAGGCTAAGTGTAGAATTGGGGTGGTTGTGAAATTAGATAGAACTGTAGGGTAGCCATTTTAATTCAACAAAATACACCTTTGGGGTGAGTTTGTAAATTTAGGTTGTTACAAACTCTCAAATTATACCCCTTACCACGTATGTTAGGGGTTGAATCACCAACTTCGAAAAATGTTCAAATTAAATACACCAATTCAATATATAAATGTGCTAAATATGCAAGACCGGAAAACACAAACACACTATTGAATTAACAAACTAATTTTAAGGTAAAAACCAATATATCACCTGCAATTGATCTAACCTCATTATCATCACCTGCTTGAATCTCCTCATTATCATCATTAGGACGACTATCAACAAGAAAATCATCAACTTCATCCACTTGGTTGAGATCAATTCCATGGATTGTCCTATCATTGACATGCTCGTCGCCTTGCCTCAGCACGTGCTGGCGACCACTAGATATAGAATCCACAGAAATCTACGAGTAGTATTGGCATCTGTGGCAGAATACTCAAATCTGGAGTCCAACGACATTCTTGCAGGATTCACGGTCATCGGTTGCACTTCTTGTGCAGTTAAAATTGGGTTTTGGTACAATGTATTTATCCAATCACAATGTGGAGGGTCTGTTGCTGACCCAAGCAACTGGCTATATGATGATGGCTCAAGATACTCATTTGTATCCATCGGTCTCCGAGAACAGATATGATGGTTGCTCTCCATAAGGAATGTATGGTCCCCACGATTCCTGTGGTGGTGGCTGTTCTGATGACTCAGGATGGGTTGGTGGGTGGGTTGATGGCATTGTAACCCCGCCTTCATCTGCAGCATGCATAACAATAGGCGACAACTGCAAGTGTTCTCTTGCCACTGCATTGTACCAACTCATGTACATCTCCGGGTGTCGGTCTCCACCCTCATGTTCTTCAGGAAGGGCTTGCTTGTTTCTGCTACCCCAAATGGCCATCCATTTTTTTATGATAATCACCCCAATCTTTAGTTTTAGAACCGGTCAACACATTGCCGTGTGCACTTTCAAGGCAAATTGGGTCCTTTGGAACATCTTGTTGAAGACTAAACTGTCTTCTCACCCGATTGGATGAATGCCACTCGATGCTTTCAAATTAAATCAGTGGTATTGTAACACTCCACACAGATGGACATCCATGAAACTCTTGTGGAACCACACTGGGATTAATTCGATCCTCACTGTATGCATTCCAGATAAACTGCACACAGAAAAGTAAAAAGACGTTCAACAATTGAATCCTACTTCTATTATAATTTAACCATCAACGCAATTTCACTTCACACAATATGTTTAATCCACCATACCTTGTTTGGTTGCATAGTATCCAACAACTCCCTGAAATAGTTGATTTTATTAAATCGATATTGTCGGCTTGTCACATGATCCCAATCACACCACCTACCATAATATTCATGTTGATTAGGATTCTTCATGATTATAGTAATTAATTGTACATCATAGCATTATATTTAGCATTTAGAGTTACCTATTAGCAAGCGGAAACACTTGGGGAACCCGAGGGATCGATGCAAGGAACGGGAGACGTTCCCAAGCCCAAACACGAAGGAGCGTTAGGGGGCATCAATCTCTTTGCAATCATATCGAGCAGCCCAACACAATGACCTGTACAAATGTGCTAGACAAGCAGATCCACAGCTGTAATTTATGATCTGCTTAAAATTGTGAAGCAAAGGTAGAAATTTCCAATGCACAACACTTCCAGATTTGTCACAAAACATTGTCGCGCCTAATACCGACATGATGTGCAACTTCACGTACCTTTCTAGGGAAATACAATTGCCTAAGTCCAGCTGTATTTCATTTTTCATGTTCCGCAACCAAGTAAATTAGTGAAGCTTCCTCGACAATCATTTTTTTCCAGGAACAACCCCAAATGGTGACATACACTCGCATTCTAGATATTGGAAATTGCTATTAGTGGTTCCCGTTATAGCTTCACCATCTATCAGGAGTCCAAAATATCATGGCAACGTCTTCCAATGTCACAGTGCACTCGCTCACGGGTAGATGAAACGTGTGTGTGCGCAGCTGCCACCTCTCGACTGATCTGGCTCACATGATAGAACCCTGATTCATGCAACATGTGATCCAAATTGTGATTATATGTCTCAGGTGGAATTAGGTGGTGTAATTTCAATACTATTGATGCCTAATAAAAAAATTGAGAACAAATAATATTATAATCAATAAATTAATACAACTAATCATAACCATTAACGTTAAAATCAAAATATTACAATTATGCAAAAGAAATTTTTAATTATAATATCGCTAAAATAAAAACTAAATTAATAAACCTATACATGGAATGACTTATTAAGGCTATGGAAATAAATTTCTTCTTCATTAAAAAAATTTAACTCGATACTTATTAATAATATTATTCAAATCAATTTTAATTTTAATTTCAACAACAACAATAATAATGATGGTAACATTGCTGCTTTCAATTTATTTTCACTTTGTACGATAATAATACAACTCATTATTAACCTTTTGTAATGTACCTAATAATAATATTAGTCAAAGAAAATTTGATCTCTACTTCAATTTGTTTTTCATAAAATTTCAACTTCAATTGCAGCAAGCAGCAGCAGCAGCAATAATAATAATAATAATAATAATAATAATAATAATTCCAAATCCCAACATTGGCACAATTAGGACAGAGTACTTTAGATGATGTTAGGACAAAATAATAATTTTTTTTGGTGTTTTTAAACTTTCTTTTAATTATAGTTAACATTAACCAAACACAATATCTAACTAACTTTATAATATGTTAAAAAATATAATCACATTATGTTAAATCATCTTATAAATCACAAACTATACCAACAACACTAACACTTTCATATCATAAATATTACTAACTAATAATTAATAATAATATAAACATGAAAAAATAACAAAATTAAATTTAAACAATTCTTACATATTTAGAATAACTTAAGTACTGAACAATGTGATCTTCAGCTCGATTAACATCTTTTTTTCTTAATCTTGGTGCCATCTTCAACCATTTCTTTATGCCTTTAATGGAGTTGGCCTCTTGATGAAGAAGGCACAAACAGAGTGAAAATAAACTGTGAAGGTGAGAGAAACCTTTTTATGTTTCTAATGTATTTCATATTTTTATTTTTGTTTGGTTCAATTATGTGTGGCTGGGGTTCAAAACATTCATTGCATGTTTAACAATTGGCTTTTATTAAAAATCGGACCGAACGTTTTTTGTTTTAAAAATCGGACCGTTCTTTTCTGTTTCTAATACAATATGCAAGTAAAACACATTATTAACAAAACATTGCTGCAAAACTCACCTGTGGCAGTAATGTATTAATTAAAAAGTATCACAAATGTAGATTTGTGTTGGCTACTGAGATTATGTGACACGTGTTTGTACTTTCCAGCTTATTCTTAGATAAACTTCGCTGCTTCTCCTAATGTGATGTAAATGGATAGTCAAGAATATCTCTACAAAATAGTTACACGGAATGCAATTCATTTCAATACGAAAACGGATACATCATTTTTTGGGTGAATCCACTTGGTATGTAATTTTTATATGTCATTTTCGCGGTGCGTTATAATATAATTCTAAGTTTAATTAAAAAATATAAATTTTAATTTTTTTAATAACTAAAAAATATTAATATATTACTAAATAATTATTTAAAAAAATTTAAAATTAACACAATTTATATTTAAACTTTCAATTAAAATATAAATAACATGAGTTCATAATTGAAAACAACAAAAACAATTAAATTTAAATATTTTAAGCTCATGTCTTTTTGTTGATACGTCTTCTAACTATATTTGGCACTCACATTATTTCGTTGAGTTCATTTATGGTTGAATCTGGCCCAACTTCATCTTCTGGGTCGACATCCATTTCTTTTAAAGTTTGCTTATTAAATTGTGTGTTTAGATTGGCATCTCTTAATGTGTTTGGATTAAAGTTTGCAATTGAGAGTTTTTACCAACTTAATTTTGAAATGCGATTTTAATGAAATTTAAATTTGTGCTAACGTGATTTATGGCAACGTTATATCAAAATTTATTATAGTAAACTAAATGTTGTTTGGATTACACTAAAACTTACTAAAAAGGACATGAGTTTAAATGAAATAATTATATTATCCTATCATTTAATAAAATTCTATTAATATTTATACAAAAATTAATATTTACTTATTAAATTAAAAATAATATATAAAAATTGATAAAATATAATTTATATAAAAATAGAAATAATATATGAATAAATTTAATAATTTATAATTAGCGTAAATAAATACCTAGTTAAAGATAAAAAATACTAATAATGTACATAAAAGATACGGGAGCGTCTTTGGTGTGGATGTCAAAAGACATCAACATATGTAGATGTGAGGTGATATTCTTTATTGGGTGACGCATGGTTGTGGGGCTTGTGAGTTTCAGATTCCGTTTCCCGAAACTGGTAGGATTGCACAGACATTGTCAACGAACTTGAGATGATTAATATTTTTGTGCAATGGATGGTTTGGGCCGATACAAATTTTTTAATTTTTTCCCTACGCTTAACGAATAACTTTTGTGGGCCTATGCTAAATACTCATTTTGTAGAAGGCCAGGTCAAATGAGACCACACGTCCACACAAAATGTCTCATTTAATGTTTTATTTTTGCACAAACAACCTTCCATTCAATTATAATCACAAGCCGAAGCTTCTCCTCCTAGTTTAGTTCACCTTATTTTATTTTAAAATATTTCATACTATTTTATTTTAAACCAAAACCTTTTCACAAATGTTTATTTCAATTTTTTTTAATATATATATATATATATATATATATATATATATATATATTCATAAATGATTATAATACTCATGTCCCAATTTTACACATACGCCTACGTTTGTGAATTTACGTGTTTTGAAATGGTATGAATTAAATAAATTATTAGTAATGCATAAAATAAACTATACAGAAATAGATGCATAATTTTTTTAAAAAATACGTCTACAAATACTTTTTTATTTTTGCTTTGGGAGAAAAATTTCAGATTAAATGGAAATGTTTGAGTTATTGGTCCACCTTTATTTCCCCTGCAAAATATTTTTTTCTCATAATATTTTTTCATAATCAAACGTACAAAAATACTTTCTAAAATTTTTTGGTATATATATATAATATTAAACTTTTTCATTTAAAACTAAAAAAGAGCCATTCTGAATAGCATTTAAATTTATGTCCTCCATTAAAAAAAATGTTCTTCATTTTTTGTTTGACAAAATAATATCGTAATATTTTTAAAAAAATATTTTTTCTGAACTCCATGCCCAACAATTCACACACCACCAGGCACCAGCATATCCATCAGCATATACATGCCTAGTTCTCATACCAATAGCAAATCCCATACACAATCAGCCTAGTCCCTAAACGCAGGCCCTTCATGTGCCATATTTTTCCCCATTGAGGAGCTCATCCCCCGAGCAAAAAAATTAACTCTTAATTTATTTTAACACTTTGCTTTCAACCCCCGACCAACTTCAGCTTGTTCACTGGTCCCCGTGCTCTTCCTTGAATGTGTTAGTGCTGATCTTTGAACTGCTCTCACCAACAATTATATAAATTTCACGCGTCAACAATCTATTGGTCTCGGTTCATATCCACATATGTGGATGTTTCCTACCATAAACACCAGAGAATTTCACAAAAGGTAATATAATATGTTATACAAAAATCAGTACATAAGAATACAATTATTTCTACTGCATATGATTAATAATTTGATTCCTAATCGAGTCTCGAACACGATCCATTTTTGTAGAAGATCTAACAGTTAAAGTTTGAGAAATATTTTCACCAACATGACTATCACCTTCTACTTCAATGCATGTTCATATTAATTAAATTCAGTATCTGTTTTAGAATATCTTCTAATAAAATTATGAATAGCCATTGTTGCACACACTATCTGAACTTGAGTTTCAATTTTGAATTTTGACATGTGTCGCAAAATAGCAAATTTATTTTTCCATACTTCGAAAGTCCTCCCTATTGTGTATCTTAAACTTGAATGATAATAATTAAATACTTCATTATGATTTGAAAATCCAGAAGAACGCCTAAAATATGGAAGATGGTAGCGCTCACGCTTATATGGACCAATATATCTGTTTGGTGTTAGATAATCGACTTCTACCAAACAATATTTACCTGATAAATAATAAAATTAGTTATATAATATATGATAACCAAGTAAATATAGCTCATTAGTAAGAACAAAATAAAATTAACTTGGTGGAGGATGCGAAAAATTTATGGTAGGAGATGTGATAGCATTGTCAAATACACGAGCATCATGCGCAGTGCCTTCCTATCCAGGTAATGCAAAAATAAAAGCACATATCCTAATCATATACAACCATTATATTTTGTATTGGATATTATTTTTGTCCAATAAATCTAGGTTGATCACTTGGACTAACACATGATATAAGTTCTATCAATTGCTCCTATAGCATTCTTAAAAAATGGCCAATATCATCGGTTATGTCTTATTTTTCTATGAACATTACGAAATAAAGGATCAAATGGCTTTATGTATTTAATAAATAACTTTAAGTAAGAAATTAATACTTCATGAAAATGTCTATTTATGGTCTCTCTAGAATATTGAAATATTTCGTTATCATCCTATTACCTACTCTATGACCAACTGTATTGAGGAACATTGCAATTATTTTTGAACTCTCATCCGTTTTGTGCATTTTAAGCCATGTTCATCCAAATCAGCACAAAACTGAAAAAAAAAATATATGTTTTTCCATCCAAAACATCACATAATAGCAAATATCATGTCCGTAGCGAACTTCTTGTACCAATGAATGACTTGTTTATTCACTAGTCCAACATAGTTCTTTACATAAATAATTGACTGCATATTTACCAATCAATGTGCTTACATTTTCAATTTCATATGCATCTTCTACTACAATGGAGAGTAATTTTAATTCTTCATTTTGTTCCACTTTAGTATCTTCAAACAAATGCCCCATGTCCAATCCAAATTAATTAATTCCTACATGGACACAAATAATTTTTTATAAAGATAATAATATTAAAATAAAAAATAGATAATATATAATGAGAGCAATAAAAAAGTACGACTACAATAAGTAATAATTTTAAGAAAATACAGCACATAAATTTCTTTGAATCTCTTATCCTAGCATGACATGAAAAATTTGTGTCCAAATTAAAATGGAGTACAATAATATCTTCATCATTGTCTCCAGAACCTTCCTCTAAATCAACATGCCTTCCTCAAAACATAGCCGATATCCATCATCATTTTCTTCTATGCCACTAGGTAACATCCAGATGAGGGAGGCCAACCAAACTTGCCATCAGTCATAACATCTTTGAATAATATGGTTAATTCATCCTTAAAAGGAAGTCATTTATTTTTGAATTTTTCATATTGAGGATTTTCTTGTATGTACATAATTAATTAACATAACACTCCTTACAATAAATAAACTTAAAAATTTTGCTTATGTAATTAGCTACTAAATTGTTTCCTCTCCCACCGTTTATTTGGTGTATCAACAGTGCGTTTAGTATAATCTTATCCCAATCTTGTTTCTTTGCCAAAAAAGCTTGTACCATAATGACCATTCTTTTTTAAAATTATCCCACTTATTTTTTAATTGGCTTTTATTGTTGGGCATCAAACACAACATTTATCATATTGAGATAAAAATCTTTTCAATCTTTTTTTTTTTTTTTGTAAGAGTGGTTCCATTGCATTGTTATTTAGCAACTTGCTTGGATAAATTGTTTAGTGATCTCAATGTCCTATTCTGTTTTTATTTTTTGAGAATCAATATTACTCATTATTCTATTACAAAATAATATATAAATTTTAGACACAGACATAAGAATATTTCATAAAACATGTACTCTTTTTTTTAAATTTTAAGTATTAATATAACATGTACTGCTTTTGTCTTTTGAGAATCAATATTACTCATGTTGTGCTTGGATAAATTTTAAGTATTAAAACATTTACTTTTTTTTTTAAAAAAAAAGTTTAGTAAATTTATTAAATCGTACTATTATTCTAATACTCTGAATAATTTTATCCTTAACACTGTTTTACGGTTCAACTTTTCAGTTTAAATAATCTTATCATTAAAATCTTTTTATTTCATTTGTCCTTTTTAATAGAATTAATAATTCATATTTATAAAAAATTACAATAATAAACTAAAGAAAAATTACGATTACAAATTTTACAAAGTCAAACAAAAAGAAATATTCTCTATTTTTTTAGTACTCTCAATACTTTTTTATTTAGAAAATAAAAATTCATATTAATAAGAAACATAATGCAGTAAATAAAAAAATTATATGAACAAAATATATAATACAATAAATAATTGAGAAAAAATACATATAAACAAAAATAATAAAAACATCATAACAAATAATAACATACTTGAGAGATTTTAATACTGTGGGGAAAATAATATAAAAAAGTCAACATCTATTATATAAATAAAAGAAATATAATAAAAATAAATAAAAATTCTTATTAACAAAACCACATAAAAAAAAGCTTCATTAAAGATAAAATAGAGTACAATAGTGAAGGATAGTAAATAAAAATTCATAGGTACTCGTATATAATAAGAACTCTAGGAAATAACACGCATGATATCAAAACACTATATAAAAATTAATATATAAAAAAACTAATATTTTATCATATTAATAAAAGAATTAGTAAATAAAAATACAAGAAAATACTAAAAATATTTAATGAAAATTAAAATATTTACATTGGCAATCACTGAAATATGAGTTCTTGCCAGAAAAGTAACTGTTGGAACCAATTAAAAAAATCTTAGATGTAAATACTATAGAGTATAATACACAGTAAATAGTAAATGTAAATAGAGAAAATAAAAAATTCATATGTACTCCGAAATAATAAGAACTCTAAAAAAAATATGCATGAGAATACTAAAAATGTTTAAAAAAATTAAAATATTAAAAAGCTAACATTTATTATATTAATGAAAAACACTATATCAAAAATACAAGAGAATACTAAAAATATTAAAAAAATTAAAATATTTACATTAGGTGTAACTGAAATGAGAGTTCTTGGTAGAAAAGGAGCCATTGGAATCAATAAATACAGAAACTTAAATGTAAATAATATAAAATATAATGCACTAATATAGTAAACATAAAAATTAAAAAATTATATTAATTAAAAAAAATATTAAAAATAATTAAAAAAATTTAAAATATTTACTTTGTAGTAATTGAAATGGATGTTCTTGAATCTCAGATGCACTAATATTTTTTTAGAGAGACATTGTTAGAGCCAATTACCACATAAACTAAGATGTGCCCAAGTGTGATGGTAAATTGTTCATGGTGCTCATTTTTAAAGGAGAAATAAAGGGTAAAGTTAGCAAGGAGCTATTAATTTTTTCAACCAATTCTGCAATGGGAAAATGAAAACGCAGAAGCTCAAATTTCTGGCTTCACGTGAACGGGCATTGAGAACGTAAACCTGCTTCTACATTCAGAGCAGAAAAAGCAGCCAACAAGAAAGGGCAGCGTTCAAGACACTTCAACGTGCTTCTCTCCCTCCCAATGCTAAACCAAACACACCCTTAGTCTTAGGGAGCTTTCATCCAAACAAGCATCTTCTAGATCCATGTCCCATTACTTATGAGGCCACTTTTGTAGTCCGCATAATAGCGTGAAATCAAACGGATATTTGAATGGATGATTACTAATTTGTGATCTCTGGTAGAATTATGCCGATTTCTCTTTACATTGTGGATATATAGGAGTAAGTATTCTATTCCCTTTCGACAGAAGAAGAGCTAATAGGATGTGATAAAAATTTTTTACAACTTCAGCTAAATCAGGTGTCTCTAATCCATGCTGGGACCACCAATCATTGGAATCCATTGTTACTGCATCCACCTGAGCTGCTTACTGGTAAATATCCCTTTCTTCATGTGAAATCTTGCAAATTGTTCGCTAACAATTTTTGCCCTTCTGCATTTTCACCAATTTTTTCAATGGCTTCTATCATTGCACTTATCACCTCTTTATCCTGATTTGGGGCTTTCCTAGATATGCATCTCGAAGCAGGGGTTTGAAGCTATTCAGAATCATAAAATCTAGGGGACAATGCAAATCCCAAACAATGAATTATATAATTCATCTTTGTCTAATAATCTCCTCCATATCTGAATAGCTAGATGCAAACTTGCTCTTCATTATGACTTCTTTTAGTTCTCCTAACATGTTATCCATCTTCTTATAGAACTCACCCATCCTCGTCACCGTCACAAAATTTGATTAAAACATAAATTGATTTGGTTATTTTCACAGTGTTGTCAACATCCTCCCAAAAAAATCCGAACTAATTGCTTCAGCTACAACAACCCCCATTTTTTCTGGTGTTCTAATCCCCGTTTTTAACTCATTCCTTCCAACTATTTAACATTACATTTGTGGCTAATGTTTCTCTACATGTCAAAAGTCTCTTGAGCAATATATAATGAGATGCAAACCTTATTTTTGTAACCTTTAAAAGTTTAAGATTTGAATTTGATCTAAAAATTGATAAAGTAAAAGTGATTAAGTATATACTTAACAATATTCTTTCCTTGTTTGTTTCTATTACTTAACCACTCAAATTTGTCAGCAATATTATTAAAGATCAAATTCAAAGTATGAACAACACACAGAGACCAGAAAATATGCCTGTGTACCTTCTGAATTTCTTTTCCAGCTAACTTACAGTATGATGAATTATCAGTGACAACTTGTAATATATACATTGCTTGGACCAACTTCTTCAATTGCTTGAGCGATGGCAACACCTATTTTTTCAACTCCAAAAAAGTCATTGGCATACAGGAACATGGCTCCTCTACTATTCACTGCTATAAATTTATTAAAGGATTATTTTTTACATTTGTCCATCCATCTGACACAATAGATACCCCTTGATTGTACCAAGTATCTTTCAACGGAATTAAATCTTTTTCAACGCTTCTTTTGCATTCATCTAGCAAAACAGTTTTGGCTTTGTCAAAAGTTGGAGGTTTATAGCTTTTTTACCCGTTGTTAATGGCTGACACCATTTCAACAAAATGTGGATTTCGAAGAATGTCAAAAGGGATATCATTAGTGCATAGAACTTTCATTACCTTCAAATCCACGTCACTCCTCTATAAATTCTGAAATGTATCATTCAATGGTTTTAACTCCTTCTTCTCTTGCTTATTCTTCATAATAGTAGAGCATTTCAATATAGGAGATATGCCGCTCTTCTCAGCTGCTTCCATCATTCTTCTTATTTTCTCGAACTCCTGTTTGTTTTTAACAGAGCATTGCATCTCTAGATTCCAGCCTTTTTTCCGGCAGGAGGACCAAAAAAGTGGCAATGCATTCTTGTGTAGGAACTTGTAAATTCCTTCAAACAGTGCTTGCATCTCCAATTCCTGGATCTGCCTGGGTTGGAAGAGTCGGCGGAACTCACTAAAAAAACCTCTCCCATCAGTGGCTTTGAATTGTTATATGGTGATGAATTAGCTTATGTTGACGTCGGCTGTTGTTGTGGGGCTTGTTCTTCTTCCTCGTCATTTGATGAGTCACTTGTATCGTCAATGATCAATGATACTTCTTGCTTTTTTTTTTCAAATACCATGGTGCAAAAAAAAGTAATGTGAGAAAAAATGTTCAAGGATAAAAGGAAGGAAAGAAAGAGGATTGACGAGTAAGCTTTAGAGGATGATACTGTAACTCTCTGTGGCATGTATCTATATAACTAGGTTTATATACAAAAAGTGATGATAACTCTCTGTGGCATGTATCTATATAACTAGGTTAATATACAAAAAATGATGATAACTCTATTTGTTAGGTTTAGGCATCGTAAATGAAAATTTTTATTATGGAAACATGAAAAGTTGCTAATAAAATATTATTTTTGTTCATTTTTTGTTGCCTATTAAAGAATACAATATTAATGAATTTCAGTTGTACAAATTTATCTCTTAATACACTACAAAAAATTAGGCTTTAGGTCACCGTTTTTTTTGTCACGTTTGAAAAACGTGACTTAAAACCTCCAATTGTCACGGTTTTTTACTTTGACCTAAAAAAAAGTTTTTGTCATCCTTTACCTAATAAACGTGACCATAGTTATCTATCGTCACGATTTTTTGCAGTGACTATTTTAAGTTATCAAATATCACGGTTTTATTTACAATAATCACGGTTAACAACCGTGGCCATAGAAATTGAGCTACAACCACTCCAAAAAAACTGTGACATTAAATAATCCACCCAAAAAATAGTTTTCCCACCAAAATTTTTGTTAGAGCTCGAAAAAAAAAAAAAAATTATTATAACACTCAAATTCTTAAAAAATTAAAAAACTCACACACTTATTCAGTAAAAAAAAAACACTCACACTAATTAGTAAATAAAGAAAGCTTCGTTAGCTCGATTTAGGGTAGAATGAAAGTAAAAATTAGGGATTTCTTTGTGTCTGAGTGAAGAACGAAAGGGAAGAAGCAACTCATTGCTGTTGTTGTCGTGAAGAACCAAGCAGCACCGCGCCACCAAGGACGTCGTACCGCGCCACCACGCAGGTCGCACGTCGCAGCTTCTGCTCCTGGACGGCGACTGCTTGCGACTTCTGCCTCGCCTTTGCGACGTCGTGCTCCTCTTCTACTCCGGTGTCGCAGCGTCGTACTGGTTCCTCTGCCTCTTCTTCGCCCTTGGCTGCTGCTCGGCCGTTTCTCCTTCCAATTCCGACCGCGAGGAGCAGCGGTGGCGCCGAGAGGAGCAGCGTTGGATCCGGGAAGAGCAGCGGTGGCTCTGGGAGGAGCAGCGTTGGGCGCGTGAGCGGGATGCTCTGCTCCGGGTTTCTCTTTGTCCCTCGAACAAGCACCACCACCACCCGCAGCGGTTACTCCTGCAACGAACGAATTCCTTTTCAGTATGTTCTCTCTCTCTCTGTCTATACCATACCAATTAATTCTCCTTTGATTTCTAGGGTTTATAGATCTATCCACTCCGCTGTTCCAATTATGTTGTGCCTTTCGATGGTGGAGTTATATCCATCGAAAAATTGATCCTATCATTCAGCTATGTTCAGGGCAAATGGGGGCAGAGAGAGAACAAAGGGTCAACCTCTGGTTTGTGATTATATCAGATGAAATTTCTGCTATGTTCAGAGCTTGTTTGGAATGCTAAGAATCAGAATTCACTTAAGAAATGAATTCTTTTTCTTGTTTTAGAACACATAAAAATAATGATTTTAATTCCTTTGAGAATTCCAATTCTCATATTTTCATCATTTACAACACTCCTATCAAAAACTTGATTAGGATATAAAACGGGTCACACTCGGTACTATTGGAATCAGTTTATTTTTGTTTATTTTATATATATTATGTTAGTGGGCAGAAAATAAAGAGTTAGAGGTCGAACCCACACCTTAAAGGGGGACGACACTGATGACAGGAATGATAAAGGGTTAGTATAGTCAATGGAAATCCACTCCTCGAAGGTGGTGACTTTTATAACAGAAATTGTAAATAGTTAGCGAAGTCAAACCCACACCTTGAAGGGGGGCGACATTGATAACAGGAATGATAAAGGGTTAGTATAGTCAATTCCACGCTTCGAAGGGGAAATCCACTCCTCGAAGGTGGTAACTTTTATAACAGAAATTGTAAATAGTTAGCGAAGTCAAACCCACACCTCGAAGGGGGGCGACATTGATAACAAATAAATTAAAGAGTTAGTTAAGTTAAGTATTA
>JASCZI010031592.1:2055-13628 GCA_036250425.1 Stylosanthes scabra
GTGATTCCTCCAACCCGGATTGTAAGTGTTGGAGTTAGGATCATAGGGCTATCTTGATTGATTTCCCATGTAGTTAGCTTGCTCCATAGGGATTTCATCCCTCAATAGGCTAGAATTCTGATTCTCATGTGCATCTCCGCAAAGACCGCATGTTGATGTTGTCTCTACTTGAGTTCCCATGGCAGCAACTTCTAATTTCTCCATCTTCCGATTCAAAGTTGATAGTGGCTGTGTTATTGCCTTATTTTGAGCTAGCAATGCTTCCATGGTATCAATTTCCATGACTCCCCTCTTCATATTTCTTTCGGAGGTAAACATATACTGATTATTTGACACCAATTCGATTAGTTCCATAGCTTGATCTGGTGTTTTCAGCTGTAATGATCCTCCGGCTGAAGAGTTTAGAAGTATTCTTGAGGTGTTGGAAAGTCCATCATAGAAAGTTTGGAGCTGCAACCACTCCGGATACATGTCAATGGGACAGCGCCTAATCATTTCTTTATAGCGCTCCCAAGCTTCATACAAAGATTCATTCTCCTTTTGTGAAAAAGACTGAATGTCATGCCTTAGTTTGGCCAGCTTTTGTGGAGAAAAGAATTTAGATAGAAATTTGGTAACCAGGTCATCCCATGTTGTGATGCTCCCATGTGGCTGAGATGTTAACCATTGCTTGGCCTTATCCCTTAGTGAGAATGGGAATAGCCTCAATTTGATAGCATCAGCTGTTACTCCATTGCATTTGAGAGTATCACAAATATGAAGAAATGTAGCTATGTGCAGATTTGGGACTTCTTGAGAATTCCCATAAAACTAGTCCTGCTGCACCAGTTGAATCAGTGCAGGTTTCAGCTCAAAGTTGTTTGCATCTATGTTAGGCCGCACTATACTACTCCCACAGCTAGCTGTGCTAGGTATGGTGTAGTCCATAAGTGTCTTAGTTGGATTATTTGCTTCGGCAGCCATGGTGTTCTGGACAACTTCTTCTAGAAAATGATCTTGAGTCTTTTGTTTTGCTTTTTTCCTTATTTTTCTGAGAGTTCTTTCTACTTCTGGATCAAAGTCAATAACTTTCTTATTTCTATTGCCTTGAATACAAGAAACTGAAATGCACAACAAGAAAAAGAATGGGGTTTTCCAACGTCACAGTGAAGGAAACCCCTATTAAATCCAAAGGATAAAGAAAGAAAGTGATCTATCTAAAAGAATCTTTTAAAAAGTATTGTTAATGAAAGCCTTTCCCCGGCAACGGCGCCAAAAACTTGATGCGGCAAATCTTTTCACGATTCGCAACAATCCGACAAGTGCATTGGATCAAGTAGTAATCCACTAGAATGGGTTATCGTTCCCAACGAGGAAAGGGGATTAATCAATACTTTCTCACTAATCCTTCAATTAGATCAAACCAATTAACAAGAAACTATCTAGTATTAAACCAGAAAAGTGAATCAAGATCAGCAACTAATAACAATCAAAAATCAATTACAAGACTGCAACAATTACTTAAAGATTTATCAAGAAAAGGAACAAGATTGAGAGATAGGAGATATTCAACAAAACCACTTCATAACCCACTGTTCTAATGATAATTCTGCAACATGTATCATCACAAATTCACTATGAATCCTTGTATAATAAAATTCTAATCTCTTAGCAACTTAGTTTCTCTTTAACCTATCTAATCATCAATCTCTTGACTAACTAAACAAGTAAAAAGATAATGCACACATCATGATTCAAATCTTTAACAATAAACAAGATTCTTGGACTGAATTAAATGTCACAATATCCAATCTCAAGTAAACCAGCAAAACTATTAAAGATCCTAATGCATATTACTTCACATGCTCATCTCTAAGTCACATGCAGAAATATGGAATGATTCTTGAATGTGTTTGAATGCCTATTTTCTCAAATGCAACAATTCAAATCAAGAAAGATCAATTATTCGTCAATAATCGAATCTTTAACCATATGGGTTCCAATAACAAGAAATCAAACAAGATGTAAATCATTCATTTGTGTGATAGAAATCAGATTCATAAAACAGCACATACATTCAATTCATCATCTCTAATGCAAAGAACATGCATGGAAGATCATTCTTGAACTAGTTAAGGATATCAAGATCAATGCATAATCAAATTCAATGTCACATATTCAATTCTGCAGCAATCTCAATAAGCAAAAACCATCAAATAATAGGTCTAGTAGCATTAACCGGTGTAGAACTAAACCAGAATTTGAAGAACTAATTATACCTCTCGGTTTTATCAATCCTTGCAATGATGAACAAGATGAATCCTCTGAATTGTAGTAGATACTTGCAGATTTGAATATGTTATTGGGTCATTCCATTGAATTGATAGAATAGAGCTCCTCCTCCTCAATCTTCAAGAAGAACTAGCCACTCATGATGATGAATGGCTTCAAGAAATGGTTGAATGTGGATCTTGAATGCATGAACATTCAAAGATCTTCAAAGAGAGATTAAGAAAGAGAGAATCTTTAATGAGAATGAGAGTAACTGAATATTCCTCTATATTGAAATCAAAATCTGAAATTACAACAATGATGGAAAGCTTCAAAGAATCCTAACTAAAGCCAAGGAGAAAAGAGAGAGAATTCTCCAAGACTTGAGAACTAAGAAAGCTAGAAATTCTAATTCTAATTGTGAATCTAATCTGTTAGTCTATGATCTAAGATGATATATCTATATCAATCAGAATCTATTTCTAAGTGAAGTTTTCCATCTATTTATAAGCATACATAAGAAGAAAAATCAAATACAACTTCATTTTCTACTGAATTTACAATTCTGCCCTCCTACGCATATGCGTGGGACTTGCTGGTCTTTAGGGTTGCTTCTGCATGCTTCCATGCATATGCGTGAGCTGTTGGCTTCCCACGCATATGCGTGGACTTCCACGCCTATGCGTGGTAAGGGGAAGCCAAGGTGCTATGCCTAGGTGTGGCCAAAGCTGTCTAGGCGTGGAAAAGTCCTTGAGTGGCATGCATATGCGTGCTCTTCCACGCATATGCGTGAAGTTTTTCCTCTGTTTTGCTTCCAAACTTTGTTTCTTGCTCTGCAAGCTTCTTTTCTTCATTTTTCCTGAAAATAATCAATAAAATCATCAAAGTACCACTAATCTATCATAAAATGGTAATTGTTGACATTTATAAACATATACATTATTTTTGGATAATTTTAAGTTAATTTGAGGTAGAAAGTTATTCAAATAAGGAAGATAATTCTATAAAAATGCTCATGCATCACTTTGTAGCTTTTTCGAACTCTATAATATTTCTCTAAACTTCTACTCCTTTTCGGTGTACTTCCTTGAGGTAAACACTTTGAAGTATTGAGGCTATTTTCTAGTCATAAAAACCACTATCTTTCTTATATATACTTCTATTCCTTTTTTAAGTAAAAGACAGAAATTCATTCTATTTCATGATTCATGCTTTACTGAAGATGACAAAACTCTAAGTTTAGTGGTGATGCAAGATTATGAATGATAAATATTTAAGTTCATGCATCAAGAATCAATTAATCCTATGCTAACAGAGAGAAACAAGTTAAAATGATAGTGAAGGAATGATACAACCTTGTGATTCTCTATTTTCCAAGCTAGCTTGAAGAGGAAGAAAGTGGAATGTAATGGAACAGCCCACACCAAACTTAGAAATTTGCTTGTCCCTAAGCAAAAGAGAAGAGAAAATAGAGAAGAACAAGTGAGTGTGTTAGTGGAAAAATGATGGAATGCATGATGAAAGGTGGGACACCAAACTTAGTATATGACATGCAGTGGAATGAATGGAACATATGAGAAAGAATGCAATAATGCAGATGCAAAATGCAAGGGGGAGGGGACACCAAACTTGGTGTGATAACACAAAACTTAGTGTGTGACAATGTAATGAATTGAATGCAAAACACAGGGGATTCGAGCTATGTGAGCATGAGATGCAGAGGGAGATGCAGTGGCATGAAAAGGATGCATAATAGTGGATGAATGCAAGAGAAAAATGATGAATATGAGTAACAGAACCAAAAATGTAATGCATGAATGAATGAGGTAGGGTGCCATGGTGGGGTGGGGGTATCACGTTGTGGACTTGGCCAATGCCAAGTCCAATGTGGGTGGATATTGGGCTTGGGAGGGGGTAGGCACGTTGTGACCAAGGGAATATGGGGTGATTCGGTGAGGAGGGCCAAGGGGGGTCATGACCGCATTGCACCCATGTTTTGAGCTAGCCAGATGTGGGTTTGTGAGGTTTTGGAAGGAAGGAAGGGTGCACATCCCACGTTGGGACCGCGTTGGAGAAAGGAAAGGGATGGGGAAAGAAGGTGATCCTAAATGTGGTTGATGTCTTGTGGGAGGATGGTGGAGGTGCTTAGCTAGACACAGGTTGTCTAATGGGGGTTGCTCACGTATGTGTCACGTTTTTGGCGGGTTTCGGTCTGGTTCAAGCTGTCACTATTTCTCTTCTTTGTAACTAGCAGAATAGCATTCTCTGCTAGTGTTCATTGCTCAATCTCTCAACAATCAATTCAAGTAACTTGCAACATAAATAATCTAATAGAACACAATTTCTATGTTAGATACAAAGCAAACCACCAACACTACTAACCTACAAAAATTACTATCAGAATATACAATCCCTAATAAACTCACACAAAATAGAAACAAAAGCTAACACTAGAAAAAGGATATATTGAGTGGGTTGCCTCCCACCACACGCTTGTTTATCATCACTTAGCTTGACACTGAGCTTTGTCTTCATGAAGGATCAAAGTCCTTTGAGCTTGCACACTCTGTAACATGTTCATCCCTCATGATTCCCCAAACCAGAGAAGAATTTGAAACTTGAGAGATTTGTTGGCTAGGTGAAGAGTGGTTAACATAGTTTTGATTGCTCTTGTCCTCTTTGTCCTTTTTATTCTTGGGATCCTTGGCTGGAGGTGCATGTTTCACTTGATCAACCTTTTCCACCTTCATACAAGTCTTGGAATCACGTGGTGGATGCATAGCCTTATATACTTCGAGGACTAAGCACTCATCATGAATTCTCAGCATCAATTCACCACTTTCCATGTCAATTAAAGCTCTTGAAGTGGCTAGGAAGAGCCTTCCCAAAATTAGAGGGTTTCCCACATCTTCTTCCTTATCTAAAATTACAAAATCAACCGGGAAGAAGAACTTGCCAACTTGAACTAGGACATTCTCAACCACGCCGTGAGCATATCTCACGAATTTGTCAGCCATCTGTAGAGTAACTCTTGTGGGCTTCACCTCAGTGATGCCAAGCTTCTTCATAAGAGAGAGTGGCATTAGATTAATACTAGAGCCAAGATCACATAACACCCTCTCAAATGAAGTGTCTCCAATAGTGCAAGGGGTTTGGAAACTCCCTGGATCTTTCTTTTTAATGGGCAAGTTCCTCTGTATGAGCTCACTTGACTCTTTGGTCATCACTACTGTATCACCTTTTTTCAAAGATCTCTTTTTCAACAGAAGCTCCTTCATAGAGTGAACATAGGCCGGTATCTCTCTCAAGTTCTTCAATAAAGGCATATTGACTTCTAAGCAAGCAAATACTTCTAAGAACTTAGAGAATGGCTTAGGTTTTTCACTGGAAGGTTTTGGCCTTGGGGAAGGAGTTGTGGTTGCTTCTTTTTCGGCCTTGACCTCTTGCTTCTTAGTCGGGGTTTCTTCTACCATCATTACACTGATAGCCTTGTATTCTGCATTCGGATTTGTGATGGTATTGCTTGGAAAAGTATTGGGAGCCTAATGTTGAAGCTGATTAGCAATTTCTCCCATTTGTACTTCTAATCTCTTCATAGAATCCCCTTGGCTTTTGAAAGTAGCCCTTGTTTCCTCCATGAAAGTGTTGGTATTGATGGTCAGTTTTGTCAAGGCTTCTTCAAGATGACTCGGTTGCTTTGGAGGAGGTTGAGGTGAAGGGAATGGGGGTTGTCTTTGAGAATTGTGGTTGTCCCATTGCCCTTGCTATCCTTGATTAACTCCCCAACTGAAATTGGGGTGATTCCTCCAACTGGGATTGTAGGTGTTGGAGTGGGGATCATTGTATGGAGGCCTAGATTGATTACCCACATAATTCACTTGTGCAACTGAGGATTGATCATCTTGAACCAGACTACAATTATGATTCTCATGAGGGCCACCACAAAGGCCACAAGAAATTTGAGTACCCACTGCTGCAGCTTCGAGCTTTTCTAGCTTCTTATTCATAGTTCTAAGTTGGGCCATTAAAGCATTGACTGTATCCACTTCCATGACTCCTCTCTTCACTGTATTCCTCTCAGAGAAATTCATATACTGATTATTAGCAACCAGTTCAATTAATGCAAGAGCTTCTTTAGTTGTCTTCGTTTGCAAGGAACCACCAGCAGACGAATCAAGTAGAATTCGAGAAGTAGGAGTTAAACCGTCATAGAAGGTTTGCAGTTGTAGCCACTCGGGAAAGACATTGTTGGGACATCTTCTAATCATCTCCTTGTACCTTTCCCAAACTTCATATAGAGATTCTCCATCCTTCTGAGAAAAGGACTAGATGTCATGCGTAAGTTTTGCAAGCTTCTGAGGGGGAAAGAATTTGGATAAGAACTTGCTAACCAAATCATCCCAAGTAGTGATGCTTCCAAGCGGTTGAGAATTCAGCGATAGTTTTGCTTTATCCCTCAGAGAAAATGGGAAAAACCTCAGCTTGATGGCATCACTAGATATGCCATTGCACTTCATCGTGTCACAAAGATGCAGAAAAATAGAGATGTGGAGGTTGGGATCATCAAGAGCATTACCACTGAACTGATCTTGCTGACGAGGTGAATCAGTGTGGGCTTTAATTCGAAGTTGTTGGCCTCTATAATAGGCCTAACTATGCTACTGCCACAGCTAGCAGTAGTGGGAACAGTGAACTCTCCAAAGTCTTTCACTGATCTCTTTCTTCAGCCATGTTAACCGAAACTTCTTCAAAAACTTCTTCAGAAGAAATTTTGTGAGGTTGCTTTTGAAGTTTGGCTTGCTTCCTAAGTTTGCGCAAGGTCTGCTCAATCTCAGGATCAAATTCCAAGATCTGTTTGTCCTTGTTGCCCTGCATACACAAGTAACAAAACAAACAAATCAAGTGGGAGCTTCCAACGTCAAAGTGAAGGAAGTCCCAAGTAAGAAAAGAAAAAGAAAAAGAGTCTAAGTTAGAGAACCAATTAATACTATATTGTTAATCTGATTAATTCCCGTCAAGTGCACCGGATCGTATCAAGTAATAAAAGTGAGTAAGAGTTATCGTCCCACGGAGATCAATGGACTAAGCAATAATGGTTAATTGGTTCTTTAATTAGACAAATCAATAATCAAAGTGGTGGTGTATCTAAATCAAATCTAATCAAATCTAATCTACTAAAATCATGCAAATTTAACAAAAACCCAACAAAATCACTAAATGGACAAGAAAATTTGGACAGCAAGCATGCAATCCAGAATAATGATAAAAAAAATCAATAGTAATAAGGGACAAGCCAAGGATTAAGAGATATTCACCCAAATATAACCCTAATTCAAATAATCAAGTTAATTCTCATGCAAGCAATCATCAAATCACAAGAACCCTAATTAACCAAACCCTAATCTCTTAGTGATCTAGTTTCTCTAATCCTAATTAATTATCAATCTCTTGATTAATTAATTAAAATAGAGGTTAAGACTAATCCTAGTTCAATTATGTGAATTACAAGAGAGATCAAAAGACTAGTTTTATGTCACTTACTAATCTAATAACCCTAATCGAAATTCACAAATAATTGCACAATTAATCAAATCCTTATCTCTAATTTACTAATTAATTATGAAGAGTAATTATCTAACACATACAATTAATGTTTCTCTCGAACACAGTAATCGAAAGCAAAAAAATCACATTCCTCTCGGTCAAGTAATTTTGAAATTGAAACAGAGAATTGCACTTTGATTTGTGATACTTGCAGTTAAAGAAAACTTGAAATCAAATTATGGATCCATGCTTAGGATGAACAGAGCCCTCATCCCTAGGCTTGATGAAAGTTTAGTTACTCATGCTATTGAGCAACATCACCGAAAAAAGAAGGGAAGACATGAAAACCTAATCCTAATTACGTAGAAGAAACGTGATGAAGGAAAATAGAACTCTGGATCAAAAAACTTAAATTGAAACTGAATAAATCCTAAACTTAAATTGAAACTGAATAAATCTTTGAGAGGTGAACCACGTTTGGACCAAGTCCAAGTCTAGACTTGGCTCAAACGTGGCCTTGCATTGGTGAGGAGAGTTTGCGTTACGTTTTGGGCGAGTACAACGTGAGGAGAACGTGACTGGAAGGATTGAGCAGCTTGGGGCAAGCTTGGAGAAGTCACGCCTAGGCCACATTTGGACATGGGCCAAACGTGAGCCTAGGTGCTTCCTTGCCTTGGATAGGTCACGCTTGGCCACGCTAGCAGCATGAGCCAAACGTGACATGCTTGTAACCTTGGTGAGCTTCCTTGGCTAGCCTTGGATCTTGGAAGATCAGGTTTGGGCCATGTCTTTGACATGGCCCAAACGTGACTTATGCATTGTGGTGGGACCTTTGTGGGCTTGATCTTGGCTTGGGCTTGTCACGTTTTTAGGCCAAGTGTGGACTTGGCTCAAACGTGACCGATGCTTCCTCTAGGGTTAGGTTCTGCAACTTTGATCCAAGCTTCCTCTGTTCTCTGTTTCTCTGTTTTTCTTCTTCCTCTATTTTCTTGCTTTGTTTTCTTCAATTTCCTACAAATAATAAACAAACACTCAAAGCATATAATTTATTTAAGAAATTGACAATTTACATTGAGTATTATGATAATTATCTACTGAATTAGCAAGAGATTAGTGCCTAAAACCATGAAAGATACGCAAGTATCAAAACGGCACTCTTATCCAAGAGACCAAAGAAATACCATCTACAGATGAAGTGCAAGCCGTGCTGTCCATGTCGGAAAAAGGGAGTTGGAGAAACCCCATCATAAGATTCCTCATGCACGGAACCCTCCCTGAAGACAAGGGTGAGGCCAACAAGCTGAGAAGAGAAGCAGTAAACTACACCCTGGTAGTCGGAGAGCTATACAAAAAGGGAATCACAACCCCACTCCTAAAGTGTGTGGAGGAAGAGAGAACTCAAACGATTCTCTCGAAAGCACATGAAAGAGCCTGCGGGCACCATCAAGGAGCCAAAGCTCTCATGCGGACGATATTACTCGCATGCATATACTGGCCCACCATGAAAGTGGACGCCAAGGAGTACGTCGGAAAGTGCCACAGGTGCCAAGATAACTTGAAGTTACAAAAAGTGCCCACGACAGAGTTATCAACCATAGTAGCTCCCTGGCCATTCGACAAATGGGGAACCGACCTTCTGGGGCCTTTCTTGAAAGCCCCAGGCCAAGTAAAGTATCTGATTGTAGCAATCGACTACTTCACAAAGTGGGTGGAAGCCGAAGCTCTAGCATCGATCACCGCAAGCCAATGCAGGAAGTTCGTGTGGAACAACATTATCACCAGGTTCGGAATCCCAAGGATTATAACATCCGACAATGGGACGCAATTCACGAACAAAAAGTTCAAAGAGTTCCTAGAAGGATTTCAAATCCACCAGCAATTCTCATCTGTGGAACACCCACAAGAAAACGGTCAAATCGAGATAACCCTGAATGGATTAAAGAAGAGACTCGACGAAAAGAAAGGATGCTGGGCGGAAGAGCTCGGAAGTGTACTGTAGGCCTACAGAACTTCGGAGCAATCGGTAACAGGGTCAACGCCTTTCCAGCTTACAACTGGGATAGAAGCCATGATTCCCTTAGAAATTGCGAAACAAAACACTCGGGTATCAGCCTACGACTGGGAAGTTAACCAAAGCTGCAGGGAAATAGAGGCAGATTTGGTCTCCGAGATTAGAGAGGAGGCAAGAATAAAGCAGCAAGAGGTAAAAAAACTTCTAGCCGCCAAATACAACAAAAAGATCAAGAAAAGAGACTTAGAAGAAGGCGACTTAATGTTGCGGCGAGCTGACATAGGAGGAAAAAATGCAGCCCAAGGAAAACTAGGAGCAAATTGGGAAGGCCCCTATCGAGTGGTCGAAGCACTCAGAAAGGGCGCTTACAAGCTCCGCACCATAGAAGGCAACCAGGTTCTGAGAACCTGGCACATATCCAGCCTAAGGAGATATGTTGCATGACCATCATTGTAGATATATTCTCCTAATTCATGTTGTATTCTTCATCTAATTAACTTATAATCATAATTAAATTGGCAAAAATATGATAATATGTTAGTACATGTTTAATTATGAGAAAACATTGGTACTTTGAGTATTTTATTGTTAAATATCAGGAAAATGGATAAAGGAAGCTTGAGGAGCAAGAAACGGAGTTTTGGAGCATTTCTGACCAGAGCCCACGCCTAGGCGTGGAACTCAACGCCTAGGGGTCCAAGTTGGAAGCTGAGGCCAAACAACCCATGCCTAGGTGTGGAAGCGAAAGTCTAGGCGTGGCCAATCAAGAACCAAGCCTCCAGGATCACTCAAAGCCAACGCCTAGGCGTGGAAGCCAAAGCCTAGGCATGGCCAAGCACATCCCAAGCTCAAGTCTAGGCGTCACACTGATGGTCAGATTCACAAACCCTAGATCTCGGCAAGTATACCGAATCGTATCAAGTAATATACCACAGTGAAGTGGAGTATCGATCCCTCGAGGATTAAAGGACTAAGCAATCACTACTATTTAATTATTCTAATCAGATCGAATGAAAAACAGGAAGTAAGTAATGAATAAGAATTTCGAATATCAATTAAGAATGAGAATAGAATATTACGATGTAAGCGATGATGAGAAAACTGTTCAGAGATCCGGAGGTGTTTTTCCCTTGAGGGCCAATGCATACATTCGATTACTAATTCTAAGGTTTCAATTATCAAGCACAATGAATCTAGTTTAACTAAGCCCTAATCTCTTAGTAACGTAGTTTCTATTTACTTAATCAAAAGCTAATCTCTTAGTCAATCAATCACATAAATAGATGAAGATCTATATCAGATTCTAATCCTTATGAGTTTTAAAAGTGATCCTAGATCGGATTAAATGTCACTCTATCCCAACTAGTTCTAATCCAATTTTAACTCACAGAATTATAAGTTGCATAACAATTAGTTTGACTATCTCTAGCTAGACCTATTTGATTATGTGATTCAATTTCCAGCTAGCATAAACTAATAGATCTCTCAATCTAATTAATCTAGCCCTAGACAAGTTAAGAACACCTCTCAGTGATTCTAAACTATTAAGATGAAGAATAGAAAATCAAATCATGCATAGAAGATAACTGAAAATACCTCAATGAATTAATAAACGACGTACATAGTGACTACCTCATTATTGGGTGAACAGAGCTCTTCACTCTTAACAATGGAGTAGTTTAGCAATTCATAATTGAAAGTAAACAATAATAGTAAAAACGAGATCTACAATCTGAGGTGCTGAGATGCTAACCCTAGTGGTTAGTTT
>JASCZI010031594.1:3542-15989 GCA_036250425.1 Stylosanthes scabra
GTAGGATTCATTGTGAATTATGATATGCTTCAGAAAAAGAAAAGTAAAATTGGACTAGGAAGTTATTTTGTGAACATCTCCAATTCCTTGATCTTGATCTTTACGTTTGCATCTTTCATTAGTTCTTGTTGTTGATTTACGTCTTTAGTAGTTGTTTGTTGAATAAAGATTGCTTTTCTTGAATATTCTTTAAGTGCTACGTTGTTTTTTTTTGCCTTCTTTGTTAGTTTAGCATTAATATTTGATTAATCACTTAGGTCTAATTAAAGAACTTAGTTAAAAATATTGGTTGATCCATCTTTCCTCGTGGGAATGATTACCCACTCACCGTGGTTTTACTTGGGATCCGATACACTTGTCGGAGTGTTGCGAAGCAAAAAGATTCGTCGCATCAAGTTTTTAGCGCCGTTGCCGGGAAAAGATTAGATTAACAATATAGTTAAATTGGTTCTTTGAGATAGATCATTTTATTTTCTTTTTTCCGGATTACAAAGGAACCCCTTCACTGTGACATTGGAAGTCCCTCTTGTTTATTTTGTTTGTTTGTTTTGGTTACTTGCATGCAGGGAAATAGGGACAAACAACAAATTCAATTTGATTCATAAATTGAAAGAACTTTAAGAGAACTGAAAAAGAAAACAAAAAAACAGTAACAACATTTTGAAGAAGAAGAACAAAGAGTTCTGAAGAAGTAGAACAAAACAACATGGCTGCGGAAGACCGGAATGAGCAAAGGCGGACTCTTGGAGATTATACTATACTTGGCACTACTAGCTGTGGAAGCAGCATTGTTAGGCCAGCAGTAGAAGCTAACAATTTTGAGCTGAAACCGTCTCTAATTCAACTAGTGTAACAAGAACAATTTTATGGAAATTCTCAAGAAGATCCTAATTTGCATATTGCAAGTTTTCTGCACATTTGTGAGACTTTGAAATGCAATGGTGAGACATCAGATGCAATGAAGCTTAGGCTTTTCCCCTTTTCTCTTAGGGATAAAGCTAAGCAATGGCTTAACTCTCAACCTCAAGGAAGGATAGCAACATGGGATGATTTAGTCAGTAAATTCTTGTCAAAGTTCTTTCCTCCTCAAAAATAAGCAAAGCTCCGACATGACATTCAATCCTTCTCTCAAAAAGATAATAAATCTCGTTATGAAGCATGGGAAAGGTACAACGATATGATAAGGCGGTGCCCAATTGATGTGTATATGGAATGGTTACAATTACAAACTTTCTATGATGGTCTCTCTCACACTTCAAGGATATTATTGGACTTTTTAGCCGGCGGTTTTTTGCAATTGAAGACACCTCAGGAAGCTATGGAATTGATTGAACTAGTAGCCAAAAATCAATACATGTTCACCTCGGATAGGTCAATGAAGAGGGGAGTCATGGAAGTTGACACTATGGATGCACTACTAGCCCAAAACAAGGCTATAGCTCAACAATTTACCACACTGAACAAGAAGATGGAGAAAGTAGAAGTGGATGCCTTGGGAACTCAAGCGGAAACCCAAACTACATGTGTTCTTTGTGGGGGTCCTCATGAAAATCACAATTGCTGCCTCATAAGGGAAGATCAACCAATAAAGCAACCTAACTACTTGGGAAATCAACAAAGGCAACCCTATCATGACCCCAATACCAACACCTACAATCTCGGATGGAGGAATCATCCAAATTTTAGTTGGGGAGGAAATCAGAACCAAAGAAGCAACAACATTCAGAATCGTCAACCTTACCCTCCTTATCAAAGGCCACCACCCTTTCTACATCCATCTAATCTACCACCTCCACCTCAACCTAAACCACCTCAACCTAGCCCTTTTGAAGCTGCCTTGGAAAAGCTTACCTTAACAACTTCCGCATTTGTTCAAACCACCAGCAACTTCATTGAGGAGACAAGGGCTAACTTTAGGAATCATGAATCTGCTATCAAGATCCTTGAAACTCAAGTTGGTCAAATAGCAAAACAACTCTCTACAACATTGCCTAATGCCTTCCCTAGTGATACCAAAGTGAACCCTAAAGGAGAATGCGAGGCAATCACCCTTAGAAGTGGAAGAGTTCTTGAAGATAGCAAACAAGAGGAGTTGAACAAGGAAGTAGTCAAAAGTACTCCACCCAAGCTCACCAAGGAAGTTCAAGATCCAACAATGCAACAACCAACTTCGGTAAAGAATAAGGAAAATCATATTCCCTTCCCTCAACAATTAAGGAAGGAGGTCAAAGATAAGCAAATTTCTAAATTCCTTGAAATCTTTAGAATATTGCAAATCAACATTCCCTTTGTTGAAGCATTGGAACAAATGCCCCTCTTTGTTAAATTCATGAAGGATTTGATCTCAAAGAAGAGAAATTGGAGAGAAGACAAAACCATTCAGCTGGGAAATGAATGTAGTGCTGTAATTCAATGTAACTTACCTCCTAAATTGAAAGATCCTGACAGCTTTCAAATTCCTTGCACAATGGTTGATATTACCATTGAGAAAACCTTATGTGATCTAGGTTCAAGCATAAATCTGATGCCTTTATCACTAATGAGGAAAATGTCAATTGAAGAGGTAAAAGAAACAAGAATGTCAATTCAACTAGCTGACAAATCCATCGAATTTCCTTTTGGTGTGGTGGAAAATGTGTTAGTAAAGGTGGGGAAGTTTATACTCCCTGCTGATTTTGTCATCCTTGATATGGGGGATGATGCAACTCCATCAATCATACTAGGAAGACCTTTCTTAGCAACTAGAAGAGCTCTCATTGATGTACAAAAAGGGGAATTAACCCTTAGAGTGCATGAGGAAGAGATGGTGATAAATGTGTTTAAGGCTATGGAATATCCGGGAGAGGAGGATGCTGAAAATTGCATAAGGATTGATGCCATAGACATGCTAATCAAAGAAGATGCAACATTGTAGGAAAAGCCAACAATGGAGCTGAAACTTCCACCTTCTACTCTCAATTATGCTTCTCTAAGAAAAGAGGAAAGTCTACCAGTTACCATACGCTCCTCTTTGAATATCAAGGAAGAATAAGAGTTATTAATGGTCCGTAGAGAGCATAAAACTGCTCTTCGAAAGAAATGTCAAGCTAATGACAGAAAAAGAGCTCTTGGTGGGAGAGAACCATCCAATATATCCTTTTAAGTTAGATTTTTAATTTAATACTTATAATGAATTGCAAACCTTCTATGATTGAAATTACAGGATTGGTGATATGCAGAGCAACAATTCTTTTTCTTTCTTTATGCTATTCTTTCTCTAACTTACATTCTAATCGACTTCGGTTTTCTGTTATTGTTGCTTAGGGACAAGCAACCTCTAAGTTTGGTGTAGGCAAGCTCGTACCTCACTTGAGATGTCTTCTTCATCAAACATGCATAATGCTCACTTTGGCCTGTTAATCAACCAAATGGAAGAACCAGAAAAAGAATAATAAGGTCGCTTACTTCCTTTTCCTATTTTCTCGCTTAATCTTATTAACTTGTTTTAAGTAGTTTCCCTTTTTATGAACAAATTAATGTATGCATTAGTGAGAAATGCTTTTAGTGAAGTGATATGCATTCAATATCTCTTGAAACTTGCCTTGTGATTAAGCTTGAGGAGGAAGAAAACAGAGAAAACAGAGAAGATAGAGGGAATTCTAGCATGAGCAGCCATGCCTAGGTGTGAAGCAAAAAGTCTAGGCGTGAATCAAGCATCATATGGAAAAGTCTAGGCGTACTCCCAAAAGTCTAGGCGTCCAAGCTTAGAGTCTTAGTCCAAATCCAAGAGAATTTCATTTTTGGGAAATTTGTAATTAATTTAGGATTTGTAAATCTATAAATAGGTGAAATTTCCAATGATCGAAGGATTGATTTTCCATTCCATTTCATCATTTGAAAATAGATTAGAATTAGAAACTACTTTGTAACATTTTCTTGGAATCAAATGAGTATTCATTCATTTTACAGAAACCCAATTCTATCTTTCTCTCTTCCTCTCAAGATTCTTAAGTTCTTTGAATGTTCATGCATTCAAGATTCACATTCATCGCTTTATTTGAGTTACTCATAATCATGAGTGGCTACTTACCATAGAGATTAAGGAGGAGGAACTCTATTCTTTATCAAGCTAATGGATTAATCCAACAATCTTTTCTAAATCTGCAAGTTTCTATCCAAATTCAAAGGATCTTTCTTGTTCATTAATTCAAGAATCAAGTTCAACCGAGAGGTATAATTGGTTCTTACTTTTGGTTTAATTTCTATACTAGTTCATGAGATTAAATATATTATCAATGGTTTGTGAATTGTCAAGATTGAAGTTTAATTGAATAAGTGACATAAAATTTGGTTTTGCATTGATCTTGGTATCATAAACTATTTCAAGAATGATCTTTCACATTTGTTCTTTGCATTAGAGATAATCTTTGAACGTATGTGCCATGTATGAATCTGTATTTCCATCACATAAATGATTGATTTGCTTCTTGTTTGATTCTTTGTCATGATCCTTAAAGATTTGATTTACTGATGAGTAATTGAATCTTTCATGTTTTGAATTGTTGAGTTTGAGAAAATAGGCATTCAAACATATTCAAAAATCATTCCATATTATCTTTGCTTGACTTAGAGATGACCATGTGATTTAATGTGTATCAGAATCTTTAATAATTCAATGAGGTTTTCCATGAGATTGAATATGTGACATTTAATTCTTTCCATGAATCTTGTTGATTATCATTGCTTTTCTTGAATATTCTTTAAGAGCTAGGTTGTTCTTTATTGCCTTCTTTGTTAGTTTAGCATTAATCTTTGATTAATCACTTAGGTCTAATTAAAGAACCGAATTAAAAATATTGGCTGATCTATCTTCCCTCGTGGGAACGATTACCCACTCACCGTGATATTACTTGGATCCGATACACTTGTCGGAGTGTTGCGAATCAAAAAGATTCGCCGCATCACCATGCCTAGGCATGACTTCCTATTGTTGACTTGGTCCAAATTTCATCTAATTTCATTTAGGATCAATTTTTAATTCATTTAAGTTTTGTAAACTTATAAATAGGAGAAATTTTAGGATTCTATAAAAAAATTCATCCATTAATCAATTCATCAATTAGAAATCACTGACAGATTCATTGGAATCATTTTCTCCTAACTTTTGTAATCTTTCTTTTACATCAGTAAAAAATTTCTTTTTCCAGAATTCATTCTCCTCTCTTTCTCTCTTTCTCTGTCTTTCTTTCAAGAATCTTTGAATGTTCATGCATTCAAGATCCATCTTCATACCATTCTTTGAGTCATTCATAACACTTTAAAGATTAAGGAAGAGGACCTCTGTTCTATGTCAAATTAATGGAATAACCCAGTAAATTATTCTACAACTTCAAGTCTACGTCAAATTCAAAGGATCATCTTATTCATCAATTAAAAGATCAAGTTTAACAAAGAGGTATAACTTATTCTTACCTTGGTTTAATTTCTATACCAGTTCATGAAATTAAACATATTATCATTGGTTTGTGAATTGTCAAGGTTGAAGTTTAATTGAATAAGTGACATAAAATTTGGTTTTGCATTGATCTTGATATCATAAACTTGTTCAAGAATGATCTTTCACATTTGTTCTTTGAATTAGAGATAATCTTTGAATGAGTGTGCCATATATGAGTCTGTATTCTCATCACATAAATGATTGGTTTGCTTCTTGTTTGATTCTTTGTCATGATCTTTAAAGATTTGATTTACTGACGAGTAATTAGATCTTTCTTGTTTTGAATTGTTGAGTTTGAGAAAATAGGCATTCAAACATATTCAAGAATCATTCCCATATTTCTTTACTGACTTAGAGATGAGCATGTGATTAGATATGTATTAGGATCTTTAATAACTCAATGAGGTTTTGCTTGAGATCGAATATGTGACATGTAATTCTTTCCAAGAATCTTGTTGATTGTTAGAGGTTAGAATCAGGATATGTGCATTATCTTTTTGCTTGTTTGATTAGTCAAGAGATTGATGATTAAGTAGGTTAAAAAGAAACTAGATCACTAAGAGATTAGGATTTAGTTATACTAGGATTCATGGTGAATTAGTAATGACTTGTAGAAAAACAATAATAAAATTGGGTTAGGAAGTTAGTTTGTGAACATCTCCGATTCCCTTATCTTGTTCCCTTTTACTGAATCTTTCTTTAGTTCTTGATCTCATTTTGCATCATTTGTATTAGTGAGTTCATTATAATTAACTGGGTAGAGATTGATTAATCCTTTAATCCTTGTGGAAAAATGATACACACTCACCGTAGTATTGCTTGTATACGATTTGGTGCACTTGCCGAGATTATACCATATTAACAACTCGAGGTAGGGGCAATTTCTAAAACCTAGATTTCTTTTACAGAATTGTTATAAATAAATATAGATCTTTATATATATAGTGATTATGCGAAGTCATATGAATTATTTGAAGTTGATAATCAAATAAAGTAAATTAAAATATAAAATGGAATGAAGCCTCATGGTGAGTGGATTAGAAGACCTTTAGGCACACTATTTGAAAATGAAATGTTTAAGTTATTGTTTCATTGATGGATTGTTTATGTTTTGTCCAAGTTGGTTGATGATGAATGATTTTTACTTGGTTTCAATGATTGCCTTGCTTTTGTTGGATTGCTCTTGTATTTGGAAATCTGATGAGTTTGATAGTTATACACAATTTGCTTGTGGCTTTGATTGAACATTGATGAATGATTGAGATTCGGTACAAGCCTAACTTGATTATGGAAAAGGCCAATGGCTGTATATGTGATTTTGAGAAATGGCCAAAGAGTTTGAACATCTGGGCAGAGATTTATCAATTAAAACTTATTTAGACTAGGTTATGCGAGAGGATCAAATGATTTTGAAATTTTTTAAGTTAAATAACTATAAAATTCTATTTTAACTAAACTAAAATTATTTTAGGAAAGCTAAGTTTTATTAAAATGTTTATTCTGATTTAGCAGAAAAAAAGGTATATATGTTTTAAACTATTTTAATAAGTCTTTAAAATGTTAAACGATTTAGTAAATTATAAAGAGAATATTTTAGTATTTTAAGTTTAAATTCTAAATCTAAATATTCTAAGATTTAAGTATTTACTATGTTTTAAATTAAGAAAATATGTGGTTTAAGAGAGTTTTAAATAAATAAAGATTTTAAGTGCAAACTTCTAATTAATGCTTTTGAATGAGATGATAAGGTAATTTCTTATAAATAAAGTTAATTGAGCATTTTGAAAGATTGAGTGAATCTTAGTAACTTTAGGCTGCTAATAAGAGGTTAGTAATAATAGGGTTTAAAGTTCCAAGATGTAAGAAAATTGCGTGACGGTTGACACCAGTTTGGCTTGGTTTTGCCTGGTGTGGGACTGGTCCGATCAAGCCGGGTTTTTTCATGTGAACGGATTCGGTAGTATTATCGGGTTTGTGTTGTTCCCTTGAAACGAATAGGTTTAACTAAATCGGATTTGGTTTTAAACTGAGTTCGAGGTAGTTAGATCGGTTGGTTCAGCTAAGTCATGAGTGGTCTGGCGAAGCCGACCACCAATTGAGAATTTTCTGGCTAACGGTTTATGGGAACAGGATGTTGAAAAATACGTTGGAATGAATGATGAGGATGTTATGGAATTGCTTGTATTGTTGAACATTTGGGGTCGCTTCCCTTATTTGGAAGGAACACCATTTCTACTGTAGGCGATGGAGATCTCATATAACTTAAACCGGATTCAAGGGGTAATTCCGCCGGCTTTTCTTTGTGTTGGTGGCAAGATGTCATATTTACGCGAATCACCCATGATCAATATGAAGTCATATTCGGACTTGTTCCGAGTAACGTCAGGTTGCGGGTAGTTAACTGACATGTGAGCTCATAGCCTGCATAGGGATAGACATGCAACATATATTATTTGCGCATTTGTTCTGGATTTTGTTTGAGGTATCCTTAGTTAGGTTTCTGTAGTTGCCTTGTAGGATTTTCCCTTGCTTGTCTTTGTGTTGTTATTAATTAGGACTTGCATGTTTGTGTTTTGTTTATCTATTTGTTTATGTATTGACGTTGGAATTGTCTGACTGTTCTTACTTGCCTGGATTGTGTTCTTATGAGTGTTTCCTTAACTGCTTTCTTCGATTTTCAAGTTCAATTGTAATTAGGGTTTTGTGGTGGATTTGTACTCTTTATGTTAAAAAGAGATATTCTAAATTATAATTTCTATCTTGAAAAGGGTTCAACAAAAAGGTTTCTCAAATGCCTTTAAATGATTTTTAGAATGTTTTTAACGAACGGTTCATGAGATTAGCATTAATCACTTGACGATGAAAAATGTTCTCGACCTATATCATTTTAGAATAATTCTAAAAACCCTTTACTAAGAATCCGAAAGGATGATATTCTCACCTCCTACTTCCCAAACCTTTCAGGAATTGATTGTAGGTAACCGTTTGGAAGATTTCTAAGAGTTATGGATTTCGTTGTTGCTTATGACATTTTTGAAGTTGTATTTAGTTATATTTCTCTCGCTAAATATATTGGAAGTTATTCCTCAAGAGAGATAGGAGTTTGCGTTACCTTTGAGCTATTTGTATCTGTATATGTATATGTATATGTATCTGTATATTGGTTGTACAAAAAAAATACTTTGTAAATTTCAACTTATAAATTCCAAGGCTCCTATGTTAGTAAGTAGTTATATAGGTTTGTAATCATGACAACTCGATTTTTTAGCATCATCATGGCATGCAAAAGTCGGGATGTTAAAGATGTCATGTACTGAATATGCATGAACATTAATAGTTGATGATTAGGTATATATATGTTGAATTATTGTTGTGCACCACCTGAATTTATTTAGGTATATATATTGATGTAAAGTTTGTTGATCTTTGAGTAGTAATATGCATTATATTACTATTATTTTTGTTGTGTCCTTGAAAATTTATTTAAGATGATACATTTTTTATTTTGTTTTTTAGATTTGATTGCAGTTAGCTTATGGTGGGATGAAGTGTTGTTATACAAAGGCTTTTGTTACAGGAAAAAAGATTCTTGGCACATTGGTGAATGAGAAAGGCTAAGGCTTTCAAGTGGAAATTGTCTAGTTTTTATTTTATTTTTTTGTTTAAGTCCATGAAAAAAAAGATATATTTTGCTTATTTAGGTGTGTATTTTTATTTGAATTCACAATTCAACAAGTATATGTATTTGGATTTTATTTTGTTAGCATTTGAAATAATTTTTTAATATATATGCTATATATTAGCTCATTCTCCTTTTTTATCTATTAGAATGCATTTAAATAATTTCATGTTGGTTTAGGTATTATAAAAAGAGAACATTTCAAGAAAATTGAAGAAAGGGTTGCTCTAAATATTAGAAAAGGAAATCATAGAAAAAGTTAAAAATTGTGTTGCTTTAGGGATTAAAAAAAGACAACTTTAAAAAACTTAGACAAATGTTGCCTTAGATATCTAAAAAGGCAACCGAAATAGTACTTCCATAAGTGTTGCTTTACTTATTAGTTGAGGTAACTCTTTGAAAGTGATGCCATAAGGTTTCTATTAAAACGTTGCATCTGGGCGATAAAAGACAACCCTTAAGAAAAGTCTTTTAAGATGTAGTGATTTTCTCCGCAACATCATTAACATTAATTATCTTATTCTAGAAAAGCATAAAATCTCTCAAGCATAACAAATATATGTAGCCTTATGTATCTCAAATGACGAGGAAAAATTGATCAACCATTTGAACAAAAACATCGTTTGCAATATGAAGGGCAACAAATTCTATAAACATCGTTACATTGACACAACATCATACCATAACTATTAGAGTCATTACAATCACAGCGTTTGCATGATCGAGGACAAGAAATATCAAGATCTCTACACATGCAAAACCTAGATGATGTGGAGATCAAGTTTGAATGCCGTTGGTGATGACGAGCTTCAATAAAAGTCATAGAAATTCCCATCACGATGAGAAAAAAAAAAATAATTACCTTACTCATGATCTTGTTATGTTGTCCAATTCATCATGGTTCTTTTTTCCTTTATATTCATGTCCTCATGTATGTTTGTGATGTTAGATATACGTGAAGAGGCAACTGACTATCGAGTTATCTATCCATTAGTTTAATTAAAGGGATATATGTAGATAGATATACGTGAAGAGGCAACTGACTATCGAGTTATCTATCCATTAGTTGAATCAAAGGGATATATATATATATATATATATATATATATAAATTATTATTATTATTATTATTATTATTATTATTATTATTATTATTATTATTATTATCTTATCTTATCTTATCTTATTTTAATCTTAATCTTATCTTAATAATATACAATTAGGAAGTTTAATGGCTGACGTGACGGCTGGAGAATAAATTTAAGAGGCTAAATGATTAGGTGTCATCATTAGAAAATTTGTTTTTCAATTATTTTTAATTGTATTATTTAACAGTGTCGCATTCCATACATGGTCACGGCGCAATGACGTCTTTGGAACCGTGTATGGTTGTGTTAGGCCTACGACAGCCAACGTAAAACTGTGTCGCATCTCAATGCATGGACGTGACGCAATGACGTCTTTGATCCATGTAGCCGACCCTACCTAGTGGGAAAAAGGCTTAGCTGAAGAAGCTGAAGAAGAAGTATTATTTAACTGTATTTAAAATATAATTGTTATCTCTATCCTTATTTTTAACTTCCTAATTTAAATTTAAATTATTTAATTGTTATCTCTATCTTTATCTTTAACTTCCTAGTTTAAATTAAATTTTTTTTAATTATTATAATATTAAAGAGTTTTTTAATGATAACTAAAACAATTTTAAATTGAATTTTAAATTTAAAATAGTAAACATACACACCTCAATAATCAACTTTAACGTGAATTTTTTTTAATTGTTTTTTAATCATTATTATATTAAAAATTAAAAAGAATAGTATATAATTAGGAAGCTTAATGGCAGATGTGGCGACTAGAGAATAAATTTAAGAGGCTAAATGCTTAGGTGTCGTCATTAGAAATTTTGTTTCTTCAATTATTTTTAATTGTATTATTTAACTGTATTTAAAATATAATTGTTATCTCTATCCATATTTTTAACTTCCTAATTTAAATTTAAATTATTTAATTGTTATCTCTATCTTTATCTTTAACTTCCTAATTTAAATTAAAATTTTTTTAATTATTATTATGTTAAAGAGTTTTTTAATCATAACTAAAACAATGTTAAATTGAATTTTAAATTTAAAATAGTAAACATGCACACCTCAATAATCAACTTTAATGGGTATTTCTATTTTTAATTGTTTTTTAATCATTATTATTTTTAATTTTTTAATTATTATTATATTAAAGAGTTTTTTAATCATAACTAAAACAATTTTAAACTAATTTTAAATTTAAAATAGTAACAAACTAGTTCTAATCCAATTTCAATTTACAGAATTATAGTTGCATGTAAATTCTCTTTACTATCTCTAGTCAGTGTTAATTTACCATGTGAATTAACTTCTAGCTAGTTAGATTAATCAACCTCTCAATTAAATTAACCTAACCCTAAACAAATAGAGAACACCTCTCAGTGATTCTAAATTATTTAGATGAAGAACAGAAGATTAATTCATGCTAAATTAGAAAACTGAAATACCTCATTCAATTAAATTGAACATTACACAAAGACTACCTCATGCTGGATGAATAGAGCTCCTCACCCTTAACAATGGAGTAGTTTAGCAATGCATGGGAAAATTGAAATCCTAATTGTCTAGGGTAACGTTCTAAGATCCAAGATGCCAAAAACCCTAATTTAGAACATCTTTTATACTAAAACTAAAACAGAGAAATTCAAATCAAAATCAAATCTAATCTAATCTAAAATTAATCCTATCTAAATCCTATGGCTTGACGAGTTGTGTAGTCCGTTTTTGCTCCTGGTGTTTCCACTTTGAACCTCATTACTCTTCTGATATTTTTTGGAGAGAAGTCAACTTCAACTCCCCTTACATAGCTTTTGTAAGGGAGTTTCCCAGCATGCTCTGCGTTTGCATAAAATTCTTGGACTAGTAGCTTGCAGATATCTGTTATAGGGGCTGCTAGTCTTCTTCATCCTCTTAGAGCTATTTGTTCCTTGCTTTGTGGATATTCATCCTCATCATGATTGAATCCTACTTTTGGTGTGACTTTCTTCTTCCTTACAATTGACTCAAAGAGTGTTTGGTTGAACTTTGCCCTAAAACGGTAGTTGTCAAACACACTGGCAAGGGCTGAGGATGAGGCCATTTGAATGGTTGATCGAAGCTGCCCACATGATGCGTATGCATCTTTGGTCGTTTTTAGTCTCAATTTCTCTTCATAATCATGTCATTCTTTGTGAATTATGTTCTATTATGTTCATTTATTGATCAATCAA
>JASCZI010031602.1:4438-15887 GCA_036250425.1 Stylosanthes scabra
GGAATCAGGGCGAGTGCTGGGAGCAAGAAATCCCGCCTGCATTGAGACTCCGGCACAAACTCTGTACCATCCGAGCTTTCACTGCTCTCCTCCGTATCACGAACGAAATCCTCGTCGGAATCCTCGCCATCATTCAATTCAGATTGCATAGGTGCCTCCGGTGCAGTAAAGTGAATAGGGGAACAAGGTATCACAGCAGCAGCACCTCCGACTGAGCTCGATGAACCTCCAACATCAACGCCAATGGTCTGCATCTCGGTCAGCAGCTCCATTATTTCTCGAGTCCCGTACCTGCGGTGCAGATCAAACATCCCACGCACATGCTCATCGCCATCAACCCAGAAAATCTTGAACTTGAATTGATTCGGAGGGAAAATGTTAAGAAGCCGGTAGGCAACCCGCTTCACTAACATCGTACCACCAGCAACTCCCATGTTGCGCAATATAACAGCCTTTAACTCTTCCAACGTGTTAACGGGCTGCATTTGGAACACCATTGGAGTTGCAGACCGAAACCAAATCTCACCCGAATCACGACCCATCTCTCTGTTCGGATATAGAGTTACAACCACGAAATCACTGAGATTCATGGTTTCAGAACTAAAATATGAGTGAAGGAAAGAAGGAATAATGGGTGGTGTGGGTAGCACAACAACACAATAATGCCTTATATAGATTTTCGGATCCTATTCCGGGTTCTGCAGACCCGGAATCGATTTTGAACCAATTCCGGGCTTGGCTTTCCCGGAATTTATTAAAAAAAATTCACATGCCCAATTCCGGGCTTGGCAGTCCCGGAAATGGTTCTGAACCAATTCCGGGACTACCAATCCCGGAATAAGTAAAGGGGACTTAAAACCGCAAATTTCCTTCAGCGTGCTCATTTACGTAATTAATATATTTAATTTATTTATTTAAAAAAAAATCCAATTAACTCCAAGAACGAAGCAGGGGAACAAGGAAGAATAGCAGAGTAATACAACAAACAGGGGGATATATAAAATAAAATCAGAAAAGAAAAATAAAATATCATTCTCAAAATACTATGCCATATATAAACTTCTTACTTCCTATCTGATATTTAAAGATACTTATTAGTTATTAAGAATATTATAAATAAAAAATATTAATTAAAAATATAATAAATCAAATATAACTTTGGTGTGCATTCAAGTAATAACTAATTAATTCATACTTTAATCCGATCCATTGCATTTATGATTACATCAATTTTTTTACATCTTAAAAGTTTTCCTTGAAAAATGAGAGGGATAAAAGGGATATATTGAACACTAAGGCACTGAAATCAGCGGGCCGGCCCATTTAGTCCTAGTTTGTTTAAGTCCGATTTTATGAGTTTAGATTTTTTAACCTGACTTATTTGTAACTAGTCTAACCGAATAAAGAAGTTGATCCATTTAATTATTTATTTAGTTTAAAAAATTAATCTAAAAATTCAATTTTTAACTAAAAAACAAAAATTTTACACAAAAATACTAATTTTATTTTTTGCCAAAAATCTTTAAAAACAAAGTTTTTTTAAGGATAAATTGGACTTTTGGAACAAATCAGATAAAATATAGAAATAGATGTTGAATTTTGTTTAATAAATAAATGGCCTAGCAGATTTAGCACGCGGGCTAGGGCATTTAATCCGCTATTTTTCCGATTAATTGGGCTCATCCCATTTATTTCGAATTTTAAACAGTTTGAATTTTGAGACAAAAGTCCATCTATTCAAATGGATAAACGAACTAACTCGACAAATTTGGTCATTTCGACGGCCCTATTGAAAAAAAGAAATCCCAGGCATGCGATGCAGGGCTGTCAAACGGGCGGGCTTGGCCCATTTAGGTCTGGCCCGTTTAGCCCGTGGGGTAAACAGGTTAGCCCATTTAAGCTCGGTTTTATACATGTTGAAATTTTCTAGCTTGATTCATTTATGTCTAGCCCGATGATTTAAAAGGGACTGGCTCGTTTAATTAATTAATTATTTATTTTTTAAAAAATTAAATAAAAATTTAATTTTAAATTTTGAAAAAATTATTTTTAGACAAAAAGTACATTTTTTATGCAAAAAATTAGAAAAACAAAGCTTTTTAAGTTGAAAAATTGGTGACTAAGGGTGGCTATAGTTGTCCATACGGTAAAAATGCAACATGTGGATAGGGAGTTTGAAGCGGGTCACGCACGTTGAGCGTGATACTGGTGGGGTCGTAACAACGAGCGAACATGATGTACACCTGAATGAATATAAGTGGGAAAAGAGAAGTAACCGAAAAGGTGGTGGTTTTGTAGTGTGAAGGTGATGGCTCTATTCCATCTTCAGTCGGCCAACAACGTCTCAGCGCCACTGCCTTCCATAATCGACAGTCGAAGGGAAGCTAGGTCTTGTGTGAGTGATAAACCCCATTTTGATGGGTAATTTCATACTCTAAATTGTCGAATTATCAATCTCTTACACTTAAATACTAGCGAAACAAGCATAATTGTGAATAATCGTTCATCAAAGCTTTAATTGTAAATATCTGCTATTTTAGCCAATTTCTGCTAAGAATTCACTCGTTTCCCATTCCACTCGATGCCTTGATATGTTTGTTCAGGTGTTTCAGGTTTGAATAGGTAAAGATCGGAATAGAAGTGGCTAAAAAGGGCGAGAGGAACGAGAAAATCGCGAAGAAAAGCTTGGAGGCCAATTCTGCAACCTGTGCGTACGCATCCATGAAGCTAAGCATACGCAACCACTAGACTTAGGCGGCACGTCCAAGATCAAAAACGGAGCCTGTGCGTACGCATCTAAAGCCACTATGCTTACGCACCAGTGGCTTACAGCATCAATAAATAGAGGAGGTCACACCCATTTTTGGAGAGCCATCATACACCATTTATCTTCTTAGTTTAGTTTTAGGGTTCCTTTAGTTTAGCCATACTAGCCAAACATTTTACTGCTTTTTTAAGTTTATTTTATGTATCGTTACTCTGTCCGTTTGACTTCTGATTTTGTTAATATTACTGCCGTTACGTTGCCCATTTAAATTCTCATTATGTCTCTTTACTATTATGTTGCCTGTTTTTATTCTGTCATTATGATTTCTGTCAGTAGTGAGTAGTGACCTTGTGTCTCGGCTATGAGGTGAAATGGGCGGATGACCTTAGCTGCCAATCCTTAAGGGCAACAGATGGGAGGAACGTGGTTAGTCTCGAAGCCGTTAACGCTACGCCCTTACCAATAACGGGAGGACCTTAACGACGCGAATTTGATGGGTTATTCGAGTTCGCCGAATACTAAGGTCTTACATTATTGTGTATGCCTAGGACTTTCGGATAGGGGGCTAATTCTACCACTCGACCATTCGACAGTAGTGGCTAGTTTCCTTTAAGTGATAGTCCATCTAAACTGGGATCGATAGTGACCATAGGGACGCATGATATTTCAACCCATGGCTGAGCACTCTTTAACATTCTGCAAGTTTATTTTGTCTCTTTGCCCTCTTCTCAAACCAACAATTGCAACACCAAACTCTTTTCTCAATCAAAAGCAAAACCACCGTTTTCATTTCCTAGGGAGAACGACCCGAGTCTAGTACTTGATATTTTTAACTGGTTGCACCCTGTGACACTTTTTTTAACTAAATTTGATAAGGTTCCCGTGATACTAGTTCAGAGCTATCTGCAATGAAACACCGCTTTTTCCGGACCGGTCTCGGGGCCGCAATCAAATTATGAAAATGTGCGCTTGTTTTTGGTTGATTGTAAATATGTGAATATTGTAAATATGATAGTCTTTTAATTTTTCCTTGACTAATAGGATAGTCACATTTTCTTATGAATTGCTTATTGAATGCTGAGGTCGAACTCGGACCCTGACTTACTGTTATTTGATCCTGAAATCGAAAGGACCTTGCGACACGCAAGGCAGGTCAGGCGCCGAGTTGAGCTAGAGAATACTTTGCGTTTTCAAGCTACGAGACTGGCATCTGATAACGATTCTATTTACTCGTCAGACTCTGACTTTGAATCTCGTACCTCTTCTTCCGATACAGGTACATTCACCACGGGAGATGTCCCAAGACTCACTTTGAAACAACTAGGTGGTGCAAGCAATGCACTAGAAAACCAACCGGCCAGATATCCCGAGCTGAATGCAAACTTCGAACTCAAATCTGGTCTGATCAATCTTCTTCCCAAATTCCATGGACTACCGGGGGAAGACCCTACCAAGCACCTTAAGGACTTTGAGGTAATCTGCGCTACCACCAGAAGGACCGGTAATGATGAGGACACAGTTAAAGCTTTTGCTCTTCCGTTTTCCTTAGAGGGAAAAACAAAAGATTGGTACCACACCTTGCCAAATGAAGTCATGGCAGATTGGGCATTGTTCAGAAAAAGGTTCTTAGAGAAATACTTTCCACCTTCAAGAACCAATGCAATCCAAAAGGAGATCTCTGGAATCACACAACTCCATGGGGAAACTCTACATGAGTATTATGAATGTTTCAAGGAGCTGCTATCCTCATGCTCCCATCACTCTATTTCGGACTTTTTCCTTATCAATTACTTTTGTGAAGGACTAACAACGACTGACAAGGCGATGATTGATGCATCAAGTGGGGGAGCTTTGATGAACAAAACGCCGGAAGAAGCGTGAGAGTTAATTGAAATTGTCGCTAACGCTAATCAACACTTCAAGACTAGGGCCACCAATAAGGGTGTATAAGAAGTAGCTCCTTCTAAATCAATTGTCCTAGCCAAATCTTTGGTGGACATCGCCTCAATGTTAAAGGAAATCAAAGAATGACAACAATCTTCTCCAACCCTCTTGAAGCGTCAGCCCGACACCTCGCAGCAAAAGCCGGCTAAACATTGGGGAATTTGTTCTTGCAATTCGCATCACACTGATGAGTGTCCGTAGCTGCAAGAGGATAATACAATAGCATCAACCCACAATTTCTTTGAAGCTACCACAATACCATCTTACAACAAACAATACTATACCCAAGGATGGAGCGACAACCAGCCTACCCGTTGGAATCCCCCTCCGTAACAGCAAGCTCAATCTCGTCAACCTTACATATACAGCCAACCGCAGAACTCTCAAAATCGAAGATACCAACCTCCACATAACCGTTAACCATATCCTCCAGCAAATACTCCTCTGATTAGTTTTACAAAGCCCTCCGTACCTTTCAAAGAGAAAATCAAGAGATAAGGGAAGCTCAAAAAAGGACGAAATCTCAATTAACTCATTTGACCAAAATACTGCAAAAATTTGCTAACCAAACAACCATTAACCCACAGGTTCAGTCCCAACCTTCAACTTCAAGCCCATTATCATCTCAACCTCTCACAAACCCCAAAGGAGGCATTAACGCGGTTCACACTGAAGGGGAAAATAGAGAAGAGGATGAAGTTGAGGATGAAGAAGGGGAGGATGACTAGTTGTATGAGCTACTGTCAGAATTGGTAAATTCAGATGAGTATGACGATGAGGAGGAAGTTGAAAGTGAAGATGAAGAAGAAGTAGAGGAGGAGGTTGAAAGTGAAACCGAAGAAGAAGATGAGGAGGAGGTCAGCAAAGAAAATGACAAGGGAAAGACGTTCTTCATAGCTACCCTTTTTATTGAAGGCAAGACCATGAAAGAAGAGATATCGGTTAAATGTGACGATCCTGGTCCATGTACAGTCACTTGCAAAATCTGAGGGGTGGATATCCCTGACTACTTATGCGATCCCGGAGCTTGCGGCAATGTTATGCCCTTCGAAGTATATGAAACTTTGGGTCTTGGTCCACTAAAAAAATCAAGGGAGGTCTTCACAACAGCAGATGCTAGCAACGTATCGGTAGTCAAAATCGCCGAAAACGTGCTGGTTAAGATAGGACAAAGGACAATTCCAGCCAACTTTCATGTGATCATTCCCGCTAAGGTGGATAAAGGAGGAAGACCTCAAGTTTTGTTAGAGAGGCCATTTCTGAAAACAATGGAATTCAAGCTCATTTACTACGATGAAATTTTCACTTTCTCAGTAGGAAATGTGATTGAGATATTCCAGTTGACTCCTCCACCAAAGCCTCCAAAGAAAGGGATTCACCAACTGCAAGTGGACAATGCAGGAGTTCAGAAAGAAAGTCCTGGAAGAAAAGCTAAAGGTAGAATACGAGATAGCCCAAAAGGGAGAATCAGTAATAAAAAAGGGTCAAGGAATGCTCCCCTCAATCCGAAGGGAAGAAGAAGAAAGTACCACTGAATCTCGAGAAGAAGAAAAAGAAGAAGAAGGAGCCCGACGAAGGCAGAACCGAGAAGAAAACGGTGCTGAAGTGTCTAAGTTTTATGTTTTAACGTATTGCTGGGAAAATTGAAAGTTCTGAAGGAAGCTCTTCGTCGCAACAAGAGTCTGGATGCTCACTTGGTGAAGAACAACTCAAAATGGAAATAACATAGTCAGCATCTGAGTGTCCAACTTAAGGACGTTAAACAAAAGTGTTAGGTGGGAGACAACCAACCGTGCTAACACTTTTCTAACGCTACCCCTTGTCTAAATTATGCATATTCGCTTGATTAATTGTGCTATAATCGTTAAGCATGTTTAGACAGGTTTAGGATTTTCTTGAACTTTGTATATATGTTGTCCAAAAAAAAGGGCCTAAGGTATAGGCACCCAGCATGCGTTGAAGGTAAGTCGTGGAGACACACATGTGCGTACGCATCCCTGATGTACGTACGCACCAGTAGCGCATCTGCACGCACCAAGGGGTCTATACATAGACCCCACCACCACTCACATCTCACACTTCTCTTAATCTCTTCTCTCACCTCTAATCTTCTTTCTCTCAAATTTCTCTTAACTCCTCTTTGGTTTCTTCATTTCAAGTAAGCATTCCCTTTCCTTTCTTTTTTATTGTTTTTTTTTATTGTTTTAGTTAGTTATAGTTTATGCATGTTAGGTATTTAGCTTAGAAGTAGGTAATCTTGGTTAAGGTATAGGTTTAGAGACCCTTATCTGCTGATATGCTTATTTTTTGTGCTGTCTGTTTATATTGCATGTATGAGATTGAAGCATTTATGCTAGTTTCACATTGTTTAAATATTTTAGTAGCATAATTAATATGATGTCATGATATTTCATGTAATGCTTATATGTATGCTGCATGTTTGATCACCAAGTAATTGCCATACTAATCTTATATGATCATGCATCATTAAATGCTTATATGGGTTTTCAATTCTCTCTGCCGAACAAACATGTTGTATATGTATAATTTAACTTGGATATTATTTTACTCTTAGTGTCAACTGCAACCTTGATAAATTGGCATATTGTCAAGTTTGTATAAATTGTTAGTTAGAAACTCATAAAATTATCATTTCCTCTTGTATCTGGTGTTTATGATCTTTCAGATGGCATGCAAAGGATCTTCCCCCTTGGCCAAGGGAAATGCCATAGCCTATGGACCCCCAACTCGAGCATCACCTCGGCTCGCAGCAATGAGGGCTCGCTTAGCCGTCAATTCTCGCCCTAAAACACCAGATGTCCCTGTAACCCCTGCCCCACCTACAACAAGAAGGACTGCAAGAATCTCTGTGAAATACTATTCGATGAAGCTTGTTGATAGGGATGGTCCATCTAATGCTGCGAACAATGCTCCCATTGAGATAGACAGCGATTCAGAGGAAGAAGATCCCGAAATGGATCCAGAAGATGAGCAGGAGGATCCTGAAGAGGATCCGGAGGAAGATCCTGAAGAGGAGATAATGAAGAACTAGCACAGGAAGATTATGATGAAGAGGGAATGGATCAGATATATTTTGCAGATTACTTCGAGCTGGCTCCTCCTGACAGCTCCGATGAAAGTTGCACCGGACCTCTTCCTGCAGACAACTAGGCGCATGATCGCTCTCTAGTAGCACAGAGGACCGTGCAATTTTCAAGTGTGGGGAGGGCATTGCGCAAGGATGGCACGGAAATAAAAGGGTCCAATTTTCAAACCTTATCTAAGACCCTTTTTTATCTACTTAACTACGTTAATATCTAGGATGTTTTGTATATATTTGCTTTTCCTTTCGTATGTGAACTCTTTGCTATGATGTGAATATATTCTGCAAAATATTAGGATTTTTAAGACTGCTGCTTTCTCTTTCTATGGGACCCACCCATTAAAATTTTTGAAAATTCTTTTTGAATTGACTCTGCACTTGCATGAAATTATCCAGTCATAGATTATAGGGAAGAACACACAAACCAAGAGAGTTTAGATCCAAATAGTGTGGTTCCACGAACCACCATTTTCCTTCTTGTGTGTTAATTCCTCTCCTATGATTGAGATTTGTAACTTGCTAGATTCTTCATTATTGTATATATTTGTGTACTCATATGATTAAGGCCTTCTTTGTGTTTAGCTCACAAACCAAATAGCCTAACCCTTTCACATTTATCCATTGGAGCCAACTTTGAGCCTTGAAATCCTTTTGTTCTAAATTGAGCACATTACAAGCCTCAAAAGTGAAAAACCATGACTCTACCTTACTTGATCTTTGATTAATCTAGGATTTAGTGGTTGATTACTTTTTGAGAGAAGAAAAGGAAGGGAATCAAGAAGAAAAATTTTGAGTGGATGAAAAAGGGAAATTTCAAAGGGCATCTGGGATACATGTGTGCATGAGAAAAGAAAGATGAGGCATTTGCACAAAAATAAATAAAAAGGAATGGCAAAGGCAAGAAAATATAAAAAGAGATTTAGTAAATTCTCTCAAAAGAAAACCTTGCCATTCCAAGTAAAAAATCTACCAAAAATAGAATAAGTGCATCTGCTGTTCAAAGAAAAAGTGAAAGTGCATACCATGTAGAATTGTGGGTCTGGGAATAAGAGTGAAGAACAAGAGGTTAGATGCATTCTAAATTAACCAAAACATTCAAGTTTTAGCTCACCTAACCAAATGAAACTTCCGAACCTTCACCTTGGTCCCATTACAACCCTCAAAAGAGCTTTTGATGTTGCACAAATATATACTTTAATGTTGATTAGCTAGATGAAGGGCAAGTCATGAAAATCAAGATTGGATGGGAACCAAGAGCCTCTTAGCCCGAAATACTAGAGTGAATAGAACGAATACACGACCGGAAGGGTTCTTGCTCCTCGACGCTATGACTTGTGACCCCTCATGCAGTGTAAGTCAATTATCTTCTCATGAGCTTCAACGTTTTGTGGGGTTAGCATTTATTGTAATGCTCTTTGCCTGTCTCTTTTGCATAGTTTTTATCTCCTTCTATTTTCTGCAGTCTTATTCTTAGCATAGCACTGGTGTAGTCTCCCTATAATCCGATTTACTTGGGCATGAGGACATGCCAATGTTTAAGTGTGGGGGGGTTGATAAATCCCATTTTGATGGGTAATTTCATACTCTAAATTGTCGAAATATCAACCTCTTACCACGTAAATACTAGTGAAACAAGCATAACTGTGAATAATCATTCCTCAAAGCTTTAATTGTAAATATATGCTATTTTAGCCAATTTCTGCTAAGGATTCACTCGTTTCCCGTTCCACTCAATGCCTTGATATGTTTGTTCAAGTGTTTCAGGTTTGAATAGGTAAAGATTAGAACAAAAGTGGCTAAAAAGGGCGAGAGGAATGAGGAAATCGCGAAGAAAAGCTTGTAGGCCAATTCGGGAGCCTGTGCATACGCATCCATGAAGCTATGCGTACGCAACCACTAGACTTGGGCGGCACGTCCAAGATCAGAAACGGAGCCTGTGTGTACGCATCTAAAGCCCCTATGCGTACGCACCAGTGGCTGACAGCAGTTATAAATAGAAGGCCACACCCATTTTTGGAGAGCCCTCATACACCATTTCTCTTCTTAGTTTAGTTTTAGGGTTCCTTTAGTTTAGCCATACTAGCCAAACATTTTGCTGCTTTTTCTGTTTATTTTATGTATCGTTACTCTGTCAGTTTGACTTCTGATTTTGTTAATATTACTGCCGTTACGCTGCCCATTTAAATTCTCATTATGTCTCTTTACTGTTATGCTGCCTGTTTTTATTCTGCCATTATGATTTCTGTCAGTAGTGAGTAGTGACCTTGTGTCTCGGCTATGGGTGAAATATGCGGATGACCTTAGCTGCCGATCCCTAAGGGAAACAGATGGGAGGAACATGGTTAGTCTCGAGGTCGTTAACGCTACGCTCCTGCCAATAATGGGAGGACCTTAATGACGCGAACTTGATGGGTTATTCGAGTTCGTCGAATACTAAGGTCTTACGTTATTGTGTATGCCTAGGACTTTCGAATAGGGGCTAATTCTACCACTCGACCATTCGACAATAGTGGCTAGTTTCCTTTAAGTGACAGTCCATCTAAACTAGAATCGGTAGTGACCATAGGGACGCATGATATTTCAACCCATGGCCGAGCGCTCTTTAACATTTTGCAAGTTTATTTTGTCTCTTTTCTCTCTTCTCAAACCAACAATTGCAACCCCAAACTTTTTTCTCAATCAAAAGCAAAACTACCATTTTCATTTTCTAGGGAGAACGACCCGAGTCTAGTACTCGGTATTTTTAACTGGTTGCACCATGTGACACCTTTTTAAGTAAATTTGATAAGGTTCCCGTGATACTGGTTCGGATCTATCTGCAACGAAACACCGCTTTTTCCGGACAGGTCTCGTGGCCGCTATCAGCGAGCTTAACTAATTGGATCTCCATCTTTGTGTGAGTGTGAGGTTGAGGTTGTAACCATTTAGTTTCTGGTACATCTTGTAGAGGTAAAGGCAATCAGCTTCTTCAATGGAGTGGTTGGGATAGATGCTAATTCGGCTTGTGATGACCAAGGCCTCCTCCGACCTTGGTGGAACAATAGAGACAACATCACTGAAACACGGTGGCCGTTGGACCTTGCCGAATATGCTGCAGTAGATGGGGTTTGGGAGCTCCAACTTCTTAAATGCTTGTTCTAGCAAAAAATATTTAACTCGGTAAGAGTTTGAAGGCTTTTTGAGAGGGGGTGAATCAAGGAATACCACTAAAACTTTTTCTGCAACGAAAACTTTAGGAGTTAAAAAGTCATTTTGTCTCGTACTGACAGAACAATTTAGTATAGAGAAGAATGTTAGTCGATATGCACAAGATACAAATACTCAAGAGGGGGGGTGAATTGAGTAATAAAGCAACAATGATAAATTTTCGCGCGGAAGCTAAATTACTTTGAAAGTAAATACTTCAAGTAAATTGAACTTGTATGTTTCCAAGGACTTAGGCCACTTCCTAAGTACTTACAAGGAGCTTTTACAATTTCAAAGTGCTTGTGAAATATAAATGACAATAAAGTAAGAGATAAGGGATAGTGATACGATACACCAAATTTATAGTGGTTCGGCCAAACACTTGCCTACGTCCACTCTCTTCTAATCGCAATTAGAAGTTTCAACTAACCAACAAGCTTCAAGGTGCT
>JASCZI010031603.1:0-12168 GCA_036250425.1 Stylosanthes scabra
ATACGTATCTCGGGCTCTGCAGACCCGAGATACGGTGGGTTATTTTATTCGTGTCTTATCTCGGGCTCTGCAAGCCCGAGATACGTGCAAACCTCATCTCGGGGTTACAGAGCCCGAGATACGGGAGGTATGCCTAAATTGGTAAATACCCCCCAGCGGACCTATTTTTGTAAATACTTCATTTTTTTTATTTAAAAAAATAAAAATTCCACAAATCCACACATTCTTCTAATAAAATTTATATTTTTACCACATTTACGCCATTGATATAATGCACTGCTGCAAAACTTACACCATTTTTCTTTAATATTTTATGCTTCAAAGCATGCAACCTGCCCCCACAACTTTGGCCACTCCATTGATTTCGGTATTGGGGAAAAATTAAAAAATAAAAGCAGCTCCTATCGACTTTTCCTTTATTATATAATAATAATTGAACAAATTAAAGTGGCCATAACTGTATGCTTTATTCTCTCGAAAATAAAAAGGGGTCAGAGGATTGATATTGCCACCTACAAAGGAATATCAAATTTCCAAGCTAATATTTTAAATTATCATGTCAATATTTAACCTATCATATCAATAATTAATGAAAAAAACTTACAGAATAAATTAAAATAGAGATATTTTATGTTCTATACTATCAGATCATTCATCCAAATAAAAAAAGTTTTATCAAACCAGAAAAAAAATTATAAGAACCAAAAACCAAAAAACAAATATTTTATAGAGACAAAAAATCTAACCATAAAATTATATATATTATTTAAATTATTTATATATTGAAATAATTCTAGTAGTGTAATATATATTAGAGTTGAATTATTATACAGATAAGAATTATATCAATAAATAACTTAAATTAATCAACGTAACTAATAATCTTGCAGACTTTGTGGGATATAATTAATTAGATGAAAATATAAATCTTTTTGAAAAATATTAGTTGATCTATACCAATATTTTTCTTTTCATATTTGTTTCACATTTGAGTTATACATATTATATTATTGTCATTTAATTAAAATAACTCTCTTCTTCTTACCTATTATATTCGCTGTCTCTTATTTCTTATTAGAGATATTTAAATAGATTATTACACTATAATAATTTATTTAAATTAAATTGTATAATTTAATTTTTAAATCATTTTCCGATCAAAGACTATATAATATAATATGTATTGATTCCAGTTCCACTATTGCCGTCTCTTATTAGAGATATTTCCGGAGATTAACCATTTTTTTATTAATCGTTCATATCATCATGTGACTAAAATTGTCACTTATGTGTTTATACTTTTATGAAAGATTAATTAATGCTCCAAAATCCAAATGATTCATGATAGTGAACGAGACGAGTATTCTTTAGGCAACGTGCCAAAAAGTTAGGTTAATTAATTAATTTAATTAATTAATTAATAATTTAATAAATAATGCTACGAAATCAAGATTCATTAGAGAGCCAATAATTAAATTATTATCCAAAATTTATATTAATTATTCTCCGTTACTCATATATACAAGATTAAAGTTATCATTCAAAATTTATATAAGTTATTATCCGTAACTATGTGTTGGCTCCATATTGATCATATTGTATTAGTTTCCTAATCTTTTTCTAATTTAAATTATTAAGAAACGCTCCTAACAACAGCTGCAAATTAAAGATCGATTGATAAGATCAAAAGATTTCTCCTCCTTTTAGAAGATAGCAAACGTTGGAAATGAAGGGATAAGCTCTACTTTGTTGTGGTTATTTTAAGTAAAATAGAATATTTTATGGTATATTTATTTAGATAATCTTCTCTGTCCCATATGAAGGGAGAGATACATATATATCCCACTTATATTAATTAGTTGTGATAATTACAAACAAAATAATCCAATTGACACCTAATTAAACATATCACATGACTTAAGTTGTGATATATCTTCAACAAGTCTCAATGATGATTCATTTCCCATTTTATCATCTTATACTTAATTAGCCTTACAAGAAAAATAATCCATCCACTACTATTAATATTTGATGATAATCAATAGAAAAAACCAGTAAACCAATACATTATGATAAATACGGAGCCAATATATAGTTATGAATGATAATTTATATAAATTTTGAATGATAACTTAATCTTAGATATATGAGTTACGAATAATAACTCATATAAATTTTGGATATATAAATTTTGGATAATAACTTAATTATTGATTCTTTAATAGCTTTCTAACGTTGGTTTTGTAGGATTATTCTAATTGATAAGATTTAATTATTTCTCTCACTTGAATTTATTCTTCCCTCATTACACATGCATATTATTATTACACTTTTGTTTCATTTTTTTTTTCTCTTCTAAATTTGAATGACTAAAAGAAAATTGCCATTGCTTGATAAAACTTCACTAAGTTTAATTAGGTGATCTGATGATCACGCTTATACTAATTATTAATTAAGAAGGATATGCATGCATTATTATATTATTGAAGTCTAATTAAGCAAAGTAATAACTTGATTAAGTAATTAGCTAGTGTATATAATTTATTTAAATTTAAAATTAGAGGTAGATACAAATGGGTCAAACTTCTTAAAGATTATTATTAGGGCTCATCAGCTTAAAATTAATAAAACTATTAACTTGAGCTTATCTATAAGAAGAGAGATTAATAATTTTTAAATTCAAAATCTAAGCTTATCATGAAGCTTGCGTTAAATAATATGTAATATATCAAGTTATTAGATAGAAAATTAATTAATTTTTAAAGTTTAATAAGTTAAGCATTTTTTAGATGGAGCTTCGACCTGCAATATATTAGTCTTCAGCCTATCAATTGAGGAACACCATGAAAAAGGAAATTTGATTATAATTTATAAACTTTATTTAATTTTTTTTAATTGAAACTACAGCCAGATTCTTCTATTTTTCTTTGTCTTTCTATTTTCCCGAGCATTAATAACATCTTTTGGTACATTTTTTAATTTATAAGCCAAATTAATAGTTAAAGTAATGAATCATGAATATTACTAAAGCCGTAAACAGAATAGTGTATTAGATATTAGTGATAATTTGAGAAAATTTCAAAGATGTTATTATTGGCGAAAGTAAAAATAGATTTTCTCACGTGCTGTTAAAAAGAAGTGCATACGTTATTACTGATAGAAAATAGTTAACACAAAATAAAAATAAAAAAAAATAATTGTGAAATAATATAGAAAACGAATTTTGTATTTTTAGGAGACAATAGAATTTCTATTTGAACAAAATAATAGTAAAATAATAAAATGGGAGAATGAATCTTTTCAAAATCTTCAATAAACTAATTTTCTAAAGTGTGATGTTTCATTTTATAATTATGAAGTAGGACAAAGAGAATATATAAGAGAAAATATTGTAGAATAAAAAAACCACATAAAATTCAAAAACAAATGTTTTATTTATATATTAAAATTAATTATTAAAATTATTATTAATATATAATATATATATTAAAATATAAAATATACACTAAAAATAAATTAAAATATATATATATATATTATATTTAATGTGTATTATATACTAATAATTAACTTTAGTGTACACGTAATCATAAAAAAATAATGGAAAGAAGCGCGTGATGTCACACTCACACACCATACAAATGATTCATAGTTTCATACGTGTCTGCTCCGTTGCGGCGACCTTACATATTAACAAGACTTCATTTGACACGTGTACGGTCATCACGCCACCGCACGAGAACGCTGCATCAATCGCCATCAACGTCGTTCACCTACGAAGCTTCACCCGCCACGTGTAAGCTTCTCATTCGTCCTTCTTTGCTAGTCACGGGAGCTCGAACTTTCATTTGTTCGTTCTTATGTATAGTACCTCCACCAATAACAAATTAGATACATTCATTTTTAAATTTCCATCGTATAAAAATTTTAGAAAACATTTGCAGGTAAAATTATTGGATTACTATTCATCCAAAATTTTATATTATAGTATGAATTTATTTTTTCAATTATACTAAATATATATATATATTTGAATATAAAAATACATTGAAAATACTTAACTACAATATTTATTCATACATAATAATTGATTTGATGGTTAATTTAATATATATTTAATATTTTTGTTAATTTTTATATAAAGTAGAAAAATTCTACTCTTCCAATGAAAAATGGGAAAAAAAACTCTGCCCTAACATAGGTTTATAGAAATAAATACTTTCTATTATCTAAACAAAAAACCCTAATGTTCATTTATGTTACAACAAATTAAAATTATGAAAAGTAAACTTGTGCCGTTATGCATATAATTTTTTAAACAAAGTTGGAGCAGTTATCTACCATTGTAGGATAAGTTAAATATATTTTTTTTATTAAAGATAACATGAAATTAATTTGTATTCTTAATACATGGAGATATTATTAAAAAAAAAACTCAATTATTTTTCTCCTTATAGTTTTTCTTTTATTAATTTTTATAATATGAATAAGACAAAGTAATCAAGTTTGCCATCCTTTGCATGTTAATTAATAAGGAATGATGATTCAGTGGACTAAACATTGAATTCTAGTTGGCAAATTAGGTGATTAGTATGTGGTTAGATAGAACTTTGCTTCTAAGAATAAGAGAATATGCCCTTAATATTTGATGGGTTGTTGAAAGCCTTCCACTAGCAAGTAGCAACAATTATTTTTTTTACAATTTTTTAAGCAAAATATCTTTTTCCACTAATAATAGCCCAATATATATATTTCAATATAGAGGAGCTACAAGACAAACAACAATATGGTTGCTGGTTGGCCACCCTCCATATAAAACTATTTAATTATTAGATACATAAAAATTTACAGGACACATTAATACAACTTACAATAATATAAAAATAATATAGTTACATATAATATATAAATAATATATATCAATATAAAAATTAAAATAAAATAAAAAACAAGAGATATGTGAAGATGTTAAGTGATATATAAATTAATTCTTAATTATTCATTTATTAAACTATTAAAGTAATTAAGTCCCTCTATGTAACTCACATAATAATAATGGTGCCTCTATGTTCAAAGTTCAAACCCACCTTGAAAATCTCGGAATTTGTTATTGGTTCTTATGTGTGGTGATTTAAGAAGTCAAATTTAATCTGTGTTTGCAATTAAGGAGTTTATTATAATATTTCCTATAAAATAGTTTAATTTTTAATCATAAATTGTGATGTCAAGCAACATGCGAACTAAATAGAATTTATATATATATATATTATATTATAAAATTTTATATTTAAATAATACTAGCCATCTTTTTATTAAAAAATGATAAATTTCTCTATGTAATTCCAATATAGCCAATTATTTTCTTTTATGAAAACTTATTCCAAATTAAAGTTAAAGCTTGCATTCAGATCCATCATATAAGAGACACCAAAAAAAAAAGATCCATCATATAAAGAAAATCTTTAATTTTATTTTGTTATGTACCTATTTTGGCCTACAGCATGGCACCCTAACAATTAAAAAAAAAACAATTTAAATTTAATTTCAAATTCAAATATATAACAATTAAATTAACAAACGAAATATATAAATAAAAATAAATAACAATATAATTTTAAAAAATTGGAGAGAATAATAATTAGGTCACCATCAATGTCAAGAACACAAGTTTATAAAAGAAGCGTCTCACAAGGCATTTTGGGATTTCTCAAATTTCTCTCATCACTCTCTCTCTCTCTCTCTGAATATCTCTCCAATTGGTTTGGCTTTTCTGTTCCTTGTTCTTGTTCTTGTTCCGATTTTCCATCTTCATTGCAGCCACACAAAACAGAAAACCAAAATATCAATCATCATTCTCAAACCCTCTTTACCAGGTAAATTCACATACCCTTTATCGTTTCCGAGTTTTGCTCCTCTTTTTTTATATTCTTATACGCATCATGATATCAAAGTTTGAAACTTTAGTCGTTTTTTAGCTCAATTTGATTTGATTTGAAACAATATCGCACACTATAGCTTCTGAGCCTTCCAAATCAATATGCAATTTCTGGGTTTTGTTGGAAAATTTTTAGGTTGAGTCATAATTTGAGTAAGATAGTTCTTGTTAAGTTTTCTTCTCAAAGATTCATTGATTAAATTTTTGTGTTATGATATTGCACACAATTTTGCTGACATTCTTACTAATCAAATAGCTGTAAATCAAGGATAAAAAAAATCTATTTAATTGATAATATAAAGACAGTGTCAGTGTTCTTATAATCTTCTGTATACCAGCTGTTTGATTATTTGATTCTGTCAGTTTGATTGCTTCTGCATAGCATACTGCTACCTTTAGTTTGGATCTATTCATTTTTTTTTTTCCAGTTTTTTGAAGCCATATACTTGTGTCAATATTCAAGTTCACAAACTTGTTATCTGTTTCTTGGTCTTGAATCATTTACTTCTAATATCCCCGGAGCCAGCCTTTAATTATAATATATTTACTATAGGAAGATTATATTCTATAAAATTATCCTGAAAAGCCACTGAATGCTGAAGTTATGAGATTTGATCTTTGTACCACCCAGGCTTTTGGCCTGTATGCATTCAAATTGTTGAATTTCAGCATCTAAGTGATGTCATAAATATTAAAAGAAAGTAAGATTATGATATTATATTATCTTGTTATTTGACTCATAACGTTTTGTATAGCTTATATATTCACAAATTTTGTATAACTTATGTTGGTAAATCTTTTCATTCTTTCTTTCTTTCAGGTGTGCCTACTAAGTTTTGCTGCTGTGCATAGTTGAATGTTAACAAGGATCTGCTTTGTTTCTTGATAGTTCTTCAAAGCTTTTTAACTTCATCTTCTTCAGTATTCTCTAGCGTCACTACAAAACCAGGGAATGCTGAATGATGTGCTTGCAAGCAAATAGTTCCTTCTCAGAGGTTTATGAGGCTTTGGCTCCATCTGGGCTAGCCTTGTTTATCCTTGATGAGATTGGGTGTTCAATCCATTGCCAACATCTATTTTTCGCACATGTGCTTGTTGCCGGAAATCTCAGTAGTTGTTCAATGCCAGAACATGAACTTTGTGAAGATGGTTGATCTTGGAGCTTCTTCTTAGTTGTTCATCCCATTTTGGTCACTTAAGTACGTCTACATAGTGTATTACAGCATCCCGTAAAGGTCTCACCGGAAATGGAACAAAAAGGAAGCGTGCTTATGCAGCGGTACGAACTAGGGAAGTTATTGGGCCAAGGAACCTTTGCGAAGGTCTACCATGCTAGAAACCTTGCCACTGGCATGAGTGTGGCCATTAAGGTAATTGACAAAGAGAAGATATTGAAAGTTGGGATGATGGAACAGATTAAGTGTGAAATATCTGTCATGAGACTAGTTCAACATCCACACGTGGTTGAGCTTTATGAAGTAATGGCCAGTAAAACCAAAATCTACTTCGTCATGGAGTATGCAAAAGGAGGTGAACTCTTCAACAAGATACTCAAAGGAAAACTCAAAGAGGATGTTGCCAGGAGATACTTTCAGCAGCTGATTAGTGCAGTCGATTACTGTCACAGCCGGGGTGTGTGCCATCGAGATTTGAAACCAGAAAATCTACTGCTGGATGAAAATGAGAATTTGAAGGTTTCAGACTTTGGATTGAGTGCTCTTGCCGAATCTAAGCACCAAGATGGATTACTCCATACGACGTGTGGTACACCCGCCTATGTTGCTCCAGAAGTGATAAACAGAAGGGGTTATGATGGGGTGAAAGCTGATATATGGTCGTGCGGGGTAATCTTGTTTGCTCTGTTGGCCGGTTATCTTCCATTCCAGGATAAAAATCTGATGGAGATGTATAGGAAAATCGGTAAGGCAGAATTCAAATTTCCCAAGTGGTTCGCACCTGATGTTCGCCGATTGTTGTCCAAAATCTTGGATCCAAACCCAAGGACGAGGATATCAATGGCGAAACTCATGGAAAGTTCTTGGTTTAAGAAGGGGTTAGACAAGTCAGTGGTTACTGCAACCGAAAACAAAGAACTAGCCCCTCTGGATGCCGAAGGTGTTTTTGACTCATGCGAGAACTGTCCGATTGCGAAGCCCAAGAAAGAGCAGGAAAAGCCTTCCAATTTAAATGCTTTTGATATCATCTCTTTCTCATCTGGCTTTGACTTATCTGGTTTGTTTGAGGATACCGAGCAAAAGAAAGAGGTCCGATTCACATCTAACAAGTCCGCATCGACCATATTCTCTCAGTTGGACGACATCTGCAAGCGCTTTCGGTTAAAACTGAAGAAGAAAGACAGAGGATTGTTGAAGCTGGAAGGTTCCAAGGAAGGCAGAAAAGGAAACTTGGGCGTTGAAGCCGAGATCTTCGAGATAACCCCACAGTTCCATCTGGTAGAGTTGAGAAAGTCCAATGGCGATACAATGGAGTACAAGAAGCTTCTTAAACACGACATCCGGCCGGCACTCAAGGACATTGTCTGGACATGGCAGGGAGAACAACCACCACAACATGAAGCCGTGCCGGAAGAGCAACAGCAGCAGCCTCATGTTGTGCCTAGTTAGGTGTTTGATGTACTATGCAAACTACTTGAATATTGTTTTTTTTTTCTTTCTTCCTAGGGTGTTTTTTTTTTATGCTTTAAGCTTCATTTTGTTATGATCTTGGTCAAGTCCCCTTGTTAATTTGACATGTAGTCATAGAAATAAGGTGGCTACTTCAATCTCCTCTTGTACAGATTGTATAACTGAATTGCAAATTTGACCAGTTGGATCTTAATATTTCTCACCATCTTGTGTTTCTTTCAAATGAGATTTGCTGCATTTTGAAGCTGAAATGATGGCATGGCCTACTGAAAGCACCACCTCAATGGTTATAATTTTGTATGATCTTTTCATCATCGTTCTTATTGTTATAGCAAGATATTTTGATGTTAAAAAATTAAAAAATAGAAAAATTATATTATTCTTTTTTCAACTTGGTGTGGAAGTTCATGTAGCAAAATAGTGAATGCCAGGTCAACAAGCAATTGAGACCATTCATGATGGGTTTAATTATTATTCTTCAACTTTAATATATCAGATGATAAGAAAACAACTAAATAAATCAGTGTCAAGATTATAGTGACAATTTGCATTGCTATTTAATATATAGCCTTGAATTTAAGGAATTTATAAAAACTATTGTTCTCTCATAAACAGCTTGGTAATATATGATATTAATTATAGCAAAAACCAATGCCCCACAACCTCAGCATGAATTCAACATTTGAAACATGGAAAACAATGCACAAGAATTCATAATAGTGACGTCTTTTCTAGGTTCAGCCCACAAATTCTCAGAAACAATGGGTGCAATGTTGATTATTATGTAACTTGAAAATGATAGCTAGATCAAGAGGCTAATCAACTACCGCTTTTAGTTTTGGTTAGAAAAAAACGTTCATAGATACAATAATAGAGTTTGCTAGAGAAAAAAAAATTGAAAATGAATATACAAAGACGTTTTCACAAATTAAACATTGTAATTATTAAAAATTAAAAAAACAGAATATTATCCACAAAACTGAATATGCTCATGTATATTTTTTCCCGGCTTCCTATAATATCCTCCAATCCAATATGTCAAAACTGAATCTTCATGAATTGAATCTCAGTGTAAGAGTTTATGGCTCACCATTAAAATGTTGAATTCATGAATCATGACACCTATTTAAGCGAACAAGTGAACCACTTGTTACATCTGAGTTTGTTAAACATAAAATATAATCATATATCTATTGTCACTATCTTTTAGTTTATTCTAAAACTTTGGAGTCTTATATTCACAGTTTATTATTATTATTATTATTTTTATTATATTCACAGTTTTTCATTATTATTATTATTATTATTATTATTATTATTATTATTATTATTATTATTATTTTGTAGTATAGCCAAATATGTGATTTCAGTTTCTCATATTTTTTTTGGACCTAGAGTTTTTCGTTTTCTTTTTTTTTTTTGGACCTGGAGTTTTTCATTTTCTAAATCAACTTTATTTTTAATAGTGGGCCTGAGCATCAATAGGCCTTCCAAAAATAACGGATTATGGGCTAGTCCCTTAAATACAAAGAACACATAAAGAATCCAATTTAATTGGGCTCGGGCCTGTCCGGCCCAAACCACGACCAAAAAAAAATCGAATCCAAGTAAAGAACCCTAGCTATATAGTTTCTCTTCTCAGCTTCAGTTCTGAGTTCTCAGTTGCCAATTTCACATACCTGCTATTTTCCATGGTGCGATTCTCTTCATTCATTCATTCATCTCTCCCTCTCTCTCTGATGTAAATGCCTCACTGTGTTCTGTTCCCGATTTCAGGCTCCAAAGAAAGATAAGGCTCCTCCTCCATCTTCCAAGCCCGCCAAATCTGGTGGTGGCAAGCAGAAGAAGAAGGTACCTTTTCCTTTCTTAATTTTCATTTTTTCCCTATAAATATTGTTTCTTTATGTGATTTTCATTACAATGGATGCTAAAGTTTAGGGTTATTTATTTATTTTTTGTGATGTGTGATAATTAGGGTTTTGTGTTGAGCTAAATCATGTTCAGTTATATTGTAAATCTGAATTTGATGATGTATTTTTGTTTTGATTACGTAATTAATGATTTCTAAGGTTGAGAATTTTGATGTGGAGTTAACAGAAGTGGAGCAAGGGAAAGCAGAAGGAGAAGGTGAATAACCAGGTGCTGTTTGATCAGGCTTCATATGACAAGCTCCTCTCTGAAGCTCCCAAATTCAAGCTCATCACTCCTTCCATTCTCTCTGATCGTTTAAGGGTACCTCTGTCTCTCTTTTAGTCTTTACATGTTTGCATAGATTGGCTGTTCATGCTGATTGAAAATAGATGAAGTGGGTGAGGGTTTGTATTTGTTTTGATGTGTGTTCTGTAGTAGGATTAGAGTTGTTGGTTAGGTTTTGATTTGGATTTGGAATTTAGCCAGTGCTTTATACAATGTGTCCTTGGATGTGTGTTTTATTCTATTGATCTATTAACAATGTTTGTAAGTTTAGCACTAATTCAGAGTTTCAAACTTGCAATCCTGTTTGTATTAGTGTTAACTTGCATTTTTTGGTGCTAATCCTAATAAGCTTGTTATATGAAGACTGATTTCCACTATATATGGTTAATGTTTTTTAACACTGTTTATACGTCAAACACTCGTAAAAATACAGTTGTTATTAATTGTGTATTTTAATTATTATTTAATTAACAAAACAAAAGATAGTGTTTGTTATAAAAGGTGTAGACTTTGCGGAATTGATGTTTTTATAGTAAATTTCAGTATCTTAAGAGCAGTTGATAGCCTATTTTAAGAAGATGAAGGCAATTTATGGTTGTCAATACTATACTACTTCTGTTTTTCTGTCCAACTCAATCCCATTATTTTCTAGATTTGGGTTTCCTGTTAATTTTCAATAAGATTGTTGGTTTATATATAAACAATGTTGTATCTTTTCCAAACCAAAGAAGTCATTATTTTCCCTTCACTGGACAGATTAATGGATCACTTGCAAGGAAGGCTATAAGAGAGTTGATGGCTAGAGGTTCAATCAGGCTAGTGTCCGCTCACGCGAGTCAGCAGATTTACACTAGGGCCACAAACACCTAGATGTAGCAGTCACAAGATCAATGAACAAATTTTTGTTTCAGTTTGAAATGCACCTCAGACGAGACTGATGTTGAATGCATGAAGTTTTTCTTTTGTTCTTGATAATATATGGGTTTTATTTGTTTGTCATTTTTTATATTTTCGCCATGTTTGCAATCTATTACTTAGTTTTTAGTTGAATTGCTAATCTGGTGGTGATTCAGTTTTCTAACCAACTTAGTATTTTTGTTAATTTCTAATTCTGCAAGGAAATTCAGGCACATTTGATATGTGTGTGTGTGTCTAACAATAGGCTTAGTATATTTTAATGAAAACAGTTTATTTTTGGTAAAATATATTTACTAACAAGGTGGATTGAAGTTTAACACAAGTTATGTACATCAATAATTTGATTAATTCCCCTTGAAAGTAATGCCATAGAAATATAAGTATTAAACTTATTTTAATCTAAAAGTGCCAACAGTAAATTATATCAATAAATCATGTGAGATTTCTTTTTTTTTTTTTTTTTTTTTTTTTTGG
>JASCZI010031608.1:4993-15807 GCA_036250425.1 Stylosanthes scabra
GGACCTAAGGCATGACAAACACTTAGAGTTATGCAACGAAGCATAGGCAGTCCATTCCCGAGGCTCTAATCAGGATGAACTGCTCTGATACCAAATATAACACCCTAGGAATTAGCACGTCGCGATCGTGCCAAAAACCAGGAGTTACAGACCTTCTAGAACCTTCAATTTAATACTATAATTATTTACTAGTAAGCCTCTATTAAAACCATGACATTCCTATCGAAAATTCGACAGAGCTTCCTCTGTATTTAGAACATTACCGATCCTTGCTATTTACCTGTTTCAGTTCAACAACCAGCAATTCAAGCAGATATGTATACAAATAACGATATTACATAATAATATTCGCCATTGAGTATTCTAAATACATACTCTTCCCTCTAAGAACCCTATACATAATTAGCGAGGGATAATGACACTTTTTAAATCATACAAAGGACTCCACGCCTACATACTTCACATACCAACTCCAACCTTCGTCCTAAGCGTCAGGTCCCTGCCACTAAAACATGTAGGGGGTGAGAACAAAACTCTACGTTCTCACCTTATAGAATACTATCAAAGTAGCAGAATTAAATGCAAAGAAGAAAATACCAGTTTAAAGGACTTTTTGAAGAAAACACGGAAATCTTTCTTTTCATCAATTACCGTTTAAGAAACCATGTAAGAAGACGTGTTGAACTCACAAACAACCCCACCACGACATACTTAGCCCATTTCCACACCGAACCACGCAAACACATACAGATCAAGCAAGGCAAACACACATAATGCAATTACAATATACAGCAAGCATCACAAGAAAGCAATTAGGCAAACCAATACAATTCAAACCCAAACAATACAATCAAATGCAAATGATGCATGCCTGATCCTATGGCTAAGATGAGCTCACCCGATCGGTTATTTTAGCCAACCCGACCGGTCCAGTACTAGTCCCGGACCACTATCGGACGCACTTCCCCGAGGACAACACGCTCATTGCCCCGAACATCTATGTTCTTTCTTTCTCATATATAAAATTGGGAGTTCCCTCCTTATTGCGTACATAACGCCCGTACACCAGGATCTTAGTCCGAAGACCGCCCTGTCATGCACTACGCCCGATAGCCCGCTATTATCGTAAGCCGGGACGTTAGCCCGCAGGCCCCCACTGTCACTTCGACTCACGTATATATCACTCCGGCGATATCTTCCACTTGAGGGCAACTAGTTCACGCTCTTTTATATATATAGCATTAGTATTCATAATAGGCGTAGCTGGAGTGTGAGGATGTAATAGATATTCCTTTAAACCGAATATAACTTGTAATACAATTTTCGAGACCAGAATCGATTCCGGAAGGTTAAGAATCGATTCCCTGGAGTCTTGATGGAGAGACTTCGTCTCTGGAGGGTTATGAATCGATTCGCACGCCTCTGAAAAGTTAGAAATCCTTTTTTGTACAAAACTGAATCGACTCGCACATAGCACGAATCGATTCTTTACACTGAAGAAACTTAGAACTTTCATTTTTAACCAAGAGAATCGACTCCAGCGAGGACTGGAATCGATTCGACCAGTGAAAAATCCTTGATTTGCTCTCTGTTCATTCGTGAATCGATTCGACAAAGGGAAGAATCGACTTGAGGGTTCAAAAGTAGCATTTCTCACAAGTACTCAGGCGTGAGAGTCGATTCTCCTTTGTTAGGAATCGATTCCTTTCGCAATAAAACCATTATTTACAAGTCTAAGTCCTTTCTTTGAAAACTCTTTTAATAAACCTTTATCAAACATCAAATTCGTAGTTCTAAAACTGTTTTAGTTGGAAACTAGCTCAAATCACCTTCCACTCTTCCTCAAAATCAAAACCTCCACACTCCCAACTACCCTTTCCTGTTTCCTTTCACACTCATATCATACCCGCAATACTTCATATACCATTCGCATCGTCCATCACAATCATACACCAGCCATAACACAATCAATTTCCAGCCCAAAGCTAGGCACATAACCCATATAAAAACCACTCACAATTAGTCCCCTTTCAGCCTTTGTTTCCACTTAAAACCCAAAGTTCAAACCAGTATTTTACAGAGTATAAATCCTTCTTTAAAACCCCATTTTGAAAACAGCCCCACAAGGTTAACAAACCCTCCCAAAACCAAAATCATAGTTCAGGAAATCAGTCAAAACACTCAACCAGATAACCAAACAAGGTTACACAGACCAGCACAACCACATAAGCAATCAGATTCACATAATCAGCAGTTAAGTGGCTATTTGCAGTTAACTCACGAAACTTATCAAGTATTCATAGTTTCAAAACAATTAACCCCTACCTCGCATTACCAACTCCACGATACAACCGTAAGCTCCATTGCACCGTAAGCTCCTAATCCGCAACAATCATCAACAACCACGCTAACTCTTCTTACTTTCGCAACAACAACAGTAAGCCTTACACTCGACACGCGAATACACCCACTTGATCCTATATCATCAAGACCTTTACACATTCAATAACCCTCAGCAGAACAGCAATAACAAGGCTTTGGAAGGAACTTACTGCAGTTTATAGGGGATAGGGAAGCGGGAGAGTAACTCTGGCAACTACATTCAGCGGCGGTAGTGGCTAGCTTCTAGGGAACAGGGCAGCAGCTTGGGAAGTTACACGCAACAGCGGCAGCAGCCGGGACTTAGTGACAGCGGCTGTCAATCACAACCCATTAACAACGGTGTTCAAGAATTCAAAAGGGATGAGACCCAGGGCGAGAAAACCTTACCGGTAGTGGGTTATGGTGACAGCAGCACCGTTCTGGCGGCCAAAGGCTTGACAAGGACAGAGCTCCGGTGGAGATTGCAGAAACGGCAGCAAGGATAGCTCCATTGGTTCTACCATGGACGGCGGCGAAGCAAGCTCGCCGGTGGATGAACTTAACAACGATGGAACTTCCACAGCATTGTTTCCTCTCTCCTTCACCGCGACGGCTCCTTCCATGCACGGCGGCGGAGTTAAATTCGAAGGAGTGGTTGCTTCGGGAATGCCAGAACCGCGACGGTGACGGAGACACGACGGAGCTCGGCCAAGGTTTCCTTTCATTCGAGCTCGACGGCGGCGGCGAGGAGGCTTCCTCCTTCCTCGAGCTCTCCCTCGGTTCTCTCTCTTTTTACTTCGATCTCTCTCTCTCACCATTTCGGTTCTCTCTCTCTCTTTTCTTTCCGGCAACAACGGCGACGGCACTATCTTCCTTCGCCGGCGCCGGCGTCCTTCTTCTTCCTCCTTTCTATTTCTTTCTCCATCAGTGGGTGTGTGTGTGTTGGTGGTGTGCATTGCTCTGATAGGGTTTGATGATGGTATTTCGAAGAGAGAGATGAGGGTGTATGGAGTTGGACGGCTGTGAGTGTGAGTGTGGGAGTGGGTGATATGGAAATTAGGGTTAGATGTGTTTTGGGGTCAAAGTGGGATTAAGCAAAATTGTAGGGTGGCTAATACAATTCAATACGGTACCTCCTAGGGGCGGATTCATAATTCTAGGTTGTCACAGGTACTGGTTTGAACGGTTCACCGGGTAACCGTCGGTTCGGACGGTTTTTTCACCGGTCTTGTGCTCTCTATTTTTTCATAAGACCGAACCGGCAAAGGACCGGTTCCCAATTTTCCGGTCGAACCGTCCGATCCGGTCCGGTTTTCAGAACAATGAAATATATAGTATTGATTTTACTTTCATTGGGTCCAAATCGGTAACTACTTTTGATTTATTTCTTTTAATATTTAACCCAATAGTTAGATCACTTTATTAAGTCATAAAATATAAAACAGTGAATATGATTATGCTTATCTATATATATATGTATACCACAAAATAGACTAAGAAAATAAAATTCCCTAACATAATAGAAGGATCCTTACATGTTCCTAATTTGTGTCATGCATACCCGGTCCTAGCAACCTTTCAGCCGGATGCTACATCCACACCACCTCCAGAAGTAACAGACCTCGCCTCCTGAGTCCTTGTATGGGTCTCAGCTAGATCCAATAGCACAACTGGATAACAAGATGAAAATCTGGCCTGTCAGTCAAAAAGGGTAAGCATTGTTAATATACATTTCAAATGAATTTCAACAATTTTCCAAGTTTGCACCTAGTACTAATGCATGCACACATGAAATCTCGAACGTCATCAAGCTGATGTATGATAATCTGTGGATGAGCTACATGAAGATGTAGGCAGGTGCGCGTAAGGGACAGGTGGTTCAAAAAGTGGGCAGTAATTAATTTCCTCCTCCACTTAATGTTCAATACATATATTGTTTCTATTTAGTCAATGACTGATAAGGAAGATTTTCAACTATCACTGTGGAAGACGATTGTAGCAGATGCTTGAAGATGTGCGCCTCAAAAGAGACCACCTTATGTAGTGGTGTTGGTCCCACCTAAAGAAGCAATTGTACATTTACTAGGAGATTGCTATAGGGTCACATATCGCCATGCCACAAATATGGCCACCAGAGCCTCTGCACGGCAAGCCAAGTACAATGGGGTATCTTCCACGTCTATGCAAACTAAGGTAAAAATCATATAATAGTCATTTCTACTACGTTTACTTAATTTCATTTTATAGTTTGATGTTAGATACCATATTTTGAACATGTTATCTTCTCTTATTTTACAAAGAAAATCGTTGGACCGTCTAGTAATAATGATTGAGGTGTTCAAGGACCCACACCTTGAAGGAGAATAAGGAACACTTTGTTGATGAGCGGGTTGAGAACTTGTTTGTGAGTTGACCAATTTCTTTCCAAAGTTTTTTTTAATCCGTTTAATTAGAAAAGGGCATATAAACTTCTCTAACATACTTATTCCACTTGGATTATAGTTTTTTCAATGTAAACTTTGTGGCCACAACACATAGTCGCATTAGAGTAGAGAAGAGGGCCACGAGTCCACCGCTTCTATGGATGTGGATCCTAACAAAGTGGGGTGACAAATAGTCTCTAAGCCAGATGCCAAGGACTGCATCTACGGAGTCAGTGGATTCTTCGATCCACTCTTCGCTCTTCCATCTACAGAGCATCCTCTGTATCCACCACCAAGACTACTCCCCAGGCTAGGAGGACATCAACTTGCGGCAACAGGACTAGATCTAGAACCAGAGCCTCCCAGACATGGGTCAACAACTGCATGACTCTGAGGAGCATTACAAGGGCCTCCTTGTTAGCTTCAACAAAGGGATGTTACACGTGGCACTATGACAAACTCATTAAGGTAGTAGTTGAGGGAGGAGTTGTTGTAGATACAGAGGATGAGGCAGCATATGACGACATACTAAGAGTACATGCCTACAAGAGGCAGCTTCCCTGAGGGAGGGGGCACTACCTCGTCTGCAGCAACTTCGGGACCTACATTGCTGCAACCCTCACTACCGCAGGACAAGGGGACTAGCCAGGAGGATGATGATGCCCACAACTACGGGGATCCATAGACTTTGTCTTTTATAATGTCGGGATTTTCTTTTTCCTTTTCATCACACTATTCGTAGTTTACGTTTGTTATAGTTGCTTGTTGTTGATTACATATTTTATTTGATTTTTTTAGGTTTTGATATTTGCATTTTTTTAATAAAAACATTGTATCCACTTTTTTAGATAATTTCTGATTGATGTTGGTTATCATGTTAATTAACTTCATAACAGGTTATGATTAAGTTAATTAAAATTTGAAAAAATTTTAGGGTTTTGTCTATGTTACTAGTAGATTTATTGTCGAACTTATCTGCCAATAGAAATATAATTTCTTTTTAATTATTTTTCAATTTTACTGTTATTGGCGATTTTCCAAGGGATGATTAATCCAGTGCTAACTCATGGCAAGAATGTTAATATTGGCGTCAACGTTATCGGGGAAAAAATTCCATGAATAACTATCGTCCTCAATTCATTTCCTGCAAAAGGCTTATTAGCCGATTTTTTTGCAAATAATTAACTTCGGATTTCAAAAATTCAGTGACAATGTTTATAGAGTCAAATATGATTTACAGGTTACTGAAGGATTTCTTATCCGAATCCACCGGTAAATTTGGCGCCTTTATAGGTAGAATTTTTTGTAGGGAAAAAGTTTAGTAGATGTAGAATTCTAACTATAGGTAGTCATAACTTTTTTATTTTAGCTTATGTTTCCATTTATAAATTACTATTGAATTAAACGCATAATAGATATTATAAATATATCATTGCGGATGTTATTTACATAAAATTATAGATGTTATACATAGAAAATTGGTTGCATTAATAGTCAGTGCATATAGAAATTTTGTTGTATTAATAACTAAATACACGAACAATAATTAATGGATTTTTTTATGTTTAAATAAAATAAAATAAATATTTCGTTTATCAAAATAAATATTTTTACGAAAATTTAATTTGCCAAAATAAACATCATTAGCAGTATTGCTGTTAGAGGAGATGAGATTGACATAAAATTGTACTAATGCCGCGCTCTCACCCAGCGGCACTGGGTTTTTTTCAGCCTGTTTCTTCTAATAGCGAATGATGTTTATTTTGCCTAATTTACATAAAAATATTTATTTTGGTAAATAAAATGTTTTTAAATATAGGTGACAACTTTTTTATCTCCCACACAGAAGTGGTGGCATCAAATAGATTTTGATAAGGTGTTTACTTTTCCTTTTATTATTATTATTATTATTGACCCCCAAAATTGCCTTAAAGTTCTTAAAATTAATAAGATTGACTATTAATTTTGTTAATTAACGACAAAATGACTTCTAATTATTTAGAAACTCGACAAAAAAAACGTTTTTATCACACCAAATGTGATAAAAAAAATTTAAAATTAGACATTTTTATAGCATTTTTAGATAAGAATTTAATTTTCATCTATCATTTTTAGATAAGAGTTTTACATGGACAATCAATCATGTATTATGAGATTAGCAAAAGTAATTAATTTTAAAACTCAATGCTTCATAAGTTATTTAATCACATAAATTTTATTGGATGATTGTGTAAAATTCTTTACACTGTCAGTATATTAAAATTAAAATTTTTAAATAATTGAAAAATATTTTTGTCGTTAATAAAATTGAGATAGCTTTTAAAAGTTTTAGAAATAATATTGGTAGTTTACCCTTACTATTATTAATATTATTGCACGTTCAATTCAACCTTTTGTTACTATTTAATTTGTACAGAAAGAATTTAGAAGACACAAAAATAAAAATACACATCAAAATTTGTAATATATAATATATTCTAAAAATTGTTTTCCACATACAAAAATACACTTAAGTATTATAAATCTACTATCGACGTGACATTTTTGTCTAAAAAAATATTTATATTGTGCTTTAATATATCTGAATTTTGGTGCATCTGATCTACTTATGTCAAAATACTTTTAATGTACTTTCTTCCTTTTAATCGTTTAATTTAATTTTATGTCTTTTTTAAATGTTTGGTTTATCCATGTCTTTCTTTTGTACTGTTGTGATTGCTGCTGATGCTCATCCAAAATAGTTGGGAGTGGCATCTTTGGGCGGTAAGTTACAAAGGCATGATCCATGATCTGTAAAACATAATGAATTTGAGAATATTGGTTAAACCTGTACTGATTATAGTCATTATTTGGATCAATAATAAAGCCGAGAAACCATACATCAAACATGCAAAAAATCTCTACTTTAGGTAAAAGTAAAAAGGCAGTCCTATATCTTCCTCAAATGCTAGGAGTGTTATCTTTTACCAAAATTCTCCATATAATTGGTTTAAAGAATCTAGATTCCTCCTTATCCGGACACATGCTGAGGTGTTCCAAAAAACCCATATGCTATATATTTTGTTTTTAATACCATTTATTTTTCCTGACATTTTTTATTTATTACTCTTATTACAGCAGCAACTGTCGTGTAATTCTCATGTGCAAGTGTCTCCCAATGTTTATATTCAGATATTCTCTTAATCTCTTTTGTTCCATGTCATACCTTTAAAAAGTAATAAGAAACTATTATGGAAACATTAGCTATACGCCTATTTTACTCCGTGAAATTTAATTAAATTATTTATTTTTATATTAAATAGAAAATTATTTCAATATCAAATAACATAAGGAATACATTACCCACTCCAATAGACAGGAACGACACTTCATCAAAACTAGAAAAATGAATTGATAATTATCTTAAATTAGTAAAAAAAATGTCAATCTAACACAATTTATCTTAATTAACAAGTAAAATAAATTTCTGATGTTGTTGCCGTGGTATAGTGATCTACTATTTTTAAGAGGCCACTTTTTAGGTACAGAGACACTTGCTTACAGAGAGGGGGAAATTAGGCTAGGATACAGATGTGATATAAATATAGTCACTTCACGTGACTTATACATGTGAATAGAGTTGTCAAATGGACGGGCCTAGCCCAGCTCGTTTAGTACGCGAGTAAATGGGCTAGCTCATTTAAACCCGATTTTATACGGGCTAGAATTTTTTTAGTCGGGCTGGTCCGTTTAATTAATTATTATTTATGTTTTAAATAAAATAAATAAAAATTTTAATTTTTAATTTAAAAAAATTACTTTTGAAAAGAAAATTCCTTTTTTAGCAAAAAAAATTTAGAAAAAATAAAGTTTTTTAATTGATGAATCGGGTTTTTGGGGTTGAATACGAGAAAATATAATAAAAAAGTGCTATTTTTTGAAAAAATAAAAAATAAATTAAATAAACGGGTTGGCCCGTTTAGCCCGCGGACTAGCCCGTTTAAGACCGAATTTTTCCGGGTTAAAGGGCTAGTCCCTTTAAATCCGAATTTTAAACGGTCCGGGTTCAGAGACAAAAGCCCACCCATTTAGACGGATAAACGGGCCAGTCCGATGAGTTTAGCCCATTTTGACGGTCCTACATGTGATGGAGTCAGAGCTGGTGGCTAGAAGAGAAAGCTTGGCTTCATGGTGGTGCCTAATGGCTCAATTGGAGCCTTGATTGTTGGGCCAAAATTTATAATGGGTTTAGCACATATGAGGCCGGATTTTTGTGCATTGTTTTTGTGATAATCAAATCCACAACACTAAAAAATAATCAAGATCCAATCAGACAGAAATTTATGATATATCTAATTTATGATATATAATTCGAATTATATGAAATTAAGTATTGTGAATCAACCAAGTTCGCTTTTTGACCTCTTTTTTAGTTATATAAAATCAAGTATTGCAAAATTTTTTTTTTAGTTATGTCAAAGGGTATAATAACTATCGCAAAGGGTCTTATTAGTACGAAAAAAATGTATAGTTTTTTTAATATTAATCATAATAAATTATATATAGATATTTATAATAAAATATGTTCAACATTTAACATGGTTCTTGTGCTACATTTGCATATTCCTTGCAGAAAAATGGCTCTACTATCCAATTATTCCACTTTAGGGTACTTAGAGGACATGCATACATATAAGAAAGATAATTACAAAATTGTTAAGGTCGGATTCCTTAACGATTGTTCAAAAGACTTTGAATGGAGTGTCAAGTCTCAATATTCGAGGTAAGAAGATGTACCTTCGGTGACAAGCTCTACGGCGTAGCGGAGAACTATGACCGAGAAGGGGATTGATATGGAGGTGAATAGCCCTAGAAGTCCAGAAATATGATTATGGGATTCTAGGTCAAATAAGGTGAGTAGGGTAAGAGAATGTGTACCTTGAAGGGGTGATGCCCCTGCTTATATAGTTTCAGGTGGTTGAGATCTTCGTGGGATCTATTGAGATTGTATCGTATCTTTTCTATTTTAAATGATTCTTTCTTTCTTGTGAGTCACTTATTTGTAGCCTTATTCGTTGAGAATTGGGCCTCGAGATCGGTCTGTAACAAAAATTGAAGTAACAACACAATGTCTATCCATAAATCGGAAATTTGTATTAAATATTCTAATGATAAATGACTATATTATTGTATCAAATTATATTAAGGATATTTTTCATTAGATATTGCTTTAGTCTTAGGCCAATTCACTCTATTAAATTAATTGGATCACAAAATGATCAAATTGTCTTATATAAAAAAATATGATCAGTATGTCTTAAATGCAATATATGTAAGCATATAAAATAATTTTTTGTGTATTTTTTTGTGTATTTTTTGTGATCAAATATGATCAAATTTTTTGTGACTCGATAAGAATATCGAATAAAACTTAATTTTACACTAATTAACATATAAAATAATTTTTTGTGTATTTTTTTTTTTTTTTGGAGTACTTTATTTGATATAGAGTATAATATTTGAAAAAAAAACATTTAAGTATAATATTTGAATTAATCTCTAAATAATTAATTTATCGGAGTCATTGTCATTTTTATTAGACAATAAAATCATATATTTTATGGGCATTTTACGTGAATTTAAAAAAATATCCAATATAAAAGTTTACAATCTCTTGATATAAAGAGGTAACGATATTTGTTTATGCTTCCATTTAAAAAAAAAAATAACTTTATTAAAATATGTTTGATATCAGGGATATTTTTGTATATTTAAAAAAAGTCCAACGAAAAATAATATTGTATTACATTTATGTTTTTCAAAAAGTAAAGCCAATTGAAAGATTTTTTATACCAGAGATAGTTTTGTGAATTTAATGTAAATTTCAGTAAAATAACAAAATTGATCATATTTATATTTTATTTTTGGAAAAGATAAAAAGTTATTTGTGTGATGAATTATTGGTGTCGGCAGCCGCCGGCACTATGCAGCACTATGCTGCATAGTAACCCAATAAATCATGGCCGTCCATTCCTAATCAAGTTACTATGT
>JASCZI010031613.1:0-10295 GCA_036250425.1 Stylosanthes scabra
ATATATATATATATATATATATATATATATATATATATATATATATATATATATATACATCATAACATAAATTTTTTTATGTTGTAAAATGTTATTTATTTGTAGTTACAAATTTTTATATTTTAATTTATTTTTTAATAGGCTTTTAAATAAGCTTCAGATCAGGTCAGACTTTTTAAATAGGCCAGATCAGGTAAAATATAAAACTTTTAACAGATAATAAATCAGACATAGACTCAATACATATGATCCAGACCTGACCTATTTAGATCAAAACCTGATCTAGCCTGACCTGTTTCTATGCCATTGATATGCCCATTGAGTGGAAGAGATCTAAGAGCATCTTTTGGTTAATTCTTTCGTCCAAAAGAGGGAAAAAAAAAAAACACGTTTTATTTTCATGATTGTCACATTTACAATCACTAATCACATGAGTATCATGCCATAAGAAGTTAAATTGTGTCATGAGAAGTTGCTTTATTTCTCCCTTATAAAGCAGATATCCACCTTGGCCATTAAAAGATTATTCCTCTATTTTCATTGCAATTCCCAAAGCGATTTCTCATATCAAATTCACTTAGAATTCATGCTCAAATTGAAAAAAAAAAATTGGGTGAACTAACTCTTCTAATTAAACTCTTGATTTTAAGGTTTAGGAATCGTATAAATTTGACATTATAGAACTTTTTAAATTTCTACTAGGTAATTAATAAATTTAAAACTAACATCCGTCAGTAAAAATTTGGATCTTAAAATAGTGATTTTAAATGTGCATTTTTAATAAGTTTTTGATATTCTATATGTAGCGATTTTCGATATTCTATGTAGCTGTTAAAAAAAAGTTTTAAAACAACAATTTTTGGTTTTAGATGTGCATTCTATATAGGTTTTAGATGTTTTATATGTAGTAATTTTTTATATAGTAATTTCAGAGTATATTTATATATTTCATTTATGTTTAATTTTTTTAAAGAAATTTTTTTCTTTGCTAATTTGTTGGTTAGAAAAATATTAGTTATTATAACTTTTTTAATATTATATCATATATAGTCAAAGAGTTAGCATGTTTTAATAAAAAGATGATTGATTTCTCCCCAACTCAAAATACCTAATGTATTAAATCCAAATTCAAAGAAAAATAATAATTAGGAGTTGCAAAGAAGATTAAGAGAATCCTATTGAATTTGAAAAGATGAGAGGTTCATTATGAGTGAGTTAAGATACAAAAGAAAGAGAAATACAAGTTTTATATATAGAGAGAGAGGGATAGAGATTTCTTAAACACATGCACTAAGCTAAACAAAATCAGAAAAAAAATTAACTAACTTAGACCTATAATAAAACTCTGCTTAGAAGTAACTTAAGCTGACTCAACCATTCAAGAAACTTTCATATTGTTCTTCATTATTATCACCATTAATATTCATATAAAAAGTTGGTTTATTATTAAATTATTGTTTAGTTTTATTAAATTTATTTTTAAGAATAGAAATATAATGTGACAGGAAGAATGCAAAAAAATTTCACAAAATAAAAAGTTAGTATATTTATTTGTATTATTAATTTAATTTATAATTATGGTTTTTAGAGTTTTAATTTGCATCTATATTAACCTTTATTTTTTCAAGAATTTGCTAACCTTTCATTTCTTTGTTTATTTATTCATTGAAAAGGGTATTGTCTTGAATATTTGTAAAGGTTTACTTTTTAATTTTCAAAAACAAGATTTTTTCAAGGGATTATTTCATGAAAAAATTAGGAAATTAATATATTATGGCGAATCAATAATAGTTACGGATGATAACTCATATAAATTTTGGATGATAACTTAATATTTGATATATGAATTAGGAAAGATAAATCATATAAATTTTGAATAATTGGCTCCTTAATGGTTCCTAATATAGATTTAGTAGCATTATTCCTATTTTATATACAGTTATAACATGATAGTAAATTAAAAGTAAAAAGTAAGAATGAACATTGTATTATCCAATCACTTGTTGAGACCAATTGGCAATTGCACTTTCAATAATTCGACTCCAATATATATTATCATTATCATTATTGTGATTTTGTGGAAGCTTTACATTTCACAAGGGACAGTTGAGAATTGACAACTAACTAAAACATATATATACTCCACTGTGTCGGTTTTTTTCAGTTGCAATAGTGGCAACTGCAATGAACCTAACAACATTAAATATCGAATCTTTGACTGTCCCTTATTTTGAGTGAAACTAAAATCCAAAGTGTTGTTTTTCAGCCACATATATACATACATGTGCACGTGAAATCATTACCCGAGTATCTCATAAGTCACAACTAAAGGAATAGAATGTGTAAATATATGAACATGACCTACAAAATATTATTTGGGGCTTGGGTTATTCGTCATTTCATCTCAATATGGATACTATTAGCCATCAATTTGGCTTAAAAGGAGATTTGAATCCAAAACATTTTATAACGAAAAGAAAATAATGTCATATAAATTATAGTTTATCGATATTTGACTTATACTCTTAATTCTTCACACTAGCAAGTTATTAATTTATTATTGATTATTGATAAATACATTAGTTCCTTTTTAAATTCTTTTAATTTTTCCTAATATAATCACCATTTTCCTCTCTTAGAAATATTGGTTTGGTTCATATATACTTTTATTACGTCAACTAATGATAATTTCCTTTTAGATTAAAGGGTAGAGTGTTAAATTGTGAAAAGGGTTTTAGATACTTTTATGGTTCTAAGTTCAAACGCATAAAAAACTTGAATGGTTTGACTTGAGCTTCAACTTTAACGATAGAAAATTAAAGTTCCCTCATCTTTAGTTCTTTAACTTTTACTAGAGATCAGATCTTATAAGTGGAATATGTGTTAAATACTAAATTGTTTTGGAAGAGCTATGTGTTGTTGGTGTTGTGCAACAATTTTAACCATAGAAAGGAATTTTATATTTGCAACTCAAATAAGCTGATAAAATGCAAATTCACACAATTTTGAAATGGGTTTATACATTAACCATTTTGTATCAAAATTAAACCTTGTTTATATTTGAGACGTTGCACTATTATCTACTCTATTGTTGCCTAATTTTGTTGGCTTCCACCCTACTACTCATAAGTACAGCTAAATTCAATAATAATTCTTTAATATTTTTAAAATTTCAAATTTAAAAAATAATTAAAAATATTATTTTATTATTTTACTAATTACATTACTTTTTCTTTTGGATAATGCAAATTATATCGCTTTAAATGATACGTTTAATAATGTCGTATAACCAATGTCGTATAACCGACACTTTTACAAGATAAACTATAATATCATGTTGCGTAAAATTAAATAGAAAAAGCAAAATGCTAATATCATGTGCTCATTTAATGTTTTAATTTTAAAAAATATACTAATAGTAACTTAAGAAACTTCATTTAATGTTTGTTTTTTTTTTCTTTTAATTATATTTGGAATTTTTTGCATGTAAAAATGCTCAAATAAAAATTTCAGATTTTAATATTAGAATTAATTAATTAATTAATATGATAAACCTAAATAAAATTTCCAAAAAGTCTAAGAAATAATAAAAATGCATTTTTTTTAATAAAAATTCATGTAATAATGTATAAAGTTATAAACTCCTAGTTTCCACCGATAAGGAAGGAAGAAGAGAAAGTAGAAAGAAAGGGCAAAGGGCAGAAGCGGTTGTTAGGGGCACTTCGATGAGGAGAAAAGTGGAAATATCAAATTTTCGTTTGATGCGATGACGTATATCTCTCGAGATTGAGAAATGAGAACACTCACAACACAACAGAAACCGAACCCAAACCCTCCATTTCTCGCTTCCAATGGAGGAAAAACGACGCGATGCCGCACCTCCACCTCCTTCCGCCGCCGCCGATTCACCCGCATCTGAGCCTACATCCACGCGCCGCCGTGCCGGAGCTCAGAAGCGCAAGGCCAGCTCCCTCTCCGGAAATTCCTCCTCCTCCACGCCTTCCAAGCGCGTCACTCGCGAGAAGCCCGCACCTCTCCACCACCACACTCCTCCTCTTCACCACAATGGTCCTCTCACTAGGGCGCGTCAAACCCCAGCCTCAGCCGCCGCCGCTGCGTCGTCTTCTGCGGCTGGTTCTGCCGGTGCTTCTGCTTCTGCTCCGCCGGCTGTGAAGCACTCGGAGCGCGGTTTGGGCGCGGAGTCGGTGGCGCTGGCTGAGGAGCTCAGGAAGGCGAGCGAGCGGGAGTCACTGGAAGCTTCGATTGAAGCTGCGTTCGAAGCTATCAGATCTCGTGGAACTGATTCTCATGTCGTTCCGAGTCATTGCGGTGAGGATTTGTTCCTGATTTGTTCTTGTTTAGCCTCGGGACTTAAATTTCGTTGTTTCAATTGTTTTAATTGTATAAGACACATTCTGTATTTTAATTTCTGCGATAGTTGTTCACTTCGGGTTCTTGAAATGAGTGATTCAGCTTAACCGGCTTTTGAAGATATGATAGACTCTGTAAATTGGCGTTTTACTTTCAAGCATTTTGCGTTTTGATTTGAGTTATTTTACCATAAGTTTGTATAGGTGGTTGAATTCATGTTATTGACTGGTATCCTTTTACGTCTGGCATTGTTTCAGGTTGGTTTTCATGGACTGATATTCATCCAATTGAAAAGCTTATGATGCCTTCTTTCTTTAATGGCAAAACTGAGAGTCGTACTCCTGATATTTACATGGAGATAAGGAATTGGATAATGAAGAAGTTTCATGCAAATCCCAACACGCAAATAGAAGTGAAAGATTTGTCAGAGATTGATGTTGGAGACTTGGATTCCAGGCAAGAGGTAATGGAGTTTTTGGACTATTGGGGTCTAATTAATTACCACCCGTTCCCGTCTCTGGGTTCTGCTGATGCCAGTGCAAGTGATGATGGGGAGGCAGAAAAGAATTCCTTGCTTGAAAAATTGTATTACTTTGAAACACACCAATTCTGTCCGCCTGTTGTTCAAAAGGCTAGCCTAATGGCTCCAGCTACGACCTCTGGCTTGTTTCCAGAGTCTGCAATTGCTGAAGAGTTGGTGAAACAAGAGGGACCAGCAGTTGAGATGCTTGAGTATCATTGCAACTCTTGCTCGGCTGATTGTTCCCGCAAACGTTACCATTGCCAGAAGCAGGTTGTTATCTGACTTTGAGTTAGTCTTTGAAGTTTGTAATTAAGTGATTTATTAAGGACATTTTCGTTTGCCTAACCTTAACTAATTTTATTTAATTTATAGTTCCTACCGTATTTCTCAAATATGGTGTTGTTATTCAAAACTTAATGTTTTTGTAGAAACACAGGGTTATGCACATTGTTTGTTGTAGTTGCAGTTCCTACCATCTGAGTAAAAATTTGTGCATGTTTTGCTTCATGAAATCCTATTTGGTAACTTCTGTTTGTCATCTCTCCTACATATGTTTTGTGTCAGATTTCAAATACCTTGTAGGTTAATGGTACAGAATCAATTTTTAACCTTAGCTGAATTGAATTAGATCTCTCAAAATATTTGTTCATTAAGTGCTCTATAGTAACATCTATCAGTGGTGGAAGCATACGCGGAAGTTAATATGTTACAAACTTCATCGTATTCAATAGTGCTGAAAAGTCAAGTCAATGACCCGGTGGATCTGGATAACTTAAAAGAGAATGCATTCATTAAGAGAGGCCAGGTGTTTGCAGGTTTAGAATGATGTTATTCATGTAGGTTTTGTTGGCATAGTAGATTTCCTTTAGTTTGCAACAAGTTGGTTAACTATTTTAACTATTAGCCGATTTATCAAACATGCACTGTTGGAATGCTTGTTCCATTGATGATTGTTTATCTTGCATCTTTGGTTCATGTTGTGTATTTCATCAGTTGTGTGATGTGTCTTGACAGGCAGATTTTGATCTATGTACCGAGTGCTTTAGTAATAGAAAGTTTGGCTCCGGCATGTCCTCATCGGATTTTATACTCATGGAACCAGCTGAAGTTGTAGGTGTTAGTGGTGGAAAGTGGACTGATCAGGAAACCCTCTTGCTTCTTGAAGCACTAGAACTGTATAAAGAAAATTGGAATGAAATTGCAGAGCACGTTGGCACAAAATCAAAAGCTCAATGCATTTTGCACTTTGTTCAAATGCCTATTCAGGATGCCTTTATGGACGGTAATGATGACGTTGAAACCAGTAGTAAAGAAACAGCAGATCCAGCTGCAAGTAACAATGATGCATCCGCAAATAAAGATGCTTCTGAATGTAATGAGAATAATAGCAGTGATAACATGGAAGGCCAGGGCAAAGCTTCCAAGTCTGAAGACGTTAAGGCAAAAGTAGATCAGGAGATTCCAAAACAAGAGGATGGTTCAGGTGAGAAAACCTCTGAGGGAACTTCTAAATCAGAAGATGCCGATAAAGTCAAAGTTAGCCTGGAAGAAGAGAATGACTGTGCTCTAATTGCTCTCAAGGAAGCATTTGCAGCTGTTGGTTATTCACTTGGACCTGAAGGCCCATCTTCATTTGCTGAAGTTGGTAATCCTGTCATGGCATTGGTAAGTTAAATGCTTGGGTGAATGAACAGTTGCATTTTCAATTCCCTATTTTTGGACAGTCAACAAGAACCTAGTCTGATTTATTTATTAAAGTCTTATCACTTAAAAAAAAAAGATTTAAAATTAATTTTTATAGTTTTCTATATATGTTATTGCTGATCATCTTGTTTGATACTCTGTTGTATGTATTGCTTACATGATAAGTAACTAATTAACTTGCTAGTATTTGTTTTGCTGTTAAATACTATCGGTTACTACTTAACTGATACTATGCTTCAACTTCCTTCGTTTCATGTTATGTATATGTCTCCTTGTCCATGTTCAGTCTTATGCATTGATTTCATTTTTTTTTTTTTTTTTTTTTTCTGCAGGCAGCTTTCCTAGCGCGCCTGGTGGGTTCTGATGTGGCTGTGGCTTCAGCTCATACCTCCTTTAAATCCATTTCTGCAAATTCTCCTGGCACTGAGCTTGCTGCAAGGAATTCTTTTATTCTGGGAGGTCAACCAGATAATAAGGAATTGACTACAAGGTATGTGATGTTATATTAAGTGCGCATTTATGGAGATTCCATAACTATTCCAACGATGATTGGTTATGACTTACAACTTTGTACCTAAATGTATCATAGGGATTCTAAAAATGAGGACGGCCAAGATGTGATAAATGCAAAGCAGGATAAACCAATGTTAGAGGACAAAGATTTACCAAATGATCACAACATGGAAACTGAAGATAATGTTCCAGAGGATAAGAAACAGCTAGCTTCTGAAAATGGAGACTCAGAAAAATCAAATCCTTCAAAGGAGCAACCTATTATCAACCATGAGGAGGGTGGGCTTGACAATGGTAATGGCTCCAGCAATTCAAAATTACCCAATGATCAAGCTCCATCCACTCTGCATGATTCAGGTGGTTCAACATCCAAGGCTGAAAACCCACCTAATTATGAGGAGCAACAAGAGGGAAGTTCGAATAAAGAACCATCCAATTCAGAAGAGGGAACAAAGGACATGCCTGCTTCTGACTTGTGTTTGTCAGACAAGAATGGTCTTCAGCAGTCAGTTAAAGCTAATCTTACAGGAAACCATCCAGAACCAGTAGAGAAAACAAAAAATACTGATGTCATGTCTGATTCTGTGCCCTCAGACAAGGACAAGTCACAAGTATCTGCAAATTCAGCTGGTGACACTCTTCAAATGAAAGACTCGGTAATGGATGTTGAGCCGTCAGAGAAAAGTGAGTCTCAGCCACTTTGTGCTTCAGTTTCAACCGAACATAATGGGAAAGAAAATGATATGGATATGATGTCTCCTTCACATCCAGTTGGATCAATTTCTGGTGCTGAAAATGGCAGAAAAACAGGTCTGTCCCCTTTTTTCCCCCCCACATCCTGGCACATTTAGAAGAAAAATGAATGCCGTGGTTATTTGTAGACTAATAAGGGGTGTACATAGCAACAAAGGTCTAACTCAGTATAAGTATTCTCTTTTTTTTTTTATTTTGGGTTTATCATAAATATATCAGTTAATGAAAAAGAATATAAACCTTCATATGATGATAGGCAAAGATCAAACAGAGAATGGCACAAAAGTAGAAGACGATAGTACGGAGAAGAAAGATGATAACAATTTTGAGAAAGAAAAACGTGCTGCAGTCACAACACTTGCTGCAGCAGCAGTGAAGGCAAAAGTTCTAGCAAATGAGGAAGAAGACCAAATCCAAGAACTTGCCACTTCATTGATAGAAAAGCAGGTAATTTCTTAGCATTTAAGGTCTCACTGCAATGTATTTATTTGTTCTGATTACTTGACTTGGTGAATTTGATCAACTTGCAGTTGCATAAGTTGCAAGCGAAGTTAGCTTTTTTAAGCGATATGGAGAACTTAGTAATGAGGGTAAGGGAGCATTTAGAGCGGTCACGGCATAAACTTTTCCATGAGCGTGCTATGATAATTGCATCAAAGCTTGGTATACCACCTTCCTCATCCAGAGGTGCACCACCAAGCTTGCCAGCCAATAGAATTCCTATGAATTTTGCAAACTCGTTCCCAAGACCACAAATGATGATGAATCCCCAAAGACCACCAATTCCTAGACCCTTCAGCGCCGCAGCTTCTACCCATCCAAACCCATTAGCATCTGCAACTACAGCTGGAAATCCAGTTCGGCCACCCAGCCAGGAAAAACTTTCCTCTGTCGGGACAAAATAAATGTAGACTACATATGGAAGAAAATAGTTCTAGTCATCTTACTTACTGATCACCTGCCAACACTTTGACAATGTGAGTGAACATTTTGATTTTGTCGTGGTTCTTTTCCTTTATCAAATGAATGATGACATATATTATATTATACCCAATAGGGCATCTCAGCTGAATAGTACAAGATTGTCTTTAATCTAGGGGTGATATTTTAAGATAAATTCTGGGTATAGTTAAGCAGACAGACAAGAATTAGGAACTGCAATGGAATTAGAATGAACATATGCAACACAACTTGAGGATATACATGACATCGAATATTCCAACTTAAAAATACATAAAATATTATTTCTGTTGATAGAAATCGTGCTTTTTAGACTTTGGTTGCTCTTCTTTCAACCTGGACTTCAATTTGGTATATAGGGGATGCTTACAATCAGATTTTGTTTTTCTTTGTCCAAAATTGTCCTCAGCTCCCCATTATTCTAGATGTGATTCCATCTAATAAATCTGATTATGATAGGCGACGAGAAGAATGAATGAATGAATGCTTATCCAGTGCTTCATTGCAAACTACTATGTCCTTGTTATAAAAATGTGTGTGTTCCATTCTCCCTCCACCTTCTGTGTCTAGTTTGGTTATAAAATGCCGAAGCAACTATACATTGTGTATTCTTAATACGGCCCCAAATGGCTTTTTTGCTGCTCTAGATGCTTATTTGGTTCTAATCTAGCTACTTTGTATCGGTTAGTTGCTTGCATTATTAACAAATGTTCAGTATTTGATGCAGTCAATTTGACGACGGTCAAGTGCTGGTGAGGACTAACTTCAAATTGACAGCTATTGGGAACAATAGTGCATTGTTGTAGGCTCATTTCTATATATAATGAGTGGCCAGAAATGAGAGGATGAAATATTTAGTGATATGATATATATATTTGTAGAGGGCAATTGGTTTTGTAGTTTTGAGATGGTTTGATAACTTGAACAAGTGAATAGTTGTGCAAAATTGATGCGTTCAATCCCTGTAACTTAAAATGTTGTTTTACTATTTCATTATTGGGTAGGAGCAGCATATGGAAATTTGGACGACTTCATTCAAGAATATGTTTAGTGGCAACGCATTGCTGCTTGTTTTTCCTTTCTCTTGTATCCAAATCCCCTTCACATCCGGGCTTGGAAAATTAAGTGGAATTGAAGACGTATTTTTAAGGGTATACTTAATTATTTTGGTTACTACTCTCAGATGCGCAAACATTAGTTACCTAAATCTTTTTTCCTTTACCCAAGTCCAGTGGAATTGCTAAAGCTCAAACATGATAGAGCGAACCAAATTTTGACTTTATGGTAGTTGGTGGATGTTAAAAGCGATGCTTTCAAATGAATCAACGGGTAATGGGTTGTCGTTACTCATATCATGCCTCAATTGAGTCACCAGTCACAACGACTATTTATTTTTTCTATAAACCATGTCTTTACCTATCTAATTTGAACTGGTGAACTTAAAAAAAAAAAAAAAAAAAAAAAATTCAGC
>JASCZI010031620.1:0-15648 GCA_036250425.1 Stylosanthes scabra
TGGTGCACAAAGGTCAAGTTTGACAGCATGCACTAAGCTTTAAAACAGCTAACAAGTTATAAAACTTTTACGGCTATAGTTTTTGTAAAACCTTTTCTTTAAAAAATATTTTCTTGTGTGTGTGAGAGAGAGATAATAAACTTTGGTTCTTGACAAGAATTTTTACCTAAGTCCTAGACTCTAAAAGGTCTTCAATCTTGCGGACTTCGTTTTCTCGTCGTTGTTGTTGTTTGCTTTCAAGTGAATCCTCAAACTTTTGGTGGTTGTTTATCAACTCCACAATGGTTGTCATTCATCAAAACCTAATCATAAAAACCTTGCATGCATATTGTAACATGGTTTACAAGAACCTGTGATCCACACCCGGCAGCAACTCATCGAAGGTTGGCACCAATCCCTAATGAAAAAAAAAAAACAGTTTCACACATAAAACATTCTTACATATATGCAACTACAAAATAGTCAACTAAGGAGATAATTAAGACATAAATAAGGAGATAATATTAAGACATAAAGGAAATCTCACATAAAACATACATAAAGAGAGAATATTAAGACATAACTAGTGAGAAGTTACCTTTTGTTGATTGGACATAAAGGTGCACTTCATTATCTTGTCATGGCCAAGGTCATCCTTTAAGAGTGAGAGAAACCAGCTACATGAATCCTTGGTTTCGGCCTCCACCACAGCATATGCGAAAGGTAGTAACTGATTATTGGGATCCCAACTGATAGCAACTAAGAGCCACCCTCCGCTTGGTTTCTTTAACCAACAACCATCAAGCCCTATCATCGGCCTACACACCATGAAACTGTCCCTGCACGCTTCGAGGCATATGTATATTCTTTGAAACAGAGGGTTGGGTGCAACTCAATTGGATCCGCCTTCGGATTGTGATGTGGGAGGCTGTTGAACTTGTATTTTCACAGTAGACCCGGATTTGTTCTCAATAGTTCATGCCCATAATCATAAAGTCTTCTATATTGCTCCCTAAATATCCCATTTATATCCACCAAAGCAATTTGCTTTGCCCGAAATGCTTTTGCTCTTGAAATTTTAACGTTCTACTTGGCAAGTGTCCTACTTTGGATAGTTTTCCAGCTTTATCTTCGAATTCTCTTCCACTTTGCTCTTGAAGACCTTAGCAAGCCACTTAGATTTCATGACTCTTATGTTAAAATTGGAACCACAATTGTGCTGACCCAACGCTTCTTAGCTGCCAATTCTCCTCACTTGATATTTTCACTGCATATGCAAACCAGCCACATCCAGCTTCACACTTAGCTCTCATACGACGATTGTCAACAACCGAAAATTTTTATATTTTTTCCACTATAGACAGCATATGTTACCACAGCATCGTTGAATTCCTCCCTAGTTGCAAACAGTGTACCAACTTCCCATCTATATTGGCTCATGTCTTTCAACTCCTTGTGGATGAGAAACTTCTTCTTACGAGACACTTTTGTCCCATCCTCATCATCTCCATCTTCACTTTGCAATTCCTCCAACTCTATTGATCCCCTCGTCGTCACTTAAACCGGAACTAGCTCTCACTCCAGTAGTCTCTTTACCCTTCTTCTTCATGGTTTTCCTTGCTTTAGCTTTGGCTTGCTTGTTGTCCATGATTTCTTGTTGCAGATCCCAAAGAGTAATCTCCACATCAAACAAAGCATCATCCCCACAAAAATCATCCTCACTATCACTAAAATATAAATCTAAATTTTCTTCATAATCTGGGTCATCCTCATCATCAGAATCCCCCTCAATGTCCACATTATCATCAGCACCTTGCCCCACTCCATCACTTTTAACCCCAACTGCAGTAACTCCTTGAATCTCAACTTCAATATTTTGGGCCTCCAAATTCACATTTGGGCCACAATCAACACCATTATGGGCCTCCACACGAACACTAGGCCTAGTTTCAACAGCATGATGGGCCTTCACACCAACACTTGGCCCACAATCAACCTCATCACCCACATTAACCCCACCCCCAACATCTATGTATCCAATCTCATAGGGAAACTCATCAAGGACAAGGATAGAGAGTTTGTGGACAACATATAACTCAACGATACCTTTTGCAACCCCAACATTAGCCAATTCCATAGCATCCCTATCTACACACAATTTCTTCAACCCTAAACCCCAACTCTTATACCACAACGAGTCAATGTTCTCTTCAAGGTACCCAATCTTCTCAAGCATGTCATAAACCTCCAGTAAACTCCATTTGTCACGATTACACCAATCCACTGTCTCTTTTTCACCATCAACATACTTACCCCTGCCAACTTTCCCCCTTAATTTCTCACTATAATGAACCATCACTCTAAAGTAGTCCATAGTCAGAAAACCTATATCATGGTCACAAACCACACAACAACAATTTAAATTAACGCCATTGCTTTACCCAAACACTAAACCCATATACAGAAATCGGGTTTTAACACACCAGCAAAAAAAATTCGAAACCCTAAATTTCAGTCGAAGTTAGAAACCTTACCTTGATGGAGACGGATACAGAGCTACGCCGAAGAAGGAACGTCACTGTCGCCGCCAGTCTGTAGGGAGCTCTAGCCGTTCGTTGCGTTTCAGAAAACTTGAACCCTAGCAGCCATGTTCAACGTTAGAAGAGAGAAGTTGAAGATGCCAAACACTCATTCTGGGCTTCGAAAGGGTCGGGGGGTTTAGGTTCAAAGGCCTTTTTCGTCTTTGCACAAAAAAATAATGGCGTTTTGGTCATTTCATCAAACGCATAAGACACATCACACAACTTCCTTGCCATGTCACTAACGGCAGTTTAATGAATTTAACGGAGAATCAACCCAGGGACAAAATTGATGCAATTCGAAAACTTCAGGGGTAAAATTGAATCAAATTGAAAATTGGGTAAAATTAAAACTTTTTGCAAATTTCAGGGATAAAAAGTATACTTTACCCTAAAAATTATTAACCCTCTAACTTTTCTCTTTGGTATAATATTGTATAACATGTTAAAAAATATCACTTGTTTATTAAGATTACTTAATAATTGAGTTTAATTTTGATAAATTGACAGTGCAAGGTATTTTACATGATTATTCAATCAGATTTATGTATTTATTTTACTTTGATAATAGTAAATTTGAAAATTAATTACTTTTACTATTTGATAATATATGATTGTTTATGCATATAAAACTCTTTTATACTAATCGTACATGAAAATTAATTTTTTTAAAAAAAAATTGAAAACCCATTATTTATATTTTTGTTTCATCAGTGATTTGCAAAAAGAATTTCCTAGCTAGTTTCCATTGCATAATTATTATGGATTGTTTAATAAACCAATTGCACATGTACACAGAAGTCTAGTAGTATATAGATATAGGAGCACGGAACAATTATGTATTATATATAATTTCTATTATAGATGTGTGTTCAAAGATAATGTTTTTGAAAGTGAAGGAAACTGCATCTGATGAAAAAAACGAAAAATGCAAATGAATGTATCTACTATCTAGTACACAAACGTGAATAAGGTGCCGATTAGTGGACATGAAAGCGTGCCTTTTATACACAGTGCGCATTAAGGTATCAATTTTTTAAAGTTGCTACAACTTCTAACCATATATAGAAAATTTGAAGCTTATATTGTAGATAGGTAAATGGTAAAGATGTGATTTTTATTAGAAACATGTGGCGTCGACGTCTGTATTATACTTTAATTTTTGTGTGAAGTAAGGGGTAAAATCTGTATTGTAAGAGAATCCTTATATATATCGTATTCAAAAATATTATTTGCACATCAAAATTCAACCATAAAATCAGCCCTTAAGTGTTTGTTAAGTCATTTTCAATATTGTTCCGATTGTCGATTTCGGCGTTCTTCGTTGTCGTAGTGATCAGTATAAGCTACACCTTCTTCGTCTTGGTTAACCATCGAGGGCCGGCTACGTCGTGACGAGTCTCCACAGACGTCGTCAATGTATAGAATGTACCTTCGAGGGTTTTAGGACTACTAGAGTAACCAAAGGTGCCAAGACAGAAGGCTGGAAGTTTATGTGAAAAGGTGATTGTGCACTAGCAGAGCTTCGCCAAATAAGGATTTGAAGAGAGCTGATCTCCCTTTTATATACCCGTTATGATCTCTATTATTTTGAGAATGTATCCGCGTGTGAGACCAGTGCAGATATGATCTTGATCTCGTATTGATCCGGTGGGACCGTGAGCCGTTTTGGAGTCGAAAGGAATCGATTAGTCAATAGGAGACTTATTGGGATTTATCCGTAATAGATTTGAGCCTTGCGAGCCCAATATCCGAAATAAATATGTATTTTATATTATAATATATATTTTACAATAATGCTATATATACACATATTTTACCAACCAAGTCTCAACCAAGTTTTTTTTCTCCACTCTCACCTGGCGCATACGTTACACGCATAATCCCAACTCTCCCAAAATTAGAAAACATGCGCGCTTCTTTCTCTTCCCAATTTCTCTGCAACTCCTCCTCATTCTCCTCCTCCTTCCTGCTACTGCGTCGCCATCGCCGTCGCTGTTGTCATCGCTGAAGCCGCCCTCGTTGCCGTCGCCATCGTTGCTGCCGCCACCATCGTCGTAATCTTCTTCTTCTTCCACTCTCTTCTTATCCTCTTCTGTTATGTTGCTGCTATTGTTGATGATCTTCCTCTTCCTCCTCCTCCTCCTCTTCTTCTTCTTCTTGAACAGAATCGAATTTTATATAAAACTAAACCGGATTTGCATATAAAAAATAGAACCGGATTTTCATGAAAATCAGAAGCACACCTAAGCGCCGATCTTGGCACCTAGGCGTATAAAAACATAACTGAATTTTTATAAAAAACAGATGCGGATTTTCATGAAAAACAGAACCAGATTTACATAAAAATTTGTTGGCGCCTAGGCGAATAAAAACAGAACCATATTTCTTCTTCTCCTCCTCATCATCACCATCATCATCTTGTTGTACTCTTCATTATACTGATTCTCGTTCTCCTTCTCCTTTCCCTTTCCTTTCTTCTCCTCCTCCTTCTTTTTCTCTGTCGCCGCGTCGTCGATGCTGCTGTTGTCGCCGTCGCCGCCGACGTCATCGCTACTGCCGTTATCATCGTTGCTGTCATCGTCGTCATCGAAAGCAGCAGATGAAGGAAAGAGGAGAAGAATGATGAGACGAAGAAGAAGAACGAGGAAGAAAGGAAGACGCAGTTGCAGCAGAGAAGGAAAAACTCGTTTTTAAAAAGCGCGTGAATGAGAAGTGTTTGGTTGGACTTAGTTGACCAAATTACTTGGTTGTAGAATTATTGCATATTTTATACTAAAGACTAAATTAATGACTAAATTTTAGTATCCAAATAGCATATTTTTCTGTTGTGTTTTGTGTTGATTGTTGCTTACTAGACATACAGGCATGCAACACAATAGCTCTAAAATTTATAACATAAACTGTTGAAATATTGTTAAATTTATTTTAATAAAAAAAAGTTGATATAGTTCATTATACGGTAACTAATTTATATCATAACTAGTTCATGTAAAAATTAATTCCAAAATAGTTTATATTATTAAAGTTGTATAAAATTTTTTATATGGATCGGATATCGCTAAAATATTAAATGATTAAAAATGATTTTCATATAATCAAATATTAGATACTTGAATAAATTATATTTGATAAAATTGTAATTATGATTAAGAAATAATCAGCTTTTATTTGTTGGAGAATGCTAAGAGAGATAGATCAATACTTTTGCTATAAAAAAAAAAAAAAAGGGAGTTGGTTAATTTTGATTTAAATATAAGGGAAAGAAATAAGAAAAATTAAAAATATTGACTACTTAGAACTTTTGTTATTTTTATTACTAGAGTACTTTCGCGCGTTGCGTGGAGTGTTGAATCGATATGTATATTTATTTTAATTTTTTTATTATATTTAAAGTTAGTGATAGATTTATTACGTTTTATTTTCTACATGCATCTTATACAAACACACAAATTGAAAGAAATATTGTTCCCTTTTTCTATTAAAAAATTAAAATTGTTAAATCATTTTTGCAACACTAAATCATAATGTTTTTATATCAACTCACTAAATTAGACACTTGTCCACTAATTAACCTATACTTTAATAAAAAAATTTAGCCGTGCACTTGTTAGGTTTAATAAAAATCTAAACATTTTTTAATTAATAGCAAATTTTTTTTCCAATTTTTATTTTCCTTTTATTTTAAATGATAAAATTCTCTCAAAAATTTTTTCTTTCATTTTATAAATATAAATTTCAAATTTTATATTTAAAATTAAAAAATTATTTGTTTGTAATATAATTGAAAAATAGATTTTTATTTGTTTGTTTTGATTGATTCATTATTTAGATTTCTCCAAAATTTTAGATTTAAAATTCAAAATTTTTAATTTCTCTTGTTTTCATTGCTTAGCATAAATGCTTGACAATGCTAGACACTTGTCAAACAATGAAACAATAAAAGGAGAGAAAGAGGATACATATTTTAAAAAATACTTTTTTATTTCCAAAATAATCTCAATATCAAGAAAATCGAGGGATATAATAGCAATTTTATATTTTAGTTTTTATTTGCTTGACATGAAAATATATTAAATAATATCCACGTTTTAAAACTAAAATAATATTTTATGTTTTAGGTAAAAATTATTTTTTAAAAGAAATTATTCTAAGAATAGATTTTAAAAATTAAAATAATCATAAAAATAATTTCCGAGAATAATATAAATTTCTTAACATAAGTGCCCGATAATATATAATTTTTTTATATTATATACATAAAACATATATATACTACTTATTACCTAAACAGTAAACAATTTGCTTCTTTTGGATTGTCTAATATTTGTCGCTCTCCTCTACCAAAATAATTAAGTTGGTCTAACAATGTGTAAAGTTCGTTAGATTTTATATTTTGTCATTTCAAGCTTGAGTCTTTGAAAAGATACTCTAAAACCATGCATTCCTAAAAAGGACAGTTATAAACTTGGGGCCAGATGTAACTAATTTATCTCCAAATATTGATGATATATAGGAAATCAAATTATATCTGCCGACCCCCTTATCTAGTTATCTTCTCATCAACTAATGCTAGGTGAACAATTTTATTTAAACCTGGAGCCAACATTTTTTCTCATGCTATTATGTCATGCATACCTAAAAAATTAGTCACTAAATTAGTAATTTATACAAAATATATGTTGAAATATAATAAATATTAAAAATAATTTAAATAATATATATATATATATTCATAAATAAATTATTGGTGACTGATTTGGCTATTAAATTTTAATATACAAATAATATTTTTATTATATTGTAGTTAACGTTGGTTAGTTAATAAATACAAAAAAAAAATCAAATTTTTTAAAAATAATAACATACAAAACTTAATTTAAAAACTGCAAAAATAAAGCGAAGCTTAATTCAATTGGTGTAAAATTTCACATCACATGTGATTTAAATGATACGCGCTAAGTATAGAAATAATGAAAACTAAAAAAAAAAATTTAATCATAACAAAAAATAAAAGTTATTTTTGCTGTATTGAATGCTTACATGTTCGTAGTGTTCCCGTTAAATTTAATTAGAGTTTTATTATTCAATCTAATTAGATTTATTTGAGAAAAAAAAAGTACGGATAGTATTTGTAGTAAATGAATGCGTATAGGAAGATGTCTAATCACCAAGCAAACAGTAGTGAACAGCATGATGGATAAGCAAGTATACGGAAATAGACAAAAGATATAATTTGCAAGGCTTGCCATTTCCATGGTCTTTTCTACGTCATGATTAGAAAACATTTAATTTGCTAAAACACTTGTTGACTTATTACGTTAATTAATTAGCATTTTGAACTTTAGAATAACTTGATCCCGACAACTTAGTTAGTACTAAGTCTTCTTGTCCCTTGAGTAAAGCCTAAAACTGTTTAATTCATTGATAAAGAAAGTAGACTGATGTTAACACCCAAATGAAACTCTGATTTTTTTTTACCCTAGTATATTTATGTTCTAAAATTCTTTGAATTTTGTGAATAAAAGTGTTAATATTATGAGAAATGATTGCAACGTAACTACAGTATATTGACTTAACTCCTATTAAATTAACTAATTTTTTGTCACTTCATTTATTTTAAAATTCACCAAACTCCGCAAAGATCTATTTGAAACAGTCAACCAAAAATAAGGTCTATTTAAAATAAATCTTCAACATTAATTCTTATAATTTAATTAAGTGGACTTCTAGTAGTGAGGTGAACATTAGCTACAGCTATAGCTGCCAATTTCACATGCACACATTTAAAGTGACACAAACTCTTTGGGTAAATATTTCTAGTTTTCTACCAATATATTAACATATTTAACTAAATTAATTAATATAAATATATAATACATATATAGTATATTATTTTTATATAGAAATATTTTTATGTAAATAATCATATGTTAATCTTTAAGCATCCCAGAGTATGAAAATACTCAGTGGTTATTTTTTCTTTTACAAATTAAATGTAGAAAGTAGATGTGGATAATCTTCTAATAATAAATTAGTTATTACTTACTACAATTACCATTAATGCCTGATAAAAATCTACAAATTACCACAAAAGTAATTACAAAAAATATATAAAAAACTAGTAAACAAGATAATATAACATGAATAAAATAATGTTTAATTATTCTATTGATTCTTATGCTTTTATCAAATTTTTAATTAGATCTTTATATATTTTTTCTTTCAATTAGACCTTCCATTATTTATTAAATTTATATTATAAAAAATTATATAATAGAATATTTCATTACATAAAAAAATATATTTTTTAGTAGATAAGTCCTAATCGAATATATATATAATCATATAATAAAATATTTTGTTATATCTAATGTTTTAATCACGCTAAAAATTTAATTATAAAACTTAATATAATGTAAAAATGTAACTAAAAGAAAAAATATATAAAAATTAAATTGAAAATTCGTAAAATTATCTAGAGCAACAAAATAATTTAGATATTCTAAAAAAATAAAAGGGCATTAATTAATATGTGTGTCGCCCCCCTAGTCCGATGGTACAGAAGAAAAGCCACCAGTATGGTTAGAAAATGGGTCACTCACTCCTTCCCACCCACTCATTCCCTCAATCATAACACATCCCTCCACTCTCACCCTTGTGCGTCTGAATCTCACGCGCCAACACCAATCCAATCAATCATGCATATCCATCCACCATCCTCCTCCTCTCCTCTTCTGCAATCATTATTCTATCTAAGCCTTCCTTGTTCCTTCCTTCCCTTCCCACCATCTCTCTTCTATCTTCATTCCCACTTCAAAAACCCACTTAATTAGCCCCACACACCTCAACCCCAACATTTTGGTACACATTCTATTATTATCTTAGGCTTAAAAAAGAAGAAGAAAAGTTTAACTAATTAGTGTCTTGCTTGAAGATATAACTTAAAATTATTAATTAATTGGTTTCATAAAATTTTAATACACTATAATGTAAAATATTTTACATAATTATATAATTACATTTTCTCTAATCACCATGTCCTATATATAATAGATAATTATTTATGATAATATGTGATAATAGATAATGTACTTATTAAATTATAATGTATATGATTTAATTAATATAATATAATTAAGGCTGAAAGTGAGGCTGAAAGTGAGTCAAGTCAGCTCATGAGCTAGCTCAAGCTTTACTCGTTAACGCTCGATAAGTTGGATTCGTGAGCTGGTAAGTCGAGCTTGAGCTTGGATTTGAGCTCGAAAAATAAATGAGCCGAGCTTGAGCTTGGACAAGCTCAGCTCATTAGCTCGGGAGCCGGCTCGAAAATATATATAAATATTTATTTATTTATTAAATTATTAATACATGTAATATTCAAAGTATAAATCACTAATCACTTATTACCTTTGATAATTTTGTATATGAGAAGTTATTTGTAACCAACAATTAAATTAGCCAATATTAACAAAACTGAAAATAAGGATAAAATAATAATTGTAAATGAATTGAATTTTTTTATATTGTTGATTGACGTTGCCTAATTTTTTTGTTAGTTACTTAGCACTATTATTTATATATGTGTTACATTGTTATTACTAATTGACTTAAAATTACATTTTATATTCATGTTGTTTGAGCCAACTTAAATTAGCTTGTAAGTTTTCAATGGGCCGAGCTTGAACTTAAAAAATATGCTCGATTGTTAATAAATTCAGTCGTGAGCGAAAGCTCAATTTTCGTGAACCGAGTTTGAGCTCGGTCTAAGCTGACCTCGGCTCACTTCCAACCCTAAATACAATATCAAACCATGCATCCAAAAAATAAAAACTACAGTTATTTTAAAATAGAAAGGGTAATTTTTTTTTATTAATTACTAGAAAAATATAGTATAATTACCATCTCTTAGTTGGTTTTCCCGACCAGACTAGTCCCATCCTAACCTATAAGATTTTGTACACATCTCTCACACACTCTCTCTCTTAATAATAATAATAATAATAATAAAAATAAAGTTTCTTTGCTCCTTTTATCTCTTTATTATTATTATTGTTCTGGGTATTCTGTAAAATCGTTGATCATGCTCACTACTGCCACCACTTCTTTCCTTCCATCCAAGTAACAATAAAATTCTCTCCACTCCCAAACCCACAACCACACCCGTGAATTCTTCCTATAAATCTTACTGCTCTTATTATTTCTTTGCTGAATTAGAAAAAATTAGGAAATAAGCCAAGAAAGTTTTTGTGAATGGAAACCATGATGGCAACCGAACGTGTTTGTTATGTTCACTGCAACTTCTGCAACACCATTTTAGCGGTACAATTTCTTCTTCTCTTTCTCTCTCTTATTTATTCTTTTTCTTCTTCTCAACTTTTTCGTTGCGCCATGTCTTTCATCAACTAATTTGGCAATCAACGCTTTCAATTCCTCTCCTGTTTCTTCTATCGAGATCATTTCAGTAAAAAGCTAGCAAAGAATCAGAAAAAATAATAATAAAGAAAAGCTGCTTCTTCGATGTAAAAAGTAAAATCAGGTCAGACCTAATCATGAGAATATTATAATGACCCGAGAAATTCGCAACCTTATGTATATATTTTATGATGAAAATTTAACTGGTTTTAATTTTGCTCTTTATCGATAAGCAAGAGTTCATAGTAGAGGAAGAAGAAGAAGAAGAAAGATATACATGAATTGGGAAGTCTAAACCTAATTAACATTAATTCTTGATTTTTTCGCTGAATAAGCTAAGTTTAAATTAGGCATCAGAAAATTAAAGGAATTATTCACTAATCTAGAAAGTAAGAAGATGCTTCTTGTGATTACACACAAAATCATAGTGAAATTTGAGAGCTATGATGACTAGGGCTATTTCTATTTCCAGGTATGTATTATTAGGGTTACTACGTTCTCTCCTCTTATTTTTTTCCCCAAAAAGAAAGAAGAAAAATTAATCTGCAGAGAAGAAAATAATATTAATTATATATCATATGCTATATTGTATACAAAGTCAACATCAGATTCAATATCTTATTTTTCATTTTTCTTCTTAATTTCCTTGTTTGCTTAGTGTACTTAGCTTGTGAGCTAAATTAAGATAAATCAAAATCTCTCTGCTTACAAATCCATGTGATTGCATATATATATGTACAATTATATACTCCTCTCTCTTAATTGCATTCTGATGATGATGGTGAATTGGAAGTGGTGGACTAGTCTAGTCTGTTCATCGTGATTTAATTTGCCAGTGATGAAGCATCTTCTTTTTATTTTTTTCTGAACATTGATGAAAATCTTTCACAATTTGAGGCCTTATTTCTTCCCTCAAGTACAGAGGCAGTGTCCCTCTCTTTCTTTCCAGAAAAACAAAGGTGGAGAGAATAGAAACAAAGATATTATCATTATCATTATTATTATTTTTTATTTTTATTTTTATTTATTATATATAATGAGTACCACATCAAGAATAACCCCAATTCAGCACCATAACAAGATATGCTTTCTCTTCCTTCTCTTTTCCCTCACCTAATTTGTGTCTAGTAATAATATTATTCCCTTTTTTCTCTCTGAATCTCTCTCTCTTTCTTTCATTCTTTCACCATAGCTTTATATATTGTTGCTGTATGTTGATTGTTGAGTGTTGAATGTTACCCCTTTTGAGGAAGCATTCCCTAATTCTTTTCTCTCACACCTCAAAATGGAGAACTTAACACTGCACAAAAGGAGCAGTAAATTTAATCTCTGATTCTGCTTCTTCATCATCACACTCTCCTTTATTCATCATATAATTAGCCTATACTATATGACACTACACTTCAATTGAATGACTTTAAGTGCAATTTTACTGTTACAGTATCCACCACATCATCAAGATAATAATGGTAATTATAAGTTTACCCTATGGTGAAAATTCACCTTAAATTACATAACACCTCACGAAAATATTACTGTGGCTGATTCTCCACCTTATGATATACACTTTTTTAGTTTATATTTTACGCATCATATCATAATACAGTTGTAACTAGAATTTAAAACTGCTGTACATTGGTTAAGGGTGGTGGTGGTGGTGGTGCTTCATGGTGGCCTTTATGGTTTCTGTTTCAGTAGTCAAGTCCTTTTCACACCTCTCTCTCTCTCTATACAATTTCTATCTTTTATCATCTTGCAGTGTCAGAAAAAAAGTGATGCGCACCCACAACAACGCAGTACTAAAAATTAAATTCACAAATGTCAGGTGCCATACGCTTATTACTTAGCTAAAATGTAGATATATACACGCCAAGTATTTGTACGTGTATATGCATAACTATAAGTTTATATATAATAATACATGATGTACCTGGCTAGCTAGCTAGGTAGGTGTACTACCACTGTTGAGACTTGAGACCCCATAAAAATAGGCCTCTAAGAATGAATGAGAGAAAAGATAACTGTACTCATTTCCCTCTCAAGCTATATTATCTTACTCATCATTCTTCAGCTTCTTTAATTTCTTCTGGGCTGGCACCTATAAATTTTTGTTATTTTCTTCTGTCAGTGATTTCCATCACCGTGTTATTGCAATCTATAATAAGCAGCATGCTGCTTCGGAAGCTCCCTTTATTATTTTGTTTTTCATAGCAATGTGAAAGCCTTAGTAGTTAGCTCTTGAATATACTTGGTATACTGATATACTTGGCATTTAGTGTTCTTCATTCTGCTCTCTGATCTTCAAACACTTTTTTCTGTTCTCTTCTTGAATCAATTTCTGAGTTGAATAATCAATGTGGTTGTTATTGGCACAGGTTAGTGTTCCATACAGCAGTATGCTAACCTTAGTGACAGTTAGATGTGGGCATTGTGCCAATTTGCTAACAGTTAACATGGGAGCATCACTTCAGCCATTTCCACCTCATCAAGAACATCATCATCATCAGGTATATATATATTCTCAATTCACACACTACTCCTTCATTCTTTCTGATCTGGGATGCTTACTTCTTGTTATTGTTATCAAATTTCATTGCTTATTTATTATAAATGTCTTAATTGCATTAGAATTCTTCTATTTAATATGATTGCTGCTTAGTCACAGAAACAGCACCTAAGCTTTGAAGAATCAAATAACAGCTGCAAAGAACTGGGATCATCATCTTCAAAGTGTAACAAAATTGCGCCATTTGAGCCTGTAGAGCATCATCAATCACCTAGGATTCCTCCAATTCGTCGTGAGTCACACTCTCTGGTCTTTAGGGATCTCTCATTTTTAGTATTTTAAAAAAAAAAAATTCAAAATTTCAAATGTTGTTTTTTTTTTACAATTCTGTGAAAAAAAATACTGCTATTTTTATTTTATTATATTTTTCACAAAAATTTTAAAATAGAAAATAAAAAATAGTAATATTTTCACAAACTAAACAGGTCCTTAATTTTATTTCTTTTCTTTTTGTTTTAATATATACATATATTAATGTTAAGATTAAATAAAGTGATAAAAAGATCTTCTGGTTATTTATAAAGGCACATCATTATTATATTATAATATAATAATACTTGAATTGAATTAATTTAATTGAGCTTGATTGGAAAAATCTTAAACATCTAGCCTTTCTCATATATATATATTTTGCAGATGTATATCTCCATGCCTAAGAAAAATAGTTGTTGTATAAACGAGAGACAAATGAATTTAGGCACATACCATTCCATACCTAATCATAATTAAAATATAATAAGTATTTCAAAATGTCATACAATTTTATATTTTAATTTTGATTATCAATATAAATATAAATCAGCGAAGTTTATTCCTCTCACACTCAAAGAAATCTACTCATGTGATTATATATTGTATGTATGTATGTATGTACGTATGAAATGAACAAATTAGAGAAGCTAAGCAATTTAGCTATATATATAGGCCAACCTGAACTACTATTTTTTTTGTTACTATCTACTTCACATTAACACAAACTCACTCACTCACTCCAAAACTGGCACATGTTATTAATATAAAACCAAGAAAGTAAGCTCATCATGTTACTGAGGCCAGTTCTAAGAGAAAATAGAGTTTCCTTTGGTACAAAGGGGGTGTCCAATTTGGGCATCTTAATTATTTTCTCTCCATCAATTTTATATATATGGCCCCCTCCATAGATGGTGACATTACATAACAAAAAATTGACCCATCCTTAATTGATTTGTTGTCAATTTGTCATCCTATGCCCTAGAAATTAAAATACACATCCATATATATGTTGATTTTAATTACAGTTACGGGTTCCACGCACCATAACAGCTCATGGTAATTGATTTTTGTAGCAGTACACTACTTCAGAGTTCAGACTCCTCACTCCAATATCTATCTTCAGTTACTTAGTGGTAGGAATTTTCACTCGAAAGTGACCTTTACAATCAGGACAACATTATGAATAAAAAAAAATAATATTTGACGAAAAATTAAAAATAAATAAGAAAGACAAATCACATTTTAGAGGGGGAAAATGTATTAACCTGGCAGCTGGAGATTGTACTAAGTAACTATAAATTAAATCTTGAGTTTAAGTTTTGAATATACATTAGCGTTAGAATTTGACAAAAATTAAAGAAAATAAAATATCTATATAGTTTTGGTGCCAAAGAAATTACATGTAGAAGCAAATTCGGATAGTGGATATCATACATAAAGACAAGAAGACATCAAAAAAAAAAAAATTTAGTTTGATACCAAGACTTTGTATATTTCTCTTTAAAATATTACTATTCTTGATGTAGTCGCTTTTCACGTAAATATAAATAACATAAACTCAGAAAAATACCTATGATCAACAATTAAAGTTTCAATGATATCACTGAAATTTGATGCCACGGGGACATATGGTCCTTAATTGAATATTAATCACCTAGTTCTACTGCCATTGATGATATGATTTCAATATATATGATATAGACTAAGGCCTGCTCTTGTCCGATGTTTTAGATCAACCTGATTTTCTTTGATTTTGAAAATCATATATTCAGTGTTTAGGACTTGAAAATCGTTTGCCAGACCTTTATATACTTGAAAATTAACATATATATATATATATATATATATATATATATA
>JASCZI010031622.1:2612-15618 GCA_036250425.1 Stylosanthes scabra
TACTTTCTTAAAATGGTTTAAACAGAACAAAAAACCATTAAAGTAAAAAGAAAAATAACACATGGACAAGGACTAAGCTAAATCCTTATTTAAGAATAACAACTAACTAGCATCAAGGATGATTTAAAGAAACCAAAACTGAAAAAAAAATTAAAAAAAAAAAAGAAAACTGGGTTCTTGAAGGCACATAACAGAAGGAATGGAACAAGTTCACTGGAAATGGAAAGAGAAGCTGCAAACCTGAGCTTTGAGTGCTAACTGCTTTTTTTTTTGGGATAGTTGAGTGTTAACCGCTTCAAACAACAAACACTCAGGACTTTCAGGACTCAGGAGACTTTACTTGAAGATGCTACTGAATTGTTTGAGAAGTCACAGGAGGCACTGGAATCAGAAATCAAGGGTGCTAAAGAAGAACTGAAAGAGAAGTCACAAGAATATGCCAATCAAAGACTAAATATATTAAAAAAAGGCAAAAAGCTTTATATATGAACATAAAACAGAGGCACAAAAATAAGCTAGAGATCAATGCTAATAACATGAGGCACAAGAACATTGAATTAAGAATGACAAAGCACCACTCTTCAATAGCATAAAAAACAAGCACTTCCAAAATGGAGTACTTGTGCAAGGGGGTTTTAATAATAATAAAAGAAAAATAAAAAAGGGAACATGAAAAAAAAATTCTAACTCTTTTACAGTACTTTTGCAAATATTATAATAGTATTTAGCAAGACTTTAAAAGCATTTAGCTTAATTGAAACCAAATTCAAAACTAGTTGCTTCTAGTAACAATTATAGGTATACTTAGTGCTTTCCATTACATGTAGAATGAATATACAGAGTACATTATAAGTTTAACCAATTATCAAAAGGAAGAGAATAAGAGAACAAGCAAGGAGTAAATTTCGTTTATAATTCAGTTCATTTATCAAAACGATATCAGTTCAAAGGATTTAGTTCATTTTGGGAATACAAATCACTTTGAGTACATGGCAATGGCAATGGCAATGTCAATCAGCTATGTGAATTATCATGATTAACAGTTAACAACAGAGACCAAGTAAAAGATCCAACATATACTAACAAAACCAAGATTATGTACATGGCAATGGCAATGGCATAAAGTATTACTATTAAAATTGAGATGAGAAAGTTGCATAAACAAAACACAATATAAAGACTCACATAATAAGGAAACCAAGCAAGAGAGTGATAAACACCAGGAGTAGTTGCAGGCGCTCCACTCACTGCCAAAAAAAAAAACACAAAAATCATAACCAGGGGTTAGGGATTAAGGATTCAAGGATTAGGGATTCTCAAAAATCAAGATTTTAAATCACCTTAGCTTCCACGGATTAGAGATTCGAACGTAGAGGACATCGCAGGGACAAATTCCAACAACGACCTGCGACGGAGGGTGAGGGACGCAGAGGCAGCGACGTGGTGGCAAGGATACCAGGGGTGGCGCAATGGTGTGAACCCTAGGGTTTGTAGCGAGGTAATCGACGATTATGGTGAGTGACGAGGCTGGTGATGGAGGCTAGGGTTAACGGCGAGGTTAATCGAGGTTATTGTGGTCTGTGTTGGTTAATTAGTTTTGTTGAGCGACGGGATGATGGAAGCTGACCGAAGGTGAGGGAAGGAGAATGACGGCAGTGTGAGGCAAAAGTGATGGCTGGTGGCGACGGCGGTGAGGCGAAGGTGGTGACGGTGAGGCGCAGTTGGCGAGGTGGTGGGTGCATGGATTATTACTTTCTGTTTGGTGAGGGCGAAGGCTAAGAGGGTTAGTACAGTGTGTGTTTTGTTACGTTGAAGTTTTCAAGAATGATTAAAATTTCACTAACTTAAAATTTCACTAAAATATAATTTCTGTAAAAGATGCACGCACGTATTGAAAATAATTCAATAATTTTATTATAATTCCCGCTAATACATTAGAGAGCGCTTTTAAAGGGCACCCAATACTTAAAAAAAAGCTACATTTAAAAAGCGCTTCCCTTGATTAGAAAAAGTGATCCCATAGCGGATAAGTTTCGGAAGCGCTTTTTAAGTGATCTCCTTACTGTTTTAGGAGGCACTTTTTAAGCGGTGCAATAATAGTGAGGCCTATTCCTCTAAATACTGGGCACCCTAAAAAAAGCGGTTCCTATTCTATGAATAGGCAGCTCTTTTGAAGTGGTGCCAAAAACAAGTGGTGCCTTAGGGGTAATTTTCTTGTAGTGAAAACATTCAAGTCTTAATGGACTACTGTTAAAGAGGCCCGGCCCATTTAACATTAGCCCACGGTTTAAACGGGCCAACCCATTTATTTGTCTTTTTTTTTCTTTCAGATTTTCTTCAACAAAAAACATGATAATTTTTTGTGTAAAATACTAAAGTTTCAATCTTTTGGCCCAAAATAACTTGTTAATATTTAACCTTTAAAATATCTTGCATCTAGTATCAATGTCTCACACTCTAAAGTTCACATAATGTCATAACTTAGGAAATCTATTCCATATCATGATTACTATTAACAGATTTGAAATATAAATTTTAAACATATACTATTCAAAATAAAGCTGCATTACAGTAATACTTTGAAATTGCCAATCTTCAAACAACAGCCAACAGTAGCAATTTTTAATCTTTATCATTTTCATTCTCATCATCTTCATCTTCATTTTCATCTACAATAACTTCCTCACCTGTATTTTGAAAATAAGATAGAAGAGAAATAATGTAAAATGATTTTTTTTATGTCATTCTCATGCTAAGTTGTTAATAAAGTAATCAAAGTAACAAAAAAATTGCCATCCACAGCATGAAATCCATGTATCCAATTACGGGTACAAATTAGAGCTTGCACATTCTTATGTAAAAGAGAGTTTCTGTATTTGTTTAAAACGTGAGCACCAATAAAAAAAGCCGATTCAGAAGCTACAGTGGTGATTGGAATGCTCAAGACATCACAAGCCATGCAAGCTAAATCAGGAAATCTATAATCTTGAGACCTCCAATATTGCAATACATCTACTTTGGAATTCATATCAAGAACATATTCATCCAAGTAAGGATCCAAAGAAAACTTCCTATGCAAAGCATCAGCTTCAAAGCTTATATTTCTCAACTCCCACATAAATTAAATTTGAAATATTTTAATATGAGAATAATAAAACATCATAACATGACTACTACATAAGGCATAAAATGAAATTCAGCTTTAAGATAAATGAATCTCTTACTTCAGTGATGTCAAGTAAAAGTGGATCATTTCCTCTATTAGATGGATTTCCCATATGAAAACCGTAGGAACCCGAAGAAGCATTACTTTGTGGAAATCTTTCAGCATATGATTCAAACAAGGAATACAACTTGTCTTTGATGTTAGCCAACTTTTCTTGTGCAGTATTTGGTTCCACTTTGTTAAGACAATACTTCAAAACATGAATTTTGATTCGAGGATCAAGAATATCTCCTAGAGACAAAATAATAGAATATTCATTCCAATACTTGTCAAACTTGTCTTTCATTGGCCGTGTCATGTTCCTTAACACTTCATCCTAACTAGTGACATATTGCTTTAGCAAGCACTCAATCTTTCATATTTGTATGAAATACAAATTTGAAGTAGTATAAAATTGTCCAGACATCAATGTGGTGATTTTGTAAAAAGGATTAAAAAAATCACACATTTCTTTGGCTCTTTTCCACTCTTCCTCTGATGGATAGAATTCATATTTTTTATCCTTGAAAGAAATCCTAACAAAACCCCTCATACATTTCAAAGCACTTTCTAACATCAAATAAGTAGAATTCCATCTTGTAGGGACATCCATACTTAAGGCTATATCAGGAATGCCAAGTGATTTAAGAATTTCCCTAAATTGGATTCTTCTTCCTTCAAATGCTCTGACATATTTAATACTCTCCCTAATATTCTGTAAAGTGGAACTAGAAACCTTTAAGCCATCTTGGACAATTAGGTTCAAGATGTGAGCACAACACCTCACATGAAAAATTCACCCTTACACAATAGCCCATTACTTAAATTGAGGTTTTGCTTGAGTATTTCTTGCATGGTATCATTAGAAAATGCATTGTTTAGTGTAGTGGAGAATATTTTGTTTTCTATTCAACATTCAATTAATAACTCAAAGACTTTATTTGCCAATTCATGATCTGTGTGTGGAGGAGGGATGTGAGAAAATGCTAGGATTTAACTTCCACCTTGTATCAACATAGTGAGCAGTCAATGTAATATAACCTTCAATTGTGCATGCAGTCCATAGATCAGTAGTTAGGCAAATCCTAGTAGGGTTCTTTCCTAAAAGACTTTTTAACTTCTCTTTTTCAACATCATAAAATTTCCAAACATCAAAGACAACAGTATTCCTAGAAATCAGCTTAACATCCAAACTTAAATACTTGAAGATATCCCTAATTCTTTTATACTCAACAAAAGAGAAAGGCAAATCATGTTCAATAACGACCATTGCTAACATCTCTCGCATCATAAGTGGGTCTACTTGCCTAGCTCTTATTTTTCCCAAATCATGAAATTATGGTAAATCATGATATTTAGGAATATGACGCTTCATGGTAGAAGTGCCATGTGGCCCATCCCCAGCTATGTACACTTTTTTACACCCTTTACATTGTGACCTAATTTTACCATCTTTTCCAGGTTCTAATTTAATGAAACTGTTGCAAACAGAAGATGTAGTAGATCTTACTTTTCTTTTATTGGAGTTTGATGTATCAACCGTATCTATGCCACTCATAGGTAGGGGTGTTTGAGTTTCATTATCAGCCAAACCTCCATCAAGCTCCTCATGTGTCTAATTCCAACAAATATTGTTCAACTGCAGCACTAGGGTTTACAAGATCCTTCAAGCAGTCATCGATAACTCCTATTTTATAATAAAAATGCAAAATAAATTAGAAGCATATTAACAAAAAATAAGCTGATAAAATTTTCAAATAGCAAACCATTTATAAAAACTAACAACAGAAGTTTTTTATTTTGGGTCGAAAGATTAGGGATTTCGTAACATCATATATAGATAAATAGATAGATAGCAGTTTCAAAAAGAGTGTGGCTCAAAAACCTAGTGAGCTGCTAATTGCTCAAAAAGAATTTACCAACAAAAGTTTTAAAAAATAAAAATAAATAAATAAATAAATTATTCAAGTGAGTGATGTTGATGAAGAAAAAGGAAAAACCTAAAGTGGTGTTACTAAATCACTGCCTTCAAAGCCTTAGAAGTGAAGAGTGAGTAGTAGAAGAAGATGGATGATGTTAAAAATGTATTGCTTCATCCTTCAAGCCATGGAAAGGAAAGGACGGCGTGTTCATTACTCAAGTGCTCACTCTTTCTCTCTCTCTCTGATTTTTAATTAGGTATTTAGGTTAGAAAATATGACTTGACAATTGAAATATTGAATGAATCAATAATGCAATGGCAGCAATGCAATTGCAATCTAATCAAAGGTAGGATGCCTTCCATCAAAGGTTTGATGCAGCTCAAGAAGAAAACCGAAAGAGCTTTCCGGACATAAATGAGAGGATGGATAGGATAGACCACCAGCTGAATTTTCTATGCAACACAAATCAAATGATGAATGAGAATCTTTTGTTTCCTTACCAAGCCACAGAACTCACAATGCGAGAAATGCAACAGAGAGGCATCCTAGTGGCCAAGGAAAATCTGAGAATTCAGAAAAACAGAGAAGAGCAAATGCGTGTGGAAAGGCAAATGTATCAGAAGATCTTAGATGAAGCAGTAGCACAAAGAGCAAAGGAGCTTAATAAAGGAAAATCAAGAAGATTTGAAGAAGATTCAGATGAAGATGAAGACTAGAAAGTGTGCTTAGAATAAAAAGAGTGAGGGTAAAAACAAAAGTGAGGTATTCTGTGCAAAGCAAGTATCATGTAATTGAGCATAACAGATAAAATTGCTAACAGAGGACTCTTTGAGAAAGCCATTATGATCGATGACTTTGTCTTCTGATTGTACAAGGAAATGAATTCCTTTTGACTTTTTTTTTAGAGAAGTACTATGAGAACTCTTCATAAGAATTAAAAGTGTTTGATGTCAGCAGAAAATATATCAACGAGAGAAAAAAAAGAAAAAGGGGAAGCATATAAAGAAGTAAGGCTTTGCATATCAATGACTAGGATACAAATCAAAAAGAAAACTCAAAAGAGTTTCTCCCAAGTTATATTCTTGTGATGCTTCTATTTTAAGGAGAGAGGCTGGGGAAAGTGAATCCGAGGGGTGCATTGTCACTTGATAACTTGAACCAATCGGTTCGGGATTATCGATTGAACACCTAATCTAAAAAGCCGCCTTGAAACAGAGCACTAAAAGTCAAATTAACAAGAAAAGCACCTATAGAAGAAAAGAATCACAAGGAACTGACTTTTATAATTTTAGGGTTTTTAGAACAATCATGAATTGCTAAACTACTCCATTTTTAAGGGTGAGGAGCTCTGTTCACCCAGCATGAGGTAGACTTTTGTACATAGTGCAATTTAATTCAATGAGGTTTTTCAGTTATCTTCTATGCATGATTTAGTTTTCTGTTCTTCATCTTAAGAGTTTAGAATCACTAGGAGGTGTTCTTTGCTTGTCTAGGGCTAGGTTAACTAAATTGAGAGATTTAATAACCTAAGCTAGCTGAAAACTATTTCACATGATGAATTAAAACTAACTAGAGATAGTAAAGATAATTTGTCATGCAACTAATAATTCTGTGAGTACAAATTGGATTAGAACTAGGTTAGATAGAGTGACATTTAATATGATCTAGGATCACTTTTTAGACTCATAAGAATTGGAACCGGATCATATGCTTAATCTCTGTATTTGATTAATTGTCTAAGAGATTAGTTTTTAATTAGGTTAAGAGAAAACTAAATTACTAAGATATTAGGGTTTAGTTACTATAGGTTCGTTGTGCTTGATTTCTGAATACCTAGAATTATAATTGAACGTGTAAACTGATCCTCTTAGGTAAACATCTCCGAAGCTCTTAACACCTCATCTCATCATTCTAATCATCAAGTATTATCTCTGCTCTCTGTCTCTGTTTACAATTGATATTTGAAAATTGCTATTTAAAATACTTAATCCATTAAAGTTTCATTTAAATCTGATTAGTCTAGTTAACCGTTAGTGATTGATTAGTCCTTTAATCCTCGTGGGAACAATACCCACTCACCGTGGTATTACTTGATACAATTCGGTATACTTGCCAAATTTAGGGTTACATAACTCTGCATCAAGTTTTTGACGTCGTTGCTGGGGATTAATTGAGATTAACAATACGATCTTGGTTAATTTTCTAAATCAGATTTCTTTTCCTTCTAATTCTTTGGAAATTCCCTTCACTTTGACATTCGAAATTTCCACCTCTCTTTTTGTTGTGTGGTTACTTGTGTATGCAGGGCAATCAAAACGACATTAATTTTGATCCCGAGCCTGAGAGATCATTATTTCGAAGAAGAAGAGAGGCACGAAGGGCAAGACAAGAGTTATTAGAACACCAGCTCAATATGGCAGCTGATAAACCCCATTTCGGTGGATTATTTCATATCACAAATTGACTAATTGTCAACCTTTCACCAATTAAATACATGAAAAAACAAGCATGTTTGCGTTTAATCGTTCCTTAGAGCTGTAAATGTAATTATCTGCTATTTTAGCCAAATTTTACTATGTTTTAAACTGTTTCCTGTTCCGCACGATGCCTTGATGTGTGCGTTCAAGTATTTCAGGCTTTAACAGGCAAAGTTCGGAGCGAAAGTGGCTAAAGAATGCGCGAGGAATGATGCCAAAATTCCTTGCGGAGTTTCGGACTTCCACCGGCAAGTGCACCAGATCGTATCAAGTAATAAAAAGTGAGTAAGAGTTATCATCCCACGAGGATTAATGGACTAATCAATAATGACTAATCAGTTCTTTAATTAGACAAATCAATAATCAAAGAGGTATTGCATCTAAATCAAATCAAATCAAATCTAATCTACTAAGATCATGCAAAATCAATCAAAATCTCACTAAATCAATGAATTCAAAACTTTGGACGACAAGCAATTAATTAAGAATAATGGTAAAAAATCAATAATAATAAAGGGACAAGCCAAGGATTAAGAGATATTCTTCCAAACATAACCCTAATTCAAATAATCAACTTACTTCTCATGCAAGCAATCATCAAATAGTAAAAGAACCCTAATTAATCTAAACCCTAATCTCTTAGTGATTTTTAATTATCAATCTCTTGATTAACTAATTAATATAGAGGTTAAAACTAATCCTAGTTCAATTATGTGAATTGCAAGAGAGATCAAAGATTAGTTTTATGTCACTTACTAACCTAATAAACCCTAATTGAAATTCACAAAACAATTGCATGAATATCCAATTAATTATCTCTAATCTAACTGGAATATTTACGAAGAGCAATAACCCAAACACATTCAAGTTATGGTTTTCTCAAACTCACAAATTGAAAGTAACAGATTCAATTTACCTCTAGGCTTTCTTGCTTCTAAAATTGGGAACACAGGAATTGAGCTTTGATAATTAATGAAACTTGCACTTGAAGAAAACTTGAAATTGAATTATGGATCCATGCGTGGGATGAACAGAGCCCTCATCCCTAGGCTTGATAAACATTTAGTTACTCATGTTATTGAGCAACATCACAGAAAAGAAAAGAGAAGAAGACATAGAACCCTAATCCTAATTACATAGAAGAAACGTGATGGGTAAAATTAGAATCAGTTTCTAAATAATCAAAAAGTCTCTAGACTTAACCTAAAAATTAACTATATATACTAACTTACTAAAAACCTAGGCGAAATTACAATTACTGATCGTAGGGAAAAATTGCTGCAAGTCTTGGGCCTTGAGGAGGTGAGTCACGTTTAGGTCAAGTCTGGAACTTGGTCCAAACATGACCTTGCTTGAATGAGAGGAGAGCTTGGGGAGCTTGTGGGCTAGTCACGTTTGAGTCACGTTTTGGCCAAGCCAAAACGTGACAAAAACGTGACCAGGGCGAGCTTGCCTTGCCTTGGGTCACGTTTGGGCCATATCAGGGGCATGGGCCAAACGTGACAGAAACGTGGATGATGGGTGAGGTTGCTGCCCTTCCCTTGCTCTTGAGAGGTCACGTTTGGCCATGCTAGCAACATGAGCCAAACGTGACATGCTTGTAACCTTGGTGAGCTTCCTTGGCTAGCCTTGGTTCTTAGAAGGTCACGTTTGGGCCATGCCATGTCCTTGACATGGTCCAAACGTGACTTATGCCTTGTAGTGGGAGCTTGGTGGGCTTGATTAGCTTTGCCTTGGCCCTTGATCATGTCACGTTTGGGCCATGTTATAACATGGTCCAAACGTGACCTTCTTCTGCTTCACTGATTCTCTGTTTTCTTCTTCCTCTGTTTTCTTGCTTTGTTTTCTTCAATTTTCTACAAATAATTAAAAAACACTCAAAGTATCTAATTTATTTAAGAAATTGACATTTTACATTGAGTATTATGATAATTATCTACTGAATTAGCAAGAGATTAGTGCCTAAAACCATGAAAGATACGCAAGTATCACAACACCAAACTTAAACTTTGCTTGTCCTCAAGCAAATCAGAATCATGTATCAATTAAGTTCAAACAAGGAGGAGCGTAACTGATTAAAGACAATGATCAGAATGACTATACTTCTTGCCCTTTTTCTAATGAATTGAGTTTGAAACTAAGAAGTTATCCATGTTGGAACCTCAAGTTCGGATAGTGTTATAGAGTTCTTCTTCACTTTATTTTTTGTTATCTCTCTTAAGCATGGTCCCTCCTTTGGATGGGATTTTCTTGACTCTTACTATCTTGTCTCAGGGCAACTATTTAGAATAAGCTTCCGATTGACAATCCCGAGCCCTTCGGCTCAAGTTGCCGGGTGTTGAAGCACCCCTCGAATCTAATAACTCTAGCCTCTCCCCGACACATTTCAGCACAAACATATAACCTTGGGTATCTTTTTATTTTTATTCTTTTTCTTTTTCACCCTTTTGGTCATTGATGCTTCAGAGCCTTTGATTTTTGAGATATTCTTTTTGCTTTTCGATATACTTTGCTACTTTGTAGCTTCTTCGAATTCTTTTATATTTCTCTAAATTTCTGCTCTTTCATGGTGTACTTCCTTGAGGCAAACACCTTGAAGCATTGAGGCTATTTTCTAGTCATAAAAACCAATGTCTTTCTTAAATATATATTTCTACTCCTTTCTTAAATAAAAGACAGAAATTCCTTTTATTTCAATGTTCATGCTTTACTGAGGATGACAAATCTCTAAGTTTAGTGGTGATGCAAGATTATTAAAGATAAACACTTAAGTTTATGCATCAAGAATTAATTAATCCTATACTAATAGAGAGAAACAAGTTAAAACGATAGTGAAGGAAAGATATAACCCCTAAACCCTAAACCTTGTGATTCTCTATTTTCCAAACTAGCTTGAAGAGGAAGAAAGTGGAATGTAATGGAACGCTCCACACCAAACTTAAAAATTTGCTTGTCCCTAAGCAAAAGAGAAAAGAAAACAAAGAAGAACAAGAGAGATTGTGAGTGGGAAAAATGTGGAGATGCATGATGCAAGGTGGGACACCAAACTTGGTGTGATAACACCAAACTTAGGATGAAAACATGTAGAAGAAAAAATGTCAAATTCATGAGTATATGGGAGAAGTGAATGAGATGAAATGCAAATAGATACATGCAGGGAACACTAAACTTGGTGTTGAAAACACCAAACTTAGTATGAAAACAGGCAATGACAGAATGCAAAATGTATGGGACAGAATGCAGAAATTACTAGCTAAATGAATGCAAGATGTGACAAGAGCATGGGCTAAATGCATGAATGGGTGGTGCAGGGGTTAGGCTAGATAGGGATGGGGGTGTGGGTTCGATTTGGGTGGGGTATTACATTGTGGACTTGGCCAATGCCAAGTCCAACGTGGGTGGATACGGGGTTAAGGAGGGTGGGGACCACGTTTGGAAGATGTCCTTACCACGTTTGGACTAGCCAAACGTGACAAGGAAGAAGAGTGGTGCCACAGTTTTGGTGCAAAGGGAAGGAATCATGGGTGTTGGGAGGGGGCAATCCACGTTGGGACCGCATTTCATGCAAGGGGGAAAGGGCTTAGGATTTGGGAGAGCAAGGGTGATGGGTTTGAGGGGGTGTGACCGTGTTCCACCCATGTTGGGGCGTGGGGGAGGATGGGGAACGTTACAAGGGAGGGGCAAGGTATACGGCTAGGCAAAGGAGAGGGGGGATTCGGTTTTGGGTGAGGATGTTAACCATGTTACAATATGTATAAGTTCATTTGATTAGGTTTTGATGAATGACAAACATTGAAGTTGAGGATAAGCGTTAAAAGATGCAAACTACGTCAAGACAAACATTGAAGTTGAGGATAAGCGTTGGAAGCAAGAAACAAGACAAGAAGACGAGTCCGCAAGCTTTGAAGATGGTTTAGTATCTTAGGATTTAGGTAATCTTCTTGTCAAGAACCAAAGTTTATTATCTCTCTCATACACACGCAAGAAAATGTTTTTAAAGAAAAGGTTTTACGAAAACTATAGTCGTAAAAGTTTTATAACTTGTTAGCTGTTTTAAAGCTTGGTGCATGCTGTCAATCTTGACCTTTGTGCACTAAAGTGATAATAACTTGAACTACAGAACTCCAAACGATACAGTTCTTATTGCGTTAGAAAGCTAACGTCCGGAGCTTCATATTGATATATATATGTCTTTTGTGAACAGTAAAAATACATTTTTACGGCCAGTAAAAAGTAAAAATACGTTTTTACGGCCAGTAAATAGTAAATTACTATTCCCACGGCAGTGAACAGTAAATTACTGTTCCAACGGCTAGTGAACAGTAAATTACTGTTTCCACGGCTAGTGAACAGTGAATTACTATTCATAACGGCTAAATTGCTTGGGATGCTTATAAATAGATGGTTTGAAGCCTCATTTCATACACTTGATCAATTCCAAAGCTTCTTGCTATTATACTTTCATTCTATATCAATTTCAAAGTGTTTTATGCACATATTTGAGAGATAACCAAAGTTTGGTTCATAGAGTTTCAATTGTATTCATCTATTCTATCTTGAGAGTTGTAATTCTTTCTCTTCTCAAATTCTATATCTCTTTGTTTGAGTGACTTGGAGGGTGACTCTCCAAGGGTGTGAGACTTGATAAACACTATAGTCGGTAAGGATACCAAGATAAGCACTCAAGGGAAAATCTTGAAGTTGGGATACTTCGAGTAGAGTGGGTTATTCGTTGGTGATCAAGATACCGTGAGGTGTTAGATTCAAGTGCTCTTGTTGTAAAGGTTTGTCAAGCACCTTGAAGCTTGGTGGTTTAGTGGACATCTCAATTGCGATTGAGAAGAGTGGACGTAGGCAAAGAGATTGTGCCGAACCACTATATATCGTTGTGTATTATCTCTCTCAACTCAAACTCATTTATATTCTTGTTATTTATATTTATACAAGTGTTTTGGAAAGTACAAGATCCTTGTAAGTACTTAAGAATTGACTTAAGCCCTTGGAAAAATACTAGTACAAGCATTTGAGTCATTTAAATTTCAAGTAATTTAAGCTTCTGCGAAAATTTATCATTGTTGTTAATATACTCAATTCACCCCCCCTCTTGAGTATACGTGCTACGTGACTAACAATTGGTATCAGAGCTTTACTCTTTGTGTAGACTTAACAGTTAAAGAGGAATGATCATGGATGGACCAAGCACAAGCTACAACATCTATGCAAGTGAAGGATACTCAACAACTTGTCCGCCACTCTTTGATGGTACAAACTATTCTCATTGGAAGAACAAGATGAGGATATGGATCAATGCACAAAATATAAAGATTTGGAAAGTGATTGAAAATGGTAATCACATTCCAATGAAGGAAATGGAAACCAAAGTTGGAGAGGTCACAACCAAA